>VWPW01017409.1:30632-68621 GCA_013389825.1 Crypturellus undulatus | reverse complement strand
ATATATATATATATATTCGTGTGTGTGGCCTTGTCCCCAGTGGCAGGTCTGTGCACTCTGTGACTGTTTGCACCCAGACATCTTCCTGCAAAGCTGCTGTTCCTAGAGCTTCACTCAGGCAGCTACTGAGCTGGAGGTGCTTGTGCTATAGGGCTTGGTGGCCCCCGATTAAACCTGCAAATCCCCGGGTTTGCCTTCCCCTGTGGCCAGAGCCTCCCCGGTGGACAGTGCGGAGGGAGGGGGCTGATTGAAACCGCAGCCCTTGAAATCACTTGGCTTATCAATTCCAGTCTCCTGTAAAATCAAAAGATCAGAAAGTCCTTCAAACCAGAGTGCACGAGCTTTTGGGCAGTAACTATTAATAGCAAAGCAATCCCTTTGAGACCTGTCTGGGCTTGGGGGTATTTTAACGGGGAGTCTGTGCCGTGGTTAGACACCTCAGAGCTGAGAACTGTGACTGCATTCCTGTGGCCTCAGGCTGTAACCACAGGAGAGGATCCTCCCTGCCTCTTTTTTAAGATCCCAGCATGAGCTCAGACTGCTACCTTGCTTGCATAAGCCAAGTTAAAGCCAGGCTTTATAAAAATGCTCAAGGCCCCAACTGGTGAAAATTTTCTCTTGCATTCCTCATGCAAGCCTTGTTCTTTCCAAGAACTGAAGCCAAGATTGACACCAAGATTGTGTCTTAGTCTTTACAGTGTCAAGGCCTTAAAGGATAACACATCCACCCTTTAAACCTGACCAAAAAATGGACATCCCCATCCTCACCAAGAAGTGCAACCTTGACCCCAATGTCTTGAACGCTTGTAAAGCCTGCAGTAAGAGCCAGGCATAATATGGTGGAGGATGGACGAATGCTTATCAGACCCCTTTTGTAGACTGGGGGTGATGGCATTGCCCTACCACACAGAGGTTAAAGAACTTCAGCCCAGGAGCCATCCAGGAGGTGCTAGACAAGAAAGATTTTCTGATGCAGTTTAGATTCGTACCTGAGCATGTGTAAGGAACCCAACAACATCAGTGAGGGGAAACTATTGGACAAAAAGTGTCTTTTCTTTCAAGTCATCAGTGATGATATTTGTAACTATCGTAGAGTGATAATTCAGTGCTGAAGTGCTGTCTGGAAGCCAAATGTGATCAGCAGTAGACTTCGAGCGTGCCTCAAGACACCAAGACATTCTCTGTACAGTGTTCATTAATTTTTTATACTGTCATTTGTGATTAAAAATACCTAAGCAGGCATCTTAATCAAGCTAGCCGGGTTTACTCTACCTGAGAGCTGTCAGTAGTTGATCTATAATATCCCATTGTAAGAACAATACTAGTAAAATGTAATACAGATCTAACGCAAATTAAACACCCTAGACACAGATGGAAACTGTGAAATCTTTAAATCTCAGAGAAGTCCTTCAACTTGAATTTTTTTTCAAATCGATTATGTGATTATTGGATAAATAAACTATGTGATTGTTCAGCACATAAACACCCTTTGTTAAATGTGTCCGTCAATAGACAATTCATATAAATGATACTAACTATCATCAAAGGAGTAATAACGCTTTTATTGATGAATAAATCTCTAAAAGACAGATCAAATGGAGGTTAACTAGCCATGCATGACATTAGCAGGAATTAGTCTGAAAAGAGCCTTGCAGGCATGCTAGCTACTGTACGTGGAGTGGCAAACGATGCTGGCCACACTTCACGGAAAGACCTGCAAGGTCAAAAATGTAACCCCTGTAAAGTCCATGATGGTTGTATTACATTATATTGCCTAGTTTGGCTCCATATTTCTGCATTTATTGTTAGCTACAGGGGTTCAAAGAGGCTTTTTTTCACATGGAGCCTCTTTTGGGATATGTGAGGAGCAGTAAGATGTGGAGGCTGAGGCACCAAGGCTGGACTGACCGCTTCGCCCAACCAGATGCCCCCATGAAGGCATCAGGGTCCCTAGTGCCACCCAGAGCAGGGACAGCAGATGGAGGTGACCCTTCCACATCACACATTGTGAATGTGGTCAGGAAAATGGCAGGGCCTTTTATCCATCTTCTCGCCACCCTCTCCTAAAATCGGTGAGCCCCAGCAGTCCTCATAACATGTCACATATGGATATCCCAGAATCACATAGAATCACAGAATGATTGAGGTAGATCCAGAGATTACCTAGTCCAACTCTGCCTGCTCCAGCAGGTNGGTAGATCCAGAGATTACCTAGTCCAACCTGCCCTGCCCCAGCAGGGACACTCGGAGCAGGGGCACAGGGTGGCATCCAGGCGGGTTTGGAAGATCTCCAGAGAAGGAGACTCCACAGCCTCTCTGGGCAGCCTGTGCCAGGGCTCTGGCACCTTCACAGGAAAGAAGTTCTTCCTCACAGGGAGCTAGAACTTCCTGCACTTCAATTTGTACCTATTACTCCTTGTCCTGTCACTGGCCATATCACTTACATCTTTAAACCTCTGGGCCTCTATTTAGACAGGACAAGGTAAAATTGACCTTCAGGGAGAAAGGCTTAGAAAGATTTCTCAACAGCAACAGCTGATATCAAGTAAAAACTAAAGATGATTTGAGAAAGAAGGCAAATGGTGAAGAGATTGTAACCAAGCAAAAAGGAGACAACAATATTCAAGAGCCTGAAAATAATGTTATTGTTGTCTTTGCATGCATGACTCTCTTGGATCATCCCAGGATGGTTTTCCAGGATGGCAAATGGTGGGCAGCTTTCACTCAACCCCCACATTCCTGCTTGAACAGAGACATTCAGGCAGGGCGCTCCGAGTCCAGCAGGTCCTGCTAACTCTTCTAACAGTCATTTGTGTGAGGACAGAGGCTAGCTTTTACCTTTTCCATGGAGATATATTGCAACCAATAATAAGCAATGAGCTCTTTTTTTCCACATAAGATAAAATCAATGCACCTTAGAATAGTTAGGTCGGAATTACATAGCATATTAATGACCTCCTTGGTAACTGCCAGCGATGGTGATGAGCTGAGGAAGCTGTTAATCTTTTCCTAGACGGTTCCCAAACAGGACATTGGCATGGCTTTCAAGAAGGATTAAGCCACAGCAGTAGAGGTGGGTGTGATGTAGGAGCCCATGGCTGAGCTGGTCCTTCAGGGTTCCCCTCCATGGTTTCTAGTCAGAATAAGGTGCATTTTGGGTTGTATAAATGTCTCGTTGTACCCATCTTTCTCCATAGATGCTGAAAGGACCCCAGGATGACTAGCTTAGAGCATCTATGATTTAATCACTGTGTTAACAGAAATTGTGACAGTGTGGGGAGCTAGACCCAGGCATCCCCAGCCCAGACTAGCTGTCCTGACCTGAACACTCCTTCCAGCCCAGAAACCGCTGTACATTTACAGAGCCTTCATCCGGGAGGGCATTTTGAACAGGACAGCTTAGGCAGGAAAACTGGCTGGATGGCAGAGCCCAGAGGGTTGTGATAAATGGGGCCGAGCCTAGTTGGAGGCCTGTGGCCGGTGGTGTCCCACAGGGGTCAATCCTGGGCCTGGTGCTGTTCAACTTGTTCATCAATGACTTGGATGAGGGCACAGAGCGCACCCTGAGCAAGTTTACGGACAATACCAAACTGGGAGGAGTGACCGACACTCCCGAGGGCTGTGCTGCCGTTCAGAGAGACCTGGACAGGATGGAGAGTTGGGCAGAGAGGAACCTCATGAGGTGCAACAAGGACAAGTGCAGGGTCCTGCACCTGGGGAGGAATAACCCCAGACACCAGTACAGATTAGGGGTTGACCTGCTGGACAGCAGTTCTGCAGAGAGGGATTTGGGAGTCCTGGTTGACAACAGGTTAACCATGAGGCAGCAGTGTGCCCTCGTGGCCAAGAAGGGCAATGGGATCCTGGCTGCATGAGGAGCAGCGTTGCCAGCAGGTCGAGGGAGGGGATCCTGCCCCTCTGCTCAGCTCTGGGGAGGCCGCACCTGGAGTATTGGGGGCAGCTCTGGGCTCCCCAGGACAAGAGGGACGTGGAGCTGCTAGAGAGGGTCCAGCAGAGAGCCATGAAGATGATTAAGGGACTGGAGCATTTGTCATATGAGGAAAGACTAAATGAGTTCGACCTATTTAGCCCAGAGAAGAGAAGACTGAGAGAGATCAGATCGACACGTACAAGTACCTGGGAGGAGAATGTAGGGAGGATGGGGCCAAACTCTTCTTGGTGGTGGCCAGCGTCAGGACAAGGGGTAATGGGTACAAGTGGAAACACAGGAAGTTCCAGCTCCATATGAGGAAGAACTTCTTTCCTGCGAGGATGCCAGAGCCCTGGCACAGGCTGCCCAGAGAGGCTGTGGAGTCTCCTTCTCTGGAGATCTTCCAAACCCGCCTGGATGCCACCCTGTGCCCCTGCTCTGGGTGTCCCTGCTGGGGCAGGGGGTTGGAGGATGATCTCTAGAGGTCCCTGCCAACCTCAGCCATTCTGTGATTATGTGATTATGTGATTATTATCATTAATAATAATCTAATTAATATTACTACTAATGATTCCTGTCTCTAGAGAAGATATCTCTGAAAAGCATCTTTCAGTGTAATATCACACATCTGTCGTTANGCAGGGGGGTTGGACTAGATGACATCTGCCGTTGTTCCGCAAAGCAAATCCCTCATACTTTGGGCTATGACCCAGAAAAAAATCCAAAGCTTGATTTATGGAATCTCACTACCAAACTGTATTTCTCTACAGATTTATCAGTAGTTACATACGGTGATTTTGGACTCAGTTCAAATATCACATTTTATGATGATACTTATCCTAAAGCAAGTGATAGTGATTTTATGTAAATTGCCCTCCTGCCACCTGGTAAACAATACAACATTAAAATACATGATACAGTGATGCCACTGATCCTGACCGATCCTTGTTTGAGACACTATTAACATAGACAACATTTTGTATTCCCATAGGAGCTGCCTGGAGGACAATTAGTTAAATCCACTGCTCCAGTCATGTGGATTTGTTTTGGAGCAATGCAGTCTCATAATACAAAATGCATCTTTCAGTTTGAACAAGCAGATTTATTAAAGCTTTTACGTGCAGACTATGTAGCTACCATACGCAAAATTAAAATCCATCTGGAGTCAAGGGAAAACACAAGCAAACTAAATACTACACGAGGAATAATATTACTAGCTCTCACATCAAGCCTGCAGCTTGTGTAATATTTTATTATTGTTCATAATTAAATAAAATAGTAGTAATATTTTCCACTCACAGCCAGATTCTGATACACTTAGGCAGGAAAGGCCATCATATTTTTAGTAACTCCTGTGACTCCTTTGCTACCTGTGCTGCATAAGTCAATGCAAAACTGAGGCTTATGACTATGCGGAGCCTTCTAGCATGGTGCATGGGGCACAAGCTGCACTACCTCCCCGTTGGGACTGACAACAGGGCACCTCTGCCAGCCCCAAAGGCCTTTCCCTGCTCTTATCATTGCACCATTTTGTCCTTTGCAGGTCCTCCTTACAGAATCTGTTACCTTGAACCAGAAGAAGAATAAGAGTCTCCATGAAATTCTACTCCACGATGACTTCATTCAGACTAATTAATTACACAGGCACGTTATCTAATCCCCAAATTTGGAATGGTGCTTGAGTTCTAATTATAGCCTGAGATAGCTTAATTTTCTCAAAAGAGAAAATTTGGTGTGTGCCACTAGATCCCATAGAAGATCCTAATTACTCCAACATTTAGGATCCTGGGCCCTGCTGGGAAGTCTCTCAGTTCCAAAGCCAGATCCAACCCAAGCAGTGCGGAGGCAGAGCTGGGCCAATTCTTACACGGTACATAGGAAAATTAGAATCAGTGCCAGGATTAGAAGGTAAAACTTCTCAGTTCTTGTTCTTATCTTCTAAAAGACAAAACTGAGGCAGAGCCGGGATCAAGGTACAGTAGTCATATTTTCATGGGAACTCTCTGCCCCACACTTCAACCACTTTCTTCAATATGGGACTCACCTCTACATAAAAATACTTTTCCAATAACTTGCACCAATCCAACAGGATACTGTATNTCTCAAAAGAGAAAATTTGGTGTGTGCCACTAGATCCCATAGAAGATCCTAATTACTCCAACATTTAGGATCCTGGGCCCTGCTGGGAAGTCTCTCAGTTCCAAAGCCAGATCCAACCCAAGCAGTGCGGAGGCAGAGCTGGGCCAATTCTTACACGGTACATAGGAAAATTAGAATCAGTGCCAGGATTAGAGGGTAAAACTTCTCAGTTCCTGTTCTTATCTTCATCCTCTAAAAGACAAAACTGAGGCAGAGCCAGGATCAAGGCACAATAGTCATATTTTCATGGGAACTCTCTGTCCAACTCTTCAACCACTTTCTTCAACATGGGACTCACCTCTACATAAAAGCACTTCTCCAATAACTTACCTCAGTCCAACAGAATACTGTATGCTGGGTAGACCTAATTTGCACCAGTATAACCCAACTCCAAAGCAGTATGTGAACAACTATATGGAGGGGCTGTATTGATTGAATTTTATGGTGGAAAAAGAATACCCAGAGGAGTTCAAGAGCTATTGGGGTGGTTGGCGGTCAAAGCCACGCTGAATCGCCGGGCGGTGTTAATGGCAGAGGAACATACGAGTCAGCACAGATGGTTTTGCTGGGAGATTAGACTCAAAAGCAAAGCTAGGGCATATGCAAACAGCAAACACCATTTATTGAGATTGCATTTTAGCTGTGCGGACATTATATTAACACAGCTCAGCAAGAAAGAGGCGATTCAACAAGGCACAGCTTAAAAGTGCAGAATCATCAGGTCTGAGCTATGCTGTGTCTCTGCTCGAAAAGCAGGGCCCTTTGCTAGGTGCATCATTTGCCCTTCCAGTTTCTTGCTGTTTCCACCCTTCTTCCTCCAGTTTCCCACTGGGGCCTGGATGCAAAATTCTCCAAGACAGCTTTAAGTAGGCGAGTGCTCGTTAACAGACAGAGCTCAAAAAAAGTTCGGTGCTTCTGAAGAAAAAGGGGATCAGAGAAGATCTCTCTTAGGGGGAAGCAGGGAAATAACATTAGGTTTTGGGGAGCCGTGATTGCCTTGATACAACCATGGTTTATTTGGGCTTTTTGGGCTTTTTAACACGTTTTCACTGTAGCACTGTCACTAGCAGTGAAGTCCTGATCTACTGCATATCCACTACACTGAGCTTTTTCTTGAAGTCACATATGAAACCCAGCTGGAGACCTGCCTCTGTAATCTACTGAGGACCAAGCTACATTTAGGTGACAATGCAAAGCCCACAGATACCTTAATGCAAAACCCACAGATACCTAACTCTCATTTTTAATATTATTTTAAGGAAAGGCTATGTGGGGAGGCAAAAGGAGACAAAAAGGAACAAAAAGCCAAGCCAGAGTCTTTATCCCCCTTATGGTATGTCTTATATTGCACTGCATGCTGTTATTTTACTTAAATATATAATCACAATATAGGCTTGGTAATTAATTGCTCTATCTTGGTTTCCTTCTGTCTCATTAGGTGAATTTACTGTCTCCATTCCTTTTTTCATACTAATGATAACACTAGTAACAACAACAACAGAAGAAATTCCGATGCTGCCTTTGAGACTCTTTTTCCATAACAAAAGTGCTGCATCTCTGTTTCATTTTGCATCCTCAGATTTATTTCCAGCTGTATTGTACTTGGGGGTTGATGTCTATATTCTGCACTGATGTGAATGACAAAACGTGATTTAGAAACAGCACTGTCAGGAAACAAATGAAAAAAAAAATGAAACAGTTGGCTGAAAGTAGAGATAGAGTATTTGGAATAAAATATTTTCAATTAAGTGTTTTGGATTTCCCAGAATCCCAGAAAATGATTTGCATACTCAGATCTTAGACTGCATCCACATCACATCTGATGATAGGAAGTTTGCTTTAGACATAGCTAAAATCTCATGAGCTGACGTATCTCCTTCACACTAACTTTAAAAACAAGGGTTTTTTTGTTTGTTTTGTTTTGTTTTTTGGTACCAAATCCAAGCTCTAAATGCTGATTTAATCTCAAGGTTTAACCCTCTTTCTATACCAGCTTGCTATACCTTTCGCTTATGCCATCAGCAAAATGTACAGCAAAGTACTTTATTTTCAAAACAGAGCAAAAATACGGGTTTTATGCTTCATTCTGTCTAAGATATTATATCAGTTTCAAAAAATATCAGATCCTTTTCCTTTCACATTTACTCAGAAATTATTATAAATATTTCTAGGCATTAAATCTTTTCTTGAAATACAGACCTGTATCTACAAGGATGCAGAGGAGGGATGCAGAGGGATGAAACTCTCATCCTTCTGAATCAATAGGAGTCAGCATTTGCCTATCATTTGCCAGTGAAGCACCTGCATAATTTTTTTCTGTCATTTCAAATCCATTTCCCACTCTAAATTTCTACACAGGGAAATGAGAACAACAGAGGCAACAACTTCCTCCTTTTAGCTATCTATTCATCTACAGAGGTGCAACCAATAAATGTGTTTTGAGTTCAAAATTACAAGCTGTGAGGATAAAAAAAAAATGCATGAATGAAAGGGTTCCTAAGCACAACCACGAAGCGGGGTCAGATCCGCAGCTGGTCTGTACTGGCCCACTTCCACCCCTCCTGAAGATTTCCTCTCCAAAGCTGATATTATACCACTGCATTCAGCACTCCATCCCCAAACCCACTGAACCATGATTCAGAGTATCAAAGCGCTCAAATTACAGCATCCCCATGATTTTTTCCCATCTTTTGAGACTCAAGATTTTACACAGGCATCAGCTCACATAAGGAAACGGCATCGTATTTGGGCAACCTCGTTCTCCTCGGCTGCCAACTGCTTTGAGCTAAACAATCAATGCCGTCCTTCTCAACTTTTTCCTTTCCAATTAATTAATTTAAATTGACCATTAAGTCAGCAGAGTTTTTGATTGATATTTTCATTAACAACCCTCTCATGCAGACCTGTCCAACACCTAAGAAATGTATGATAATGTCCAATCTGCATGAAGGGGTCTGAACATCTCCCTTCACCTCTCAGTGCTGGTGAGTTATTACTCGAATTGTGCTTGCTGTTTCACTGAGTGTAATTTGAATACAGATTAGCTGCCCCAGTGTTCCAGAGCTTTGGCATTATCATTACTGGGGACAGTAATTTGACTGATGAACACACGGGTTATCACAAGGTCATCACCTTCACAGTATTGGAATGGTCCATCGTCCCAATTTTGGAGGGAAGGAGGCTAAACCTTTCAATAGCAAAATTAAGTCCTGTAAATTAACTTGTCCGATAACTTATTGAATAAATCCTTTACTAATTAAAGAACCAATAGGCCCCTTTGTTCTCAGATCTTCAAAGGCTTTATTAAAATCAATGAAGCAATATCAATTTAACAGTATTTTTTTTTTGTAATATGAATTAAGATTCTTCATCCAATTATACACAAATGTTCTGTATATGTAAAATGATTCGGAATGTTAAATGGTAAAAGAAAATATATTAGGTTTATCCCAAGAAAGCAATTATCTGTCAGCCACTCCTTCTCAGAAGACATGTTCTTTCTTCATTAGCAATCAGTAAGTGAAAAAATTGCTGAAATTTTCTTCCAATTTACAAAAAAAAAAAAAAAAAATCCCTGTACTTTATCTGATGGGGGCTCTGAGACAANAAAAAAAAAAAAAAAATGACTGTACTTTATTTGACGGGTGCTCTGAGACACACTATTACACCTAATCTGGCATTTTTTTCCAGTAGTGTGAAAGAACATTGAAAAATGTAAGCAAATAGAAAAATGCATAATGTGAACTAAAACATATACACTGATGTATGAGCAACAACTGTACAGAAGTCAGTGGAACAAGCATATTGATTTGCTAAGCTTCCTCCTAAAAAACCTTCAGCTGAAAGAGCTTTTTGGTTACAAATGAAATGAGTGTGGTGGCCTCAAGCCAATCATCTCAGCTGATCTCCATCCATGTCATAAATTGGAATGCTTGATATTATTTATTGTCCAAGACATTAGGTATATAATAAGATTTTAAGGGAAGAGGTTTAACTACACGAAGAAGATATCATAATGCCCATATCATATTTTTCTGAGCCTCACATTCCTCAAGAAAATTGTTTTTGAAGGGGTTTGGTCATATGAACAAATTCAGAAAAAAAAAAAAACTTTATATATTGTAAAATAAAAACTTGAAAATGTTTCATTATTTTTGGAGAAATGTCTCTTTCAACATTAAAATGAACTCTATGAAATTAAACTTTGTGTATGCTAATGAAACTTTAAAAGAGGCAGAAACTCTAATATTAATCCATGAAGTGAAACTATGTAAGAGCACAAGCATTTTCATCAATTCCTTTACATCAGTGAAAGTAGAAAGATTCTTCTGGGGAGGGTGATACCAAAACATGACAATATTTTAGCATGAACACAACAATAAAGGCGAAAATGAGAATGTACAAAAATAAGACACACCAATTCTGCCTACTAAAGTACATGCAGAGGAAATTAAGTAATGTATGGTCACAATATGTAGAGTAAAAAGTAAATAAATATATTTTTTAACTGTGGTAGTGATCTTTCGCATTTTCAGAAAATGATCGAGATCCAACAAAACATGTTGATACTTGAAGGTTTCTAGAAAACAAAAAGAGCACCCACGGATAATGTTCATTTTGCAATCTGCAAGTCATCACCAAGCATCTCACCCCTCTACCCAACTGACCACAGCTGAGACCATGCAGTGCACGAGGATAGTGTTTTCTCATGAAATAAAGCCCACTACAAAAGGTGGTGCTGACTGCAACAATATTTAATTTTGAGGTATTTGGCTCTGATACCCTGTGTGAGGAGAGATATAGTCCTTATAACCAGAGATGAGATTCTCTCATGTCCTGGACCAAAGGGAAAGCCTGCCGAGGTGAGCTTGAAGCCTGGCCTTCCTGAAGCTAAATGCTGACCACTGCCTGTCCTGAAGTGCCCCATTGAAAAGACTTTACTGAAACTTTTCTGAATATGCTGTTTCTAAAAACAGAGCACTGCAATGGGATGCTGCGTAAAAAGCTTCACTAACATTTGTCCAGTGGGATTCATTAATGACTGCTTTGTCACATCTCATTTTTAAAGCTTTTCTAAACGCATCCCAATTAAATGTCCACCCTACTTCATCCTGCATTCTCACTGCATGTTATTTTTGACCTTTGCAGCATTTTGCCAGCATTAACTAATTAATTCTCACAATATCCCTCCAAGGGAAGTGAGTAAACACCATTATCCCTCTTTTAAACTGAGCCGAAGCAGTCTTGTGCAAGAGCTTTGCCCGAGGCCAACATATTTTCTTCTTTTTCTTGGTCTCTCAGCACCCAGGCAGAGCAATTAGATCATGGCTGTTCCTGGCCCCTAAACTGGGGATTAGATCCCTAAATCACATCTTTACTGACATAAGAGATCTACTCCGGCTATAGCTAAAGATAAAGAGCTAAAACTCAGTAGCATGTTCCATGCCAGTTTTAGTCTATTATTTTTATAGAAAATGGGCATTAATCCATTTTCTATAAAAATAATGCTGCCTCAAAATAAAAGGGGGAAAAGATCTAAAATATATATATATTTTCTTTGTGAATGAATTCTACCTATGTAAATCAATTAGTCATCAAAACCATTTGACACTTGGAAAATTGAATCTTCAATTAGATGTTATCTTCCCAATATCCTTTATATCCTCCCTGGATAGAGATAACACCTTCGTTATCTTGCTGAGAATCCACCTCCCCTACTTTAGCAGAAATGATCAACTGATAGTTATAAAACCCTTGATGTTTGTCCTTGGATGAAAGAGTCCCACAGAGACATGAAAACATTAGCAGCCACGGGATGAAACATTAGTTACTACAGCTTCAATAGTGAGATTTTACAACCTGGTTAAAGTGAGCGATTCCAGCCCTTCTGCAGTACCTGTGATTTAAAGATACCTTTACATTGGAAGCTGCTTCTGAAACCTGTTAGTGACAGGAATGGGACAAAAAATAAGGAAGGTTTTTCTTTCTGAAGGAGCAGCACTAGTACCTTGTACGGACTGCAAACCAAGAGAGGGAAAGTGCCACCCATTGCAAGGACAAGCAATGGAGAGATGGCTGAAGCGACGCTGATGAAGAAATATACCACCTGAAAGCAACAGACAGTGAAAACCTGCATTTTTCAATTTGGCTTTCAGATTTTATTGAATTTTCTAGATTCATTGATGTCTCTCCTCTGAACCTGCCATTTTTTCCATATTCGATACTGGGAGTTCTTCTAAGTAAGTGCCATGTTACCTAGGATAGGAAAAAAAGCAAAGTCAAATGAACCTCTAGACTTGTCTGTTCGCCAATCCACAGTGCAGCTGCTACTCTTCTCTTGTAACTCATTGAGGCTCTGCATGTTATTTCTTGGCAATTTTTTGTCTGTTCAGAAACTGTTGGGTATATAGAGCCCAGGCCTCAACTACTCTTCCCTGGCACCATTCCTAGATATCTAATAAAATGCACTGATTTCCTCCAGATGGTGATCTGCATCTCAGTCTTGGTTTATGTTCCTGTCAATCTGTTCCCTGTGCAAGAGGACACTGATTTGTAGCTTACTCCTTCTCCGAGATCTGCCTAGTCCAAATTCTGAAACACAGGGAAGGGTCCATGAGATCAGAAGATCAAGTCTGGCTCCGACAGTGATTTCTTCCTGGCATTTGAGAACTGCTTCCTAGACACCAGTTACTCCAGCAAACTGTCAGTGGAAGCTTTGTACTTGGGATAGCTTCAGAAGTGGTCCTATGCCTGCAATAATTTTGATGCCAGGCAGTCATTTAGCTGAGTCTGTAAATGTAGAGTTCACCAAAGGTGCAGGGAGTCCCAGTGCAAAAGAGAGAAAACTCAACTATTCACTGCAATATTAAAAATTAGATAGCAGAAAAAGTGTTCCTCTATGTCACACTAAAAGTCAGACTTGCTCTAATCACATTCTCACTCAAGTTGGTTTGCTGCTTTTTTATAGTGCAAGGAACAATTATTTATTTTAGATTAAATTTAGATCTCAGCTGTGAGCAGTGATGTAGAGTATAATCCCTGAAATCTCAGGTGCACTTAAAAACAAAGATTATGGCTTCTTTAACCTTCAGAAACCTTCTATTATAAACCCATGTTAGTTACCTGGTGTAAATATACTAAAATCAACATCAGATAAATACAAGATGCATCAAAAGATTTAAGGCACCTGTTGTGTATTTAAAAGAATTATATCTTGTTTATGGTACAGTATAAAATGCACAGCTGATTTATATAACAGCTAGTCTATTGCAGGGGAAATCTCATTTCAATCATAAATGGCAGAAGTTGATTTAAGAATTCATTCTTTAATGGGTCTGCAATGTTCAAATTTAAACTCATTCAATTCATCAGCAAAATATTCAATATGGGGCACAGGGAACTCATTTAGGCAAACAGCGACTTTTAATATAAATTTTCCAGGAGATTTCTTCATTGATTCAGCAGTTTAGTGCAAAATGATTTGTGCGATACATTCTCAAGGATCAATGCAGGCCAAGTCAATGGCTAATATAAAACAATCATCCCACCGACTACAGAGAACATGTCAATGAACTTTGACTTCACATTGAACTGCTTTGTGGAAAGGAGAAGGAAGTCTGATAAAAATTAATCATGACTTCTCGCCTTACCTTTACCCATTTTCCATCATTATTGTTTGTTTGTATTACACCGTAACTTGAAAATATCATTCAGGACCGGAGCCCTAGGGTGCTAGGTTCCTCATAAACACATGTGGAGATCCCACCTTTGCCCTTAAAAATTGCTATCCTAAATCCCCTCACTTACCACGGTGTATGACAGCATCTCACATAAATGCAGGGATTACAATGGGCAGCAGCCTGCACTGCTACAGTTTGAACCACAGACATTTTTTGAGATTTGTGAACCTCAGATTTCCTCTGGACAAGGTACAGAAAAGGGTCTGGGTATGATCACTAGCAGTGACCTGGCCAGAGCAGACCTGGGTGCGTGTGCAGGTAAGGTTTGCCTCTTTGGCGGGTCTTGGAGGCCACTTTACAGGAGGAGGGCTTAAGAAAACCAAAGCAGCACATACCCCTCCATTTGCTATTCTCCCTAAATTATGAGGCTGTATCTAGGACTTTAGATGGCCTTCTGGGGAACCTGCCACGTGCATCTCCTGGAAAAGGGAGTGAAGGGCAGGCTGCAACTAACACAGTTTTAACACAGGCAGTATCGAATAAGCGGGTGAGACCGGTGTCTCTAGTAGGTAACGCAGAAGAGGCAGCATAATAAAAGGATGGACAGCAGATGGGCAGCCTGGCCAAGAAGGAGACGTTTGAACATCGGCAGTGACCAAAGTGACCAAAGAGGAAGACCATTAGCACAAGACGAAAGGAAGATGCAAAAACTGTAAATGGAGGATATGGGTGTTAGGAAAACTGAGCAGAGACCAAACAGGTTATTGAATTGGCAATTAATTAATCATTTTGGAGACACTTTTAACTATAGCAGCCCTTAGCTTGAGTGCTCTTGTGTTGTTCACACTTCTGAAGGTTTCCTGAAAGTGAATACCTGAAATAAGGTGAAATATCAAAACAGAGGAATAAAACATAAATAAAATAAAAATAGCTCTGTTCAGCTGGTAGGCAAAAGAATTTGATAATGTTGCACAGACCACAGATCCCAGGGCCACATTCTTATTACTGTAAAGGAGGATCCAAGATTTGTAGTTGGTATGAATCATTTATCCTACACTTGAATCTAGCTACTATTTTAAGCACCTAAATCTATTTTGGTAGTTCATCCAAATATAACCCTGAGGACCCCAAAATGTTTGGGATGAATTAATATAGAGAAATCTAAATGGTATTTTAATTTGTGATTATTTGAGAATAACTGCACTGTAACTTCACAGTTGTTCCTGCTGATGTGGTTGGTACCTCTGGGACTAATTTAAGGACACAACAGAGTATTCTGAAACTAAGTGCTTAAATAAAGATCTTACCTCTGCTGCAGTTTATTGTGGGGGGCAATATCTGAAATGCACATAGCCCTGGGCATTGAACTGCCAGGAAAAGGGCAGTATCCATTTATGCAGTTTGTGATTTCACCATAACAGGCACAATTGCAGATCTTATGCTGCTGAATTACATCAGGCCAAGCTGACAAGCTTAGTTTAAGCTCTATCGCATAAAAGGCATTCTTGATTGCCTGCAGAACGTGGGTAATGCCAGGCTGCATGATGTTGCTGTTCATGGCTACACAGGGGTCTGGGGTTTGTTGAAGATGGGTTTTGGACTCCTTCCCTTTTTTTTTATTTTTTGACTAAATCATCAACTAGATTATATGGGTAATTCACATACATTTACACAAGTTATATATATTAGCTAAACAACTCATACAGAAATGAGGTCTTCCAGATCAAGGACTTCCAGAGGGACTACAGTATGGTCCAACTTGATCCCACAACCAGGGCTTTCCTTGCCACAGACACCAGCATGGGCAGGGAGAGAGCAAGGCTCTCACCTGGATTTGTTCCAGTATGGAGTTGGGGTACAGCTGGGAATATTCCCAGGACAGTAGGAAGGCCAGAACCCACTGTTTAGGTGTAGTTTCACAGGAGGAGGTGGGAAGTGGAAAGGCATAACATGATGTAAGAGCAGCTCTAGTTTCCTCTCTACAAACACAGCTCCATTCACTGAGCTGGAAGTTTCATTCCTGAACTTCATGACCTACTTCAGAAAATGGATGAGAGAGAAAGTGGGACATTCATTTGGGTTTAGATTGAAAGATGAAGAGACTGGCCAGTGTTTTAAATGGATTTCTAGTAATCTGATACATTTAAAGCCTGAATATAGCCTTAAGTTACACTGAGTGCCAAACGAACAGAAGTCAAATAAGATCAGAGGGGGATGTAAGTATTGTCAATCCTGTCAGACTGTGGCCATACATCTTGCATCCTAATCCAACCTCCTTCAGGGACTGTGAGATTTAGTGACTGCATAAGCTCTGTTTGTCAACTACACAAGGCACATTGAAACACTTGTCTAAGACATCTTTTGCTACCGCCCCAGATTCATCGCATATCAAACATCTCTGAAAACACAAAATGCCTGGAGAAAAAGAAGCCCTGGCAATGCCAGATCATTTTCATGGTTTTGACTGTCCCAGCATTGGCTGGTAATGGGGAACCATTGTCAGAATCAATGTTTGAAGGCACCTTTTAAAAACATGTGTTTTGCAAGGTTATAAAGGTTTATCCATAATAGCATTGCGGTAAGTTTTACTGTTTAAATTACACCAAAAAGAATTTGAAGCCAAAGCTTTTGATCAGATTTCACTAGAATTAAGCACACGGGACTTTACCTCAAGTCTTTTGAAATTTGCAGTCCCCCCACTGATTTCAGTGGAGCTTGCATCTGACTTCTGAAGATGTTCCTTACTCAATTTAAGTTATGTGGGTTTTTTTCCAAAATTGCTGAGCAATTGGAACACTCATTGACTCTGAAAATTAGGCTTTACAACCCATCAAAAGGCACTGAACTACCTCACTTCACTCATTTTTTTGACACTCATTTATTTGAAAATTCTAGGCAGGCTTTTATTTACCATATATAAATGCTGCAGGTCCTTGCATTCACTTTGCAGAACATCCTGAATATTGCTGGCACAAAGGCAGTTCCAAGTAAAATGTTTAATGATCAGTGTCACTGGGTTTACTATCAAAACCTCAGCCTGACTCTCTGAAGTCAATATAATGCTCTGAAAAGCCAGCCAGGTCTCACACTTGCAATGAAATCTTGCTGTTCCCACTCCTTAAATAAATGCATATATCTGAATTTTTGAAGCATGAGTGGCACGGAATGAGACAAAAGAACTTTTTCAAACACTGAGTTTTGGAGTTTTGTTTTCTGTGCAGCCATCTATGCAGGCCACCAGCTGGGCTGGTAAAAGGGACTCTGTAATTTTGTAATATTTAAGGTACTTGGTATTTGATTTCACAAACTGCTTTTCTGCTTTAACAATCAAAAATTAAGTTAAACAGCCAAAGTTATCATCAAGCTGCTAATCCTTGGAGCTTCANATGATCTATGCAGGCCACCAGCTGGGCTGGTAAAAGGGACTCTGTAATTTTGTAATATTTAAGGTACTTGGTATTTGATTTCACAAACTGCTTTTCTGCTTTAACAATCAAAAATTAAGTAAGTTAAACAGACAAGTTATCATCAAGATGCTAATCCTTGGAGCTTCCTTTCATTTTTGTAAGGTTAGGACACAGGGAAGATGATACCAAGTCTCTTTCTTAACTTAATGCTTCCAGGTTTCCCTACTCAGGCTGGGAATGCCAGTATAAAAAGTTTACATGCAAAATCCACAGCAATGACAATCAAAGAATATATTGATTTAATTTCCAAATTATTAATCAACTTCACAGCTGAACAAAAATATTGTATTGCTCAGCTCAAGCAAATCCAAACATCTTTGCCTTCGGCTATGAGTCCAAGACTGATGAAATGGTAATGTATGTGCTGTTTATTTCTGAGGAAGCTCAGCAGTGTTAAAGAATGAACATACTATCTGTACAGCAAGAAGACAAAAAAAAAGACTTTTGCAATATTCAAGCCAATGGAAAAATCCCAGATGAGAAAGGTAGGCAGCGGTCATCCTGTTTCAAGAAAATAACTTCCCATGCAAACTTACTCTTCTAAGGGAGGGAAACAGAAAGAGTGAAGGATAAAGCAATACAGCAAATAATGGCCCCATTAGAGATAGTGCCTCAGGAAATTTGACTTTTTTTTCACTGCATCAATCTTGCTGCAGAAACAGACATTGATAACCGAGAGGAATGGACCGTCACACTGCAGAAGAGACATCAGTTTGGAAACTGTGCTCTGGGTAGAGAGTGTTGGGTCATAAACCAGAACCAGGAATGTAACATAGTGAGTGAGGTGCCAGATTAGCCCACTAGCTTTGGCAAGGCTCAAAAAAACTACTCACGTAAACTGCAGCACGCACAAATCAAGGGAAAAGTCTATCAGCTGTAACTTCCCAAGTCCCAAAGAATCGCTGAGTTACCTTGATACTTGAAAGCCTGCCGAATCTGGATAAAAGGAGAAATAAACAGCATGAATGTGATGCTGGATTCAACCAAGCATGACTGACAAATATTTTTGCATTGTAATAAGTGAGATTTCAACAAAATGACTAGGTGACATTTGCCATTTCTTCTGCACACAGCTCTAACTTCTGGAGTTAAATCCTGGCAAGAGATAGGGGCACAAACCCATGAGAGTTTGGAGATTATGGTGACTACCATTTAGAACAACAAAATCATGGAACTCTTGCAACGTTAAATGGAGTAAATATCTACATACTTTATTAAAGTGCAGACAATCATTTAAGAATATTTGCTATAAGTCTATGGCTTGATCACGTGTGATGCTGCATATCCCCCATGGGGCAGATAAATATCACGCTGTCCTTCAAGTGTTTTGCACTATCTCACCGCTGGCTCCTTTGTGCTGACCGATGTCTGCTGACCCTTGAGGACTGGCTGTGTCAGATGAGCTCCTGCTTTCTTAGTGAACCCATTGCGTTTACCTTCTATACAGAGTCAGGGGTGAGACAGCTGGTGTCAGATGAGCTCCTGCTTTCTTAGTGCGTTTATCATTGCGTTTACCTTCTATACGGAGCCGGGGGGTTTCAGCTGGTGGGACAGACTCACAAGTTGAGGGCCAGAAGTACAAGCTGCTCTGCCTTCCAGATGCTGAAGGGACAGCAGGCAGGCCCTGGATTTCTCCCTTGGATGGAGAAACACCAATGCTGGGCTCAGGGGCAACTCAGGCCTTTGCAGACACTCTGAAGTGTTCAAGCAATTTCTATCTGAAAGCACTGTCTCCTCCATGTTGAATCAGAGCTATTCAATTCAATTATGTATTTCCAGTCCCACCAATTACTATATTGCTTTCATCTGATTTCAACAGGACTTTGCAATCTGTGCTCCAGCACCTACTGCAAAACGTCTCCATTCTGAAATGCAGCCACTAGTGGGGAGGAAAGTGGCACCGTTTCAACAGCAGATAAAAGGCATGCACAGAAGTCCAGGACACAACATAACTATTTACAAACTATACAAATTAGTGTGTTCCCTCTGTTCTGTGTAAATAAAAAGCATCCAACTCTTGCTTTCACTAGCCCACTATGCTAATTTTAGAGTTGCTTTGACTTACCAGAGTAGTGGGAACAACTGGCCAGTTTTACTCTAGCAGAATTTTAAAGCAACCTAGGTAGACTAATTGCCCAAATGAGAATTAACCATTGCCCAAATGAGAACCATTGCCCAAATGAGAATTAGATGCTTTTAGTGCTGTCATCAACAGCAGAAACTCAAACCCGCCTGGTCTCCTGGGCTGCTGCAAGACTCACACAACCGTCTCACGCCTTGCACGGCTCCAGAGCTGCACTGGCCCTTGCACACGCGTGTTCCACCGTGCGAGAGCCCGTCTCCCACCAGCGACCTGCTTATTGCAGGCTGAATGTGTCTCTAGGCTGTGGAGGGTTGCAGGAACTTGTTCTCTTTAATCCAGCCTTGGTGAGTTCATCTTTTAACTGTAATTCCTCCATGTAAAGGAGAGGAAATCATGGATGAGGGATTGAGAGCTGGAACAGTGATTAGCTCCATTCTCATGCTGCATTCCCATGACTAGCAAAGGAGAGGACAGCAAAATCAAGCTGGAGGGGGCTTGAAGATTTAGAAAAGGGAGCAGGCCACACTGAGCAGTAGATCTTTACTTATTTTACTCTTGAAACAAATAAAACCAATAAACTTTAATGGTACTAGTAAATGTGCCTTATCGTTGACTGAAAATCAGATTTAGTATCGATTTGATTTTCAGAATATTACTCAATCAAGCACACTCAACTGCAGAAATTTAGTATTTTTATATCTTAAAAAATCAGTGCAAGTAAATCTGGCAAGCCTCCCCTCTGGCTACAAGTCTAACAACTGTTGAAGGACAAAAGATAATATATGTGAATACCATTGCCATGGTTCAGTGGGTTAAAACAAACGGCCCCCATTTGACCTTTAAATTGAAGGGTTTCCCTTTATATCACTAGAGGCAAAGTGCATGGACATGAGTACAACAACAACAAAAAGAGGGCTCGGGCAGCTGAGCTGTATTTGATTTGTGAGATTTTTATTCATTTTTAAGGGGATATTTTTTCTTTTCCTTTGGAGGGGGGTAAAAACAAAAGCCAGATTGATGAAGAGAAATGGAATCTGAATCTGGCCTAGGTTATGTTCACTGCTGGTTGGTTGGTCACCCTGAGGGAAATGATATGTGTGCAGCTGGGATGATGAATTGGGTTTGTTTAAGTCATCATTACATTGTACTTTTTTATGGACCTCGGTATTTATAACACTTAAAGTTGATTGAGTAATGTGGGTTGCCTTGGCATCCCTGCTGGTCAGCCGGGGTGACGGGCCTTGACAGCAAACATGAAGATATTACTGCTCCAAGACTGGTCCAGGATGTCGGGGTAATCTTAAGCAATCTGCTGCTTGCTCTTGTGTGTAATACACTGCTGAAAACTTTCCCTCCGAGTGCATATGGAGGTATATAGGTAGGCTGCCTTATAATTATATAGAGAAGAGGACCTGCAAACTCAGAACTAAAATAAGAAAGAAGCTGTTTTAATGAGCTTATTTATTCACTGCAAAGCAAATTTTATTTGGATAACAAATAAAGTATAACATCTTTATAATTGGGGATGTAGTGGCTTTTTAATATATTTAATAAATTCATCTGTTTCAGTCTCCCCTCATTGTGATGAACTGCTTTCAGTTTTGCAAAATCATCAGGAGAAATCCACAGCTCAGGAACAAATCTCTTCACCTACCTCTCCTTGATGGGAATGAGAATCACAGACTAATTGTTTTTAACCACTGGCCATAAAAAGAAAAACCTCTAAGCAAGTGGAACTGTACAAGCACCCAAAAATATAACTTTATGACCAAAGTTCAGCTAAGAGGCTGAACTTGGCTCCAAATTAACTGTGCCTTTCATTGTATCATGTTTGGAAGCAATGAGATACATATGTTATATAAAGGTATGCTTCTTCGTATAAATATTACCAGTATCAAGATATCAGTATAAGTAACACAAAATATTATCCATTTAAGCCCATAGCCAAATCCTGACCTTACCTATAGAACTGTCTTTTGACGGGGAAGAGTTGTGATATGAGTAAAATCTTCCCTGTGTACCCACAATTAGTATTAACTTGCTTTGTAGGTGGACACACATATCTACGGGAGATGTGTCTACATGCGTACAACAGGACATCAAAGTATCTCAGAGACCGAAAAGTCATACTTGAAGATTTGGAAATGCCAGATGCTAGTGAGCCCTGTTCATCAGCACATCGTGAAACAGTGTTTAGTAATAGTTCACTTTTCCCTTGCCTTGTTCAGCATGCAGGACACAATGAGCAATTGGGTATATTGTGTTTTATTGTGGTTATTCAGTGGGTGTCCCTGTGATTTGTTTACAATATACTAAAAATTATAATTAAAAGCCTACTCTTCCTATGCCCAAGTGCTATCTCCACCTGGCTAAACCAAGACTCAGCTTGAGGGCTTCTGTCACCCCTACACCTACCTTCCCAGGCAATTTTTCCTTACCTCTCTCTGCTCTAGCCTGGCATCCAAATAGGTTCTCCATCATGACATGGTTGCTGCCATTCTCTGCATACGTGTCTTGCTGTGTGGCACACACACAAGATGTCACTGAGCAGCTGATTGCAGGTGCCTTGCCCACACAATTTATGGTTCCTGCTGCTAACACAGGAACTCAGCAGGAACAGCAGTCTTCTGGAGGGGAAAGATGGACAGTCCATTCTGGCTGGGGTAGCAGTTCCTGCTGGCTCTGCTGAGCAGGATCTAGAAGCCACTGCCTCACTCAGCCTCAAGTTACCGCTCATCTACTGTCACATCAGGGGCAGGTTGGTTCAAGTGACATGAACGCTGACACGCAGACCCACAGAGCGTTCTCCAGCTTGATGTGTCATGGCACTCTTCTGATCTCACTCAACGTGAGGTCCAATTCTTTTATGGAAAAAAATTCATTACGCAAATTCTTAGTGATAGCAGCAGACCCACTTCACCCCAACCATTCCTGGGCACTAAATAAGGGGGATAGCCCTGTGGATGACAATATACTTATCAACAATAACATAACGCGAAACTCAACTAATAGCGACATTTCCTTCTCCGTTAGCTTTCAACCCTAGTGTCTCAGGACAGAAAGATATTCCTCCCACCAGTGTCCTCACACTTGTCTCTGCTTGTTGTTCTTCTTCCAGCTTTCAGAATCTTTTCTGATCCCTCATCTGCCTTCTTGCTCTATTAACAGTTTTTGCCCAGCCAAACAAACTTCATTAAACTTCACCAAATTTCATCTTTTCTTGCAGTCTGCCTATTCCAAGTCACCCACATTTTCTCTCATTGTGTTCAGGTTAAATGATGTGTCTTCCCCATGTCTAATGCTGGACAGCAAATCTGACCAGATCANTCTATTAACAGTTTTTGCCCAGCCAAACAAACTTCATTAAACTTCACCAAATTTCATCTTTTCTTGTCTGCCTATTCCAGGTCACCCACATTTTCTCTCATTGTGCTCAGGTTAAATGATGTGTCTTCCTGTGGAAGAATGGCCTGGAAAAGGGGAAACTTGAGAGAAAACCTAGGGCCTAACAGAAGTTTTGGCATTACAGCAGCTTGCTGGGGTGATACACAGCTGCCGCTTCCAGGATGGCTGGTATGCACGGACCCTGCTCCTCCACAGTTCCCTGGGCAACACAATCTGCCCTCCTCGCAGCTGCAAAGGGGAGTAACGGAGGCTGGAGCGGAGTGAAGGCACCGCGGCCAAACTCTGTTGCACTCCCTGTGCTGGGCCGCTGATAAGCCGCACAGTAGCTGCCCAACGGGAGATATATGGGAACATGTCCAGTGCTGAGCCAGCAAAGGTGGCAAATCACTCTTTTCGGATGAACTTTGCTTGAACTTTGCTCATTATAATGCCAACGCACACCTCCATCCCAAAAGTTACCCGCCTCTGAGGTATGACCACTCCTCACTGAGCATGCGCCCTAAATTTTCGATTGACTGGACCTTTAAATGAAAGCGAGAAACTTTTTCACCAATCAATAACAAGATTAAGTATGACTATAGTCACTCAAGCTCCACCTGAATGTAAAGAAAAGTATAAAAGGTGAACTAAGGATGAGAAGCTGGGGGGAGAAGATTCCATCGTAAATCCTGGGTCAGTCGACGGGCTGAACCCCCTCTCTTCCCCTCGGGTCAGGACGCTGCCTGAGGAGACTAAGGAGGAGGAAGGAAGAATCCATCGTAACTCCTGGGTCAGTCGACGGGCTGATCCTCCTTTCCTCCCCTCGGGTCGGGACGCTGCCCGAGGAGACTCAAGACTGAGAGCCCTCTCCCATCTTCTGGGGTAAGTGATGATTGCACATTTGTACCTCAGAGCTAGCTTAAACCCCATGCTGTAGTAGAGAATTTCCTATACTGACATCCGAAACCTGCTTTGTAAATGTTGCATTTGAATAAACCACGCTGTTTGTGAACTCGGCTTCTTGTTTGGGGGGGCGAGTGATCGGACCTACAGTAGACAGACTGTTCGTGAATCCGATAAGGCCAGAGTCAAGCTTATAGTTTATCACACTGTTTGGGAACTTGATTCGCTCCTAGGAAGGCGATCGGACCTACGGTCCTCAGACTGTTCGTGAATCCGATACTGCCAGAGTCGAGCTTATAGTTTATCACACTATTTGGGAACTCGATTCGCTCCTAGGAAGGCGATCGGACCTACGGTCCTCAGACTGTTCGTGAATCCGATACTGCCAGAGTTGAGCTTATAGTTGATCTTACTATTTGGGAACTCGATTCGCTCCTAGGAAGGCGATTGGACCTACAGTCCACAGACTGTGAATCCGATATCTCCTTCCCCCCCCCACACTACTACAGCTTTCAAACTGCAACATTTTCTGACACTTCCCCATGTCTAATGCTGGAGAACAAATCTCACCAGATCATGTTCCAGCACAGCTGGAACAAGCAATTGTTGGGCAAGCTTTGCTCATATGCCATAGCTTCAGGATGGAGAACAACGGCTGTCTTAATTTTCACTCTTGTACTTTAAATCACCATGCAAGTACCTCTCCTCCTAAACTACAAGAAAGGAGAATTTTCTCACATGCAAAACAGTTTGTTTTCCCCTAATTTCATGCTCAGAAATATTTCAGCTATTTTAGCCAAAATATTCCCAAAAATATGTAGCCAGGAGAAATACCTAACACGGAAAATATGAACAAGACCAGTTCAAATTTAAAAAGATATATACACAATTTAAACCAAAATCTTATAGTGAGAACTCTCAGGGAATCTAAGTGACTAGAAAGTTAAATGTGACAGGCGCTATTCAGTATTTGTGTTGCCAATAGTTGCACATACCATAAATATGCTGATACGGGTACAGAGCTCAGATAAAATCAAGAAGCCAAGCCTCATCCTTAGTGATCTGTGTTGAGAGGGGCTTATTTGATCCATAATGGGCCAAATTCTGCTCTCGTTTACCTTAACTTTATTCTTAAGGAGCTCTGCTAATTGTAAATATAATTTAGTGTAGCAAAAATCTTAAACCACACATGCTGCTACCCAGTCATTTGGGTTGTTGCACTAAAACCCTTTTCTTGGAGGAACAGCATAGGTGAGTCAAGGAAATATTTCCTGCTCCTTTTGGACCCTACAGTGAAAACAAGATAGACCAAAGTCAATAAAATCTTTTGTTACAGCAATTCCAACAGAGAGCCCTTCTGTTTTCTCCCACTTCACAGTAAACTGAGGAAAAAAAAAAAAAGAAAAAGAGAGAAAAAAGTGAAGATAGTTATGCGTTCCACTGGATGTGAATGGTTAAGAGAAGCCAGATTGGAGATAGCAACAAATGAAACTGTATTAGCAGTATGTTCCAAATAGATCCTTAGGAAAAGTCAGGACGAGTTTGCTAAAATATAAGCATCCCTTTGGGTGTTGTTTGTAGGCTTCATTAATTGTTGTCTGCTGTGCGAAACACCAATTTAATTGAAATTTCTCAGTAATCAAGTGCATGCCTCTAATAAAGGCGCATGAGAGGCACAAGTTTCTATGCAAAGGGCTACTTACGTTGTGCAAAATTACAAGTAACACTTTAATTCTTTTAAAATAAGAATATTAAGGGTTTTCTAAGTGTTCTATGTGGGCATTTGCACACTTACGCACTAGCAGAACTACACACACATATTCAGTGTGCCCATACTAATTCAAAGCTTAACAAACCAGATCTTGAAAACCTTTCTTAGCTGACTACCCAGCACACAGATCAAATAAGAAAGCCCTCAAAACTCTTCAGGCCTGTATTGTCATTTCATATCCAGGCTCATCTACAAGAGCTGTGATTTATTGGTTTATTAAAGTTTTGTGGGAGTGATAAATCCACCCTCCAAACACTGAGGGTCAGATGCTGATGCCCTATCTGGCTTCTCCCCTGTTTGTTGCGACTGTTCCGCCCGGCTAGAAGGTCCCCTGATGTTGCACTGTGTCTGGAGCTGGGCACCTTCCCTACCTCCACACGCTCCTACCTGTCAACAGGTACAGAAAACAGGGCAGGAGAAAGGGCTTCTGATGGGCAGCAGTTATTCACTCTCTGCCTCCAGAAAAGTGATCAAATTTTTACCTTAGGCTAGCTCAGAGCATTGCTTACAGAGGAAGCTATTGCTCAGTGTATTAAGGGGTGGTAATATTTAGCAATGGAAGAAGTGAGCATTGGCCCTCTCCAGCCACATAAAAACCAGAGGTAAATTGACATTCTTCCAGGGTTTCCATAGTCCAGGACTAATAGGGGAATCCTGCCAGGCAACTTCACAACCCGAGCACTCAGTCCTGCAGCTGTTATTTCTGGCAATAACTATAGGCATAAGGGGCAAGCTTTGATACAGTAAGTACCACAAGATCCTTCTCCAAACACAAGGCAGTTTCAAACATTGTTTTCCTCATGGACAAGAATGGCAGCAGGCAGTAAATGTCCTTGGGCTTCACCAATTTTGGTGAATTTTGGTTTTCTTCCTGGGCTTTCTGGATTTTAGGTCATATAAATGTAAAAGCAATGCACATTTAAGAGTGTGGGAGCAAAAAGCTCCAAGAAACTCCTCTAGAACATTACTAAGACTTCAGAAGATTTGAAGTACTCCAGTACTGAGAAAAACTTCTTCCTATTTTGAAGTCCCTGACAGTACTTTGGCTTTTTCCGTTTTGCTTTCTATTTTCTGGCAAAGGAGAGAGTTGTTCTGTTTTTTTTTCTGTCAAAAGTTCCTCATATTTCCATGTTCTGCTAGCTAATATCACCCTTAATGCAGTAGCATATTCTTAATAGAACTGTAAGTTGAAGAGTGGAACAAAATGTCAATAACACCATTTGGCAGACTCGGTTGTAAATCACATATGCATCTATTACCACAACTCCTCAGTCAGAAAAAATTGTCTAAGCAACGTGCACAGAGATCTCGCAAAGAGCCAGGACAAGTCCAGGAGAAGAGTTCCTTCAAGCCACCTTCCTACCCAATTGGAGTGTCATAGGAAATCACCCTAAGCTTCTAAGCTTAAGAATTAGAGGGCTTTTTTCTTTTTTTTTTTTTTCCTCTCAAGTTATTCTATAAGCTATGTGCAGAGAGGTCCATGTTCTTCATTGCAAGAGCTCCACCAAAGTCACGTGTGTTCGGTTGTGTGATAAAATGCTTGGTCGCCGCACAAAGGAGGACAGACAATTGGGGGAATCCCAATAATCCGAGAAAGGCAGAGCTCCTGGCAGAGCTGTCACAGGACAGATCAGCTCCACGGCCTGGGGATGAGCCCATCTTTGGGAATCACAGGCAAAGCTCCCTGATCGCTTTCAGGCTGAGGAAGGGCATTACTGCCTCTTAAGGGGTATGGGCCTTTTTATGGCATGCAGGGAACAGTATTTTGCGATTGCACAAAACTTACTAAGAGGTATTTAGGGGAGGAACAACATAGGAATGCTTCTGTCTGTGCTGAATGTGTGTGGCTGGCCATGCATATATATTTATGTTGCATACACGTATTTGTAAGTGCCTACTGGAAATTCACGCTCAGCCTCACTAGTGGGCTGAACCTCTGCTTTATCAGACTACCAGATTTGGCATTTCCTAACAATGTGAATGAGAAGACCAGGGGTTTCTATCATATGTGAAATATTGACCTTCTTGGCATATCCCTTTTAGAAAGCTCCAGCAATTCCCAAAGAGCAAGTATTTTTGGGAAGGAAGCAAGCAAGCACTGTACAAGATCACAAAGAAGGTTTCACTAAGCATTCAGTTCCCTAGCCCTTTTGCAACACAATCAGTCCCCAAGTCTATCCAATTATAAGAATTAGATAAGCCCATGTTTACATAATTCCTTTTATTTTTTAAGAGAACTGAAATATTTCCACAGTGAAATACTGATTCAGTGATTAAGGTATGGAAGAAAACATCAAGCAGCACTTGTAAGATTTCCTGAGCTGGCAACACTCCACGATTCCCTTTCGGATATTTGCAGCCAGCTCGGAATCCTTCCAGGGGCAAGTTCTAAGCATGAGTTCCTGCATCTGCCTTCCCATGAACATACATTCATTTCCACTGAAACTGAAGTTCCTTGAATATGACAGTAAAAATTAAAAGCTACCAATACCCTCAGCAGAACTGTAGTTTCTGGCTTCTAGCTATGGAAGTATTAAAGCAGCAGTTTCATTATATGCTATTATTTCATACCCCATATAGCCTGAAGAACTGAGACACTGAGAGTGGACACCGGTGATGTATATGTCATTATTAATCAACTGTAATATCTGTCTCTAGGTATTCTGACCAAAATAATGAGGAAGGTATAATCATGTAACACTATTTTTAGTTTTTGCAAATGATGAAAAACAGAAAATCAGTGCAAGAAACAGATCTTACAAAACTCCTTAGAACTGACTCTAAATGAAATTCTGTTTAGGTGCACATACTTTTACTGCAAGCACATCCTAGATATTTGATAAGGTAATGATAATAATGTCAATTCACTCTTTCTTAGCAAGGGAATAAGATTATATAGACTTTGTTACTACCAAGGCCTATCACCGCCGCTAAAGTCTCCACTGTGAATGAAATGGTATTTGCCTGTTTATGTGAAGAATGATGAAACTTTAAATGAATCGTTGACCTTTCTTGAATGACATGTGACCTGTAAGATATCTGAGCTGTATATCAAGAGCAGTTCTTGAAAATTGCTGTCTGCTGACTGAAAATAAACAATAAGATATCAAATATGGTTTGAAAAAATTGACTTGGTTTAACACTGGGGGGAAAAAAAAACGGAATTATTTTGACTCACCAGTCAGAACACATCAATTCATTTCAAATCATCCTTCATCTAGAGGCTGGAAGGGCTACTTCTTGGCTTTTAAAGCTGCTTATGTTTGAGCAATTGCTATTTACCAGAATGCATGCTTTATTTAAACAATAACCAGCAGTAATAAAGAATCTGTAAATGCAGGGATTGTTGGGATGAAATGGATTCTACAAAAGGAGAGAGGACTTTTGTTTTCCATCTAGGGGCATCTTGTTGGAGTTGAAAGGTCAGCAGAGAAGGGCAAATCTCTGAATGGGTCACTTGGGCCTCACTCGTACTCAAAATTCAGACCCTGCACAACAGCGACTGGTAAAGTCACCCAAGTGCAAAGCCTGCAAAGGGAGACAGACTTCATAGCAATTAGATTTCTGAGGGGAATGTGTTCTCCCTGTCCAGCTGTGGGTTGGTCTCTCTGAGCTAAAAGAGAGCAATTCTTACACTTGGTTTTGCAGGACACTGGGTGCTGACAATTGATGGCAAACCAGGACTAATATCAGAGCAGACAAGATTCTCAATAGAGCTCTTAAAAAAATAAATAAATAAAATAAAGAAAAGGCTTTAAGCTTTGTCTACACTGGGCTTTTAACTGTGTCATCTGAGCCAGCCCAGAGTCTGGGCAGCACAAGCAAGGTTAGATAGGAGGCCAAGTCAGGGACTATTCACACCATTTCAGACACTTCATTTAATTAACCGCATTTCCTTTTTAGACAGTGGAGAAAGGCAAGTTCCTCTAAAGTGATTCAGAGAAAGTAACAAGTTAAACCACTTACCATCTGGAGAAAAGAGCTGGAAGAGCTATCGGGTAAGATGGGTACCTGAAATGCTGTGGTAGGAGCACTGCTTTACCTCAGTCTGGGGTACAATTCAAGTGCCCAGGGACACGTCCTGCATATCTCTTGAGCATCTTGGATGGCACTAATCACTGACATTCGTTTAGGTTTGCACCTTAATTGCCAAATCGAGTCTTTTATCTTAGAAAGTGCTTATTGAGAAAGCTGAGCAGATGCCTAGGATTGGGGTTTCCTGCTGTTCAGAACACCATGAAGGAAGGAAGAGATGGGGTGGAACAGAGGAGACAAATGCTGGCCCAGAAAGTGCAGCTTTCGGGGGAAACAAACAAAAAAAAAAAAAAAAAAAAAAAGGAAAAGGAAGGAAACTGTAGGCTAGGATGACCTAGGCAGATGAATAGGTCAAAGACCTATGGTCCAAATATTGATGCCTTACTAGCTCAAACAGTCTGTATTATCCCCGAGGAATGGATTTCCTGACTTCATGTGATTTCATTGCATGTGCTAAAATAAAAGCACTCATGGGCCTCCTCTGCTGGGAAGTCAGCAAAGAGCTGTCCACTTTCATGTGCAGTCTAATACCTGTCAGCTGACTCGCAGCACCAAATAAAACACAAGCATTCGGTGATGACAGATGGATTTGTTGCCCTGGAGGATTGGAGATCCATAAACCGACAAATGGATTCACTCATCTGTAGAAGTTGTTTTTTCATCTGTGACAGCTACAATACAGATAACATTAGTCATTCAAGGTAAAATCCAAATAAATGTAGGGGCCATGTACAAATCCTGTGACAAATTTTACAGGAGAGTCTTACACAATTCTTTAACACAGGGCTTAATTATACCCGAAGCAGCAGGCGCAGCAGCGAGCTGGATCCCAGCTAACCACCAAAGATCACTTACATTAACACTGGCATGAATTTCGTAAAGGACAGGTTCCTTCCGGAAAGACACTGAGATGATTAACTACTTAACCATCTTTATGTATATTCTCTTAAGATTCTCTAGGGCTGGAATCCTTTTACGCTCCCACACTTTCAAGCAGCTTGCAGCATCACAGGAAGAGCAGGTTAACAAGGAGTGAGTTTCCTATGCTTGGGCATGTGGATGGAGTATGACAGCTCAAAAAAATGAGAATAAATTTGTTTTCAGGTGAATTTGACTAAGGGTTTGTTTCACAATTGGACAGAGGCTAAAAGGAAATTTGCAGATTATTCTTTATTCTCATATAAGCCAAAACAGATGATTGTGCAAAATGATATCGAGTTAATTGTATGGATGTGGATTCATATGGACCTGGACCTTAATCCTCCAGAAATCTCATTATCCCATTGCAGCAGGTAAAAAAAAGCATAATACTAAATTTATTTATCATCTTTAACACAGCAGGTTTTAGAGTCCTGCATGACATCAGAGCTTTGTTGAATGACGTGCAGGAAATGAGGTGGTCCCAGCACCAAAGCACATAAACCCACAGAGTGGCCTCTGAAGTCACCATAACCTAGGCACTGTAGGCATCAACTCTATAATCTCATAAACTTCCTGACCTCCCTCTTAGAAGTCCTTATTTTCTTGCTACTTACTTCTCCAAGAAGAAAACTGCTCCAGATCCTTACTGCTCCAATGGTTATGACTTTCTTGAAACAGAAACCATCCTTTTCTGATGCACTTACCACACCAAGATAGAGCAACGATAGTTGAACCTGCTAGCTCCACTGCAATAAAAATAATAAACAGCAACATTAATCATAATCAAAAAAAAACCCATGTATTCATCTCTTACCAGTCATATAAAATAGAGGTAGGGCCTGTCTGGTTTTATTTATGTGCCCAGAGGTCCGGGTATTAAACTGGGCTATTAAACGTGAGCGCGCGCTGGGGGGGATGCAAGGGGGGAGCCTCTGCCAATCAGAGGGGTCAGTGGAATAGAAACAATGACCAGTAATCACCGCTAATGGCCCGGCCATTAGTGCTGATGAGGCACGAGTGTCAGAGACCAGGTGCGAGCGACGCGGCGAAAGGAGTGAGCACTAATTGCCCTATTCAGAAAATGTAAATGTGCTCCCAGGCGACGTGACAGCCCGGCCGCCGCGCTCCTCACACAGCTCCAAGGAGGCAGGGAAGGAAGGGCTGGAACCGGCCTCCTAGGTCTTCTCCAGCCAGTGGAGTGGGGCTTCCCATCTGCCTTGCGTTCGCCACCGAAGTCTCCAGAGGTGGGTGTGCAGGGAGGCCGTTTTAGACTCCAACAGTCTCCTTCTCATTTCATTTTCACCTTATCCCCATTTCCTAGTTTATCTCTTGCCCATATCTACAACAGACTGAGACCTGTTTCCATCTGAGCCTTACCCCCACACAGGGGTATGCAGGGCTTCACACGAACAACTCGCAAACTCTTGCTAAAAGTAAAGGAGTCATAAAAATACAACCCACATAACTACCCCAGCAAAAGCCCCTGTTGCAATGACCTAATGCAGTAATATCCTAAGAGCCGCTTTCACCCAAGGAATGTCAATAAGATCGGCAAGGAAAACCCCTCGGGTGAAGCCCTGTTGAGACAGGGTGAGTTGTTGCAATGGGGCGAGTTGCCTTCTGGAGCTGCAGACCCTCTTGATAACTACAGAGGGAGTTCGGCAGCCGAGCAGGGAGTAGAGGTTCAGTCAAATAGCTGGAGTTAAATGAGGAAAAAGCCTCCCCTAAGATAGATGTGACACAGTGCAAATTAGAAGACTAATTTTAAGCGCTCGAGTGTGTCATTTCTGTCATTCTTATTAGACAAGCATCAGGCATAACTCCTTGGCCACGGTTGAGCTCTTCTCTCGCACAGATTGCCAACTGCTGCTGGCCAGCGCTGGGCCTGTCCTTTGCCTTGAGGAACCACTTCAGCTGGACTTTGCAGCAGCACCCGTTTTCACTACACCAGAGCAAACATCCAGGGACAAACTCCTAAAGGAGTAGACGCTTTTAGAATCAGCTTTCGGGGAAGAGAAAGGTCTTTTCTCACTCACACAAATAGATAGTTGGGAAAGAAATTCTCAATAACGAGTCTCATGCACCCTCACATTTGAAAGCGTGGTCCTACATCATGAACACATTGAGCACCCATGTTATGCCCAAGACTGAATCTGGTTCTTTTATTTTGTCTGACTATGATGGCAGATTTTCATGTGTGTGCGTAAGAACAGAAAAAAGCATTTATTACCAGGGAATCCTCCTACCCCTTGTGCAGCTTGTTAAACTTTGTAAAACCTGGAAAAACTTGATTTACACAACTGTTTTCAAGGGTGGCCACCACGAATTTCAGCTGTGGGTGTCCCAGTGAGCTATCCTTCCTGCTCAGTTTTATTCCTTGAGAGGCACTGACCACTGAGACAGCACTTAGGAGAGCAGTAGAAATTCATCTGAACTGCTTGAAAAGAAGGCCTGAACCTAGCTTGTCAAATGGCTCCTCGTGTGTTCTCAAGACTTAAGAAGTCTCTCCTTTCCTTCACCTCTCTTATCCCGTACAGTGTGCTAGATAAAAGCTCAGTCCTGGCTCTGCCCCCTCGTCTTCATTTTTGCCTCCATATCGGATGCTGTGGAGAGACCCGCGTGCTCCTGTGTATCCACCCTGTGTTGTGCACTCCTTATACAACACACCGTGCTTGTGCGCACACATATGTGCAACCTGCACTCTGCAAATTCATAAATAAAGTATTCAGAGCTTTGCTGCAGTGCCCGTGAGCAACACTGCATGCACAGACATGACTTTCATGGGATTATATTTCGGTTACAGCTATATTTTGTCAGATACCTATTTTCAGATTCTAACAAGAGAATTCAGACTCCAGCAGGAGGTCGGCACACTTGCCTGTTGCTTGAAATAATTACTGTAAATTAATTAGCCGCCTTTCAAATTTTATTCTAGCTTATGCTGAAAATTAACAGAAATGTTTCCAATTTGGGGAAGCACACAAACATTAAAATTTAGCTGGAAGAGAACTTATCGTTCTCCCTTCTACAGCATATTATGCAAAAGTGCCAGTTAATAACAGAAGTGCTCCTGTGACAGGTTATTGATGTGAGATAACACACAAATGTGTGTGTGTGCACAAAAATACACATGCACCCACTCATAATTAAAAAAACTCAGAACATACTGCTCTGATACCTGCTATTCATTTCTAAAACACATCCAAGTTACTACAGGAAAAAGACAGTTGTCAAAACCTCTCCAGCTTGTGCTATATTCTGCATGCTTATTTATATTTTTCTTTCATTTTAAAGGGTCTGTCTTTCTTACACTTTTAAATATCTTCCAGATAGCTATGGGAAGACTACGAAGAATTTAGGAAAAGGGCATGGAGAAGGATATATACACCTTGCTGATATATACAACTTACTATAATAAAATACCCAAAAAAAAAAAAAATAGAAAGGAAATCTTACAAAAGCAGGAAAGAAAAGGAGATAGTGGGCAAAAAGGGTAAACTGCATTGCTTAGTCTTTACAGAGCAAGTCATATAACGGCAAGAAGAAAGATAACTGATGGGTAGTATTTTAAGGCATATTAACCCAATTACAAGTATATTTTTACAATCGTAGCTCCAACATTTATCACAGTGCATTTATTAGACCTCTGCGCTAGGTTATGTCAAATGAAATGCTGTGAAACTACAGCATTTCATTAAATTGCTGCCGGAGCAGGGTATTCAATCCTGATACTCTAAAACCACATGATTTTATCAAAATCTTCGGAAATTGAAGCAATCACTAAAAGGTGTCGGGAAATTAAAATGTTCTGTCTCAGTGAAAGAGATACACTCCTTGTAACATATATCAGTGGGTTTTTTTTTAAGACACATTACTATGCAGAGAAAGGCATCAAATACAGGAGACACAGTAGATTCCAGAAAAATCTAGCTGCTGCAATTTTTCATACTTAAAAATATACTTTAAGGGTGGCAGACCCGTGCCTCTTTCAGAATTTGTTTTTGCTTTTTTCCTGTTCCGTATTTGATCCTCTGACATACCATGTGTTTTCATAAAATAAAATCATATAGAATCTACAGACAGTGGTACAAATGGGAAATGGATGTTTTCAGGTTTCTGGAAAGTTTCACATGTTTTGTGGATCTTTTTATACTTGCAAATCTGGCATTTGCCAGTGGAAAGAAATATTCTGGGAAATCAAAGGATACTTAAAATAGGCCTGAGTGCATGAAAAGGAGGAGCTAACAGATTTTGCATCCTCTCTTAGGGAAGTTTTTGCTTAAAATGCTTTTTTTTTTTCATTTACCAAAAGATCCCTAAGTACATAGCATCCTAGAGCCATCTCACAGACACTGGTAAATAGGAATCCACCCAGTTCTGTACTGCCTTGCACAATGTCTTTTACCATCGTAAAATGAGCTCAAGGAAAAATGAAAGCATTTGAGAACAGAAATATTTTATTACCATCTGGTAATTACTGTGGTGCCTCGACAGAGTTTTTCAGTGGCATTTTAGACGTCTCAGGGTATCACACCTCACGTCTGGTGACAGTTCCAGACGGACATGGTCTCCTGTGGCTTCTCTGTCCTACCTTTTTGCCCCCAATGGGTGTTTGAACACTGTTGAGTGTTTAAATGACACTGCGCATCTACATTTAGGCATATCAACCTCACTATAGACAACTGTCCAAGATAGACATGGAAAATTTTCAAGGAAAATCCAAGAACAGAAAATCAGACTCCCTGCTGCAGGCTGGGAGTGCTGAGCCTGTGGTTGCAGTGAGTTAGGTGTCTGATGGGGAGGTAGGGAAGGAACAGTTTTCTGCAGATGATCAGCAAGGTTATAGGGTATTAATAGAGTGTTACAAATAAAGATAAGCAACAACAAACCACTGATAAGATTTCTACCAGAACCTTTTCTTCTGCACTGCCTTTTATGAGAAAAACTCTGTCAGAAACTAACCTGTAAGGTCTCTGTTATACCACTCAATCATTTCCTAGAACATAGCTATGCCACAAGATTTTCAGGGAACCAATGGCCCAGTAATGACTAGTTCAGAAACAGCTGATATTTATTTATTTTACTATTTATTTATAAGATGGCACTCTGGGCTCACTTTCAGCTTTCCGTTTGAGCTGTCTTGACATGAATATCTTCCTACATTTCTATTGCACTCCCTAATTTTGCAGCACTAGTGGTGACAGGCAAGTTGTTTAGGACAAAAGTATATAAGGTGTTTATTTGTACAGAGTTCACTGTAACGCCCCGGGCCCTGTTCTGTGGACAGACAAGCACTATCACAGCAAAAATAACAAAGAATAACATTGCAAGGGATCATTAATGACATAGAATTTCATCAATTTTTGGAAAACCATAAAATATTCAGATTATGACATAGAATTATTTTTTTTTCTTGCCTTAAGGATCTTAAAAATATATATGTTGAAAGTGGTGACTTTTCTCATGCAAAGTCACTACAAATGTTTTGGTTGGGTAAAATAAGAAAAACGTGTTTTCAACGAATATAAGAAAATGTTGGTTGGGAGCAGCACTGTGAAAATGTGGAGGTGACACTACCATTACTGCATAAAAGTTTATGAAATCTGGTCGTGGCTCCCCAGCTTCTGTATTAAATTTGATCTGAAGTGTATTTCTGTCACATGCTTTCCAAGAAACATCTTTTTAAAATAATATCCTGGCCAGAGCTATCCTTGTTATTACAGAACAACCATAATGCTGTAGAATTATGAAAGCTGGGAGGAGATTTGCATTTTTATTGGCCAAACAAACCATAAAACTAAAGAAAATGGGAGAGAATTTTCTGAACTTTTCACCTGGGCTTTGTCACCAGCGCCAAATTTTTGCTTGCCATGTCCTCCCATTGGAAGCTGTTCTCATCACACTGGGTAAATATAAACTATGGCACATCGTCGAATTCATTGCTATTAGGGGCATGTCCCCTGCTATTCTTGTATTTTAAACAGAGGTCAGCTAGCTCACAGCAATTATCAAATTATTGATTTAGTGGGTTAAAGCTGTTTTCACAATTGCTTTAGAGGTTTAACAGTGTTGTATTTCTTCCACATCTGTATTTGACATTATCACCTATCACACGGAATGAAGTCATGCCTTCTGAAAATAAAAGTAGTGTCAAGATTGTAGCAAATCAAAATTAACAAATAAATACATACATACAAACAGTCCCAAAGTGGTAATCCCCTGAGCTCTGGTCTCTGTCATATAATTCAGTAAAAGGTGGCTGATAAATTTAGCCTTTTAGCATCAATCCAAACACTGGATTAAGTGCCCATGGTAAAATAAGATCATGTAACCAGTCCCCAGGTGTTGACTGAGCAAAGGACACTTTCCGGGACTGTGCTTCTGGAGTTCACTCTCTAATGATCTGGCATGATGCAACAAATACAATGAAGAATTTAAAGCAACAAACAAAGAAATGAAGCAGCTCATCTGTGCCAGAGGCATATGAACTGGGTGTATTCAAGGGCATCACTATTTGCAGCAATGCTGAGATACTTGAGTACTGAGAACCTCATTCTCCTTTTTTCTCAGCAGTGATGACTTCAGGGAGCTACATCACATCCTGCAAGCAGACACTGGAGCTTTCTGGGCAAAAAAGATGTTTGAATTCTCCCCGATCAAAGAAATACAGTGCAACTCCAGTCATCAGCCCCAGCGGATAGGTAGGCAGAGCTACACCTGAGACCCAAGCTCACACCGACCGGACACGAAAACTCAGTGTCGTCCTCGAGCTCAAGAGCTTGCGTTTCACACAGGGAATGTGGTGTGGTAATTACAGCAGGGATGAGCCACGCAAGCCAAAACTGGTAATACAGCTGGGATTGCTCTCATCACATTTCCTCACTTGCAAAGTACCATATCCTCCAGACACTGCTAAAGTGCAGGCCAGCTGCTCAGCCCCACAACCCGTAGGGTGGATAAATAAAAATGGAGAGATACACCCACCTTCATTAAAATGGGACATTGTGCTGTCCTCAGTGTACCTCCTTTAATTTTTTTTTTCCTCAAACCTGTAAAAAGGACTCAGTCTCCCAAAAACCCAATCTCCAGTTAAGCTCACTCAGTTAAGCTAGGAAACGCCTGAATTTTTGCAACTCTAAGGTATGGGATACTGCTGTTCCTCAATGCCAGGGACATCAAAACACTAATTAGAGCAGCAAAGTGTAGATTTTGCTGGCCAGTACAAAAGCTTAAATACTTTGGTTAGTGTTTGGAGTCATCAGTAATTATGCTTATGCAGTTTTATGGGCATTGACTCGTTCAATCTCACAAGGCCTTGAAAGTCAAGTGAGCAACAATTATCTTCACCTCTGAAGATCGGTCTGAAGAGGAGCAATAAAATAGACACAATTTCACATATGTGTGTGTGTATGCGTGTGCATTCTGGCTGAAAACAAGGCTCTAAACAGCTTGACCATGACCACAGAGAGAGACGGTCCCACTTCCCTGGCAGAATCATGCTCCTCGGTCTCACATTTTTAGCTTAGAGGCTGCCTTGCTGCTTGCAGCGGCTCACCTCTGCCCTTGAGCAGCCCTGCTTTGAAAACGCTTTGACAACATCACACCTGTGCTCTTGGAGGAGGAGTGGAAATGCCCCCAGGGGCAGTTAGACAAGGCGCAATTCCCTGGCACTCAGC
>VWPW01017409.1:23132-25632 GCA_013389825.1 Crypturellus undulatus | reverse complement strand
ATCTCTTTGAGGGTGCGTGTGTATGAACAGTCTCAAGAGAAACGTTAACAAATATCTCTGGAATTCTAATGTTAGCACCGCTGCGGCATTTTAAACATCAACAGCCTCATGTACAATATGGAATATGAATTTCTATTAGCGGGAGATTAGATCCTGTTTTACACTATGAAGTTTGCTATCTGCATCCCACCTTAAATTAGGAACGGCTGCCTATATGTAGCAACATGTAAAACAGCCATACATATTCATTCATCAGATTCTTTGCAGGGCACTTCTCAATTACGCCGGTACGGAGGGAAAAAAGAAACATTGCGTTTTAGGGAGACTGCTCAAAGCACTATGTCATCGTTAATAACTGCACGCATTTAGGAGAATAAATATTTACTTTGCTAATAAGAGGATAGAATTATGACAGAGAAATGCTGCGTGGAACATAAAATCGAGCAAGTTCAATTTCACAAATTAGAGAAAGGGGGGGAAATATTGCCCAAAAAAATCACATTTTGCTTTTTCATAAATTTCACTTTTTAAAAATGTAGCTTTTTCCAGTTTTCTGTTTTAAGCTTAGGAGAAAAAATAATGTTGACTGTCAGAGCAGAGGGATTCTGTAAGCAGTGAAAGCTTTGCTCACATAGCTGACCCAGTATTTGCAGACACACTCCTATTCAGCTCGGTGAAACTAGGAAGGCAATTAACTCATCAATTGCTCATCATTGGCAGGAGAGGGCTTATAATACAGAGCTGAAATAGCAGCACTTGCTTTTTCAAAATATCTTGAAAGTAGTTATTCACATGCATTTATATTGACACCAACCCTTTTTTTTTTTCCAGTAAAATTATAGGTAATATTTATCATAGACCAGTCTTCTCACTACAATTCCACTGTCTTCATGGCAGGAGCATCCCACTCCTGATCTTTTCCAGCTAGTGCCTGTGCTGTGTGTGGAGCTGTGGCAGGTTGTTTAGCCTGACCTCCGCTTGTAAAGCTGAGCGCTGATTTCTGATGGCTCCGGCTTTGTGTCCCTTCAGCAGCAGGAGCTGCAATACAGGCTGCAGACTGGGATGTCCTTTGAAACTTGTGAACGGAACGACAAATGGAAGGATACAAAACAAGTAAACTTTGGAAAAGATAAGGAGGTAACATTAGTGGCCATAAAGATGTTTAAACACTGATTGAGTCAATTTTAATCAGATCTACTGCAAAGAATCTCACCAAATCATAAGTTAATAATAGTTTAATAATCGTAACTTCATCAGCTTCATAACTTCTTTAAAATATCTTCACTAGACTTGATGCAATGGTCCCTGAAAAAGCTTTTTAAAGCTCTTTAGCAGTTATTTTGGGCACATGAGAGCCATTGCCAGGGACCAGGATCTCCATGTACACAGTGGAGAAGGCCAGCACCACAATCTCACTTCCAGGCATATCCAGGCCACACTGACATTTTTGTTTCCAATCCTTAGGCATGACCTTGGGTTGTGTACAACTTCACCCCTGCTTTTCCCATCCAAAAGTTATCTAGCTCTTCCACTATGATACTCCAGTCCTCCTCTAGACTATGGATACCCCCTGGTTCTGCTCACGAGCAAAAGCTGCCGTAACCTTCTTGCTTCCTTCTGCCTCTGAAAATATTCTCCAAGCCCCGTCCAGAAGTGATCCCCAAGTGACCACAGGCTGGTGTTTCCCTTCTTCCAGGCTGGTGTTTCCCTTTTCAGCAGTTCTCAGTATTGCCCCCTTTTAGCTGGCTCCGGAGTCCCCCTCTAATCCCTCTGCTCATTCCCATCTCCTCCAGTTTAACTGATCATTACCCCATATCGAATGCCTTACCCCAGTGCAGCTAGATGGTATCTAATGCATTTCCTTTGGCTAGAAAATCAGTTAGCTTATCGAAGGAAGCTATCGGGTTAGTTTAGCACAACCTGCCTTTGGTTGATGGGAGAGAGATGGTAACAGACACATGGAGAGGGAATCAAAGGAAAGCCCTGGCAGTGCTGGCCAGCCCGGCAGGCAGCGAACAGGGGGAGCATTTTACGGGAGAGAGGATTTGGAGGAGAAGAGGCAACAGCTTTGCCTGTAAATGGAGAAGTTATCCCAAATGAGAGGGTTGGAATGGGAGAAAGCAATGAATCTAGTGGCAGCTTTTGCCAGTGCAGTTGCTGGGATATTTAATGATGAATGACATCGCAGAGGTGAGCAGGAAACAGAAATATCATTCATGTTTCACACAGCAGGAAAATGAAGGAACCAAAGCAAACAAACCAGTTGTCATGTCACAAGATGTAATTAAAACAGAAACTGGAGAGGCCAAGGGTTGAGGCCTATGCAGCTTGTAGAGCTGGTGCAAGAATGAATCTTTCCAACAGAAAGATTTGATCCTATCTCAGTATGTCACTATGTGACAGCCTGCAGGCACCTGAGAGGGGACCCTTCTCTGGCAAGATATCCTGCTTATCCTGCTTACCTTCTCCTTCTGCTCTTCCCTAGGAGTTTGTGCTTCTC
>VWPW01017409.1:0-22774 GCA_013389825.1 Crypturellus undulatus | reverse complement strand
CTCCTCTCCTCTCCTCTCCTCTTCTTCTCCTCTCTTGTCTTCTTCTTCTCTCCTCTCCTCTCTTCTTCATGCCAGAAATAGGCTCCCAAGCCTGAGTGGGGAAGATTGACCAGAAACAACCAATGCAAGTCAGATTCACTCTGAACACCTCTTTGAAAAGCACTTGGTCTTGGTGTACATATATGATATAACAGAGCAACCCATGGTGAATTATTTCCACTTTCCCACTGCAATCTTCCCTTTCCCTTTGAACCTACATCAATCACTTGTGAGAGTATTTTTTCTAACTATGCCTCAGGGGCCAATGAGTCATGGTCACTTTACGAATAAGCTTTTGAACTCATATTCCCCAATTAGTTTTATTTTACTCATTAAAGGTGGGCAAAATAGTTCATTGGCTGGTAAAATGCAAATACTTTTACCTCGACAGGAATGCCTAAAATTATTTCAAGGTATATTCTATGACATCTCAAATGATTAGCAGTAGCAGTGTTCACTAAGACTAAAGATTAGCAAATAATAAAGTTACTATGCTAAACCAAACCTGTGTTGTGCTTTGATTTCTATTTGAGGGTTGTACACAACTAATATAGTGCAGTAATACTAAAGCACTGTTCAGTAAAACCCTGAGCAGTTACCATTTACAGTATATCATAGTCGGATGACAGCAGGAATGGTGGGAGTTCATTACAGGGACCATGAATTGTTGGAGGTAATTTAGATTACAATTTAAAGTTTAATTTAAAAATCTATCAACAAATGTGAAAGTGCTCGGGGAACATTTTAAAATGCACTTTAATCTCACCAGCACAAATAGCTTTTCAGAGCCCTAAACATCATCACCTGGAAAAACAGTAAAACTTTACTGCATCTTTAATTAAATTACAAACACAAAGGATAATTAACTTTTTTTATTTTTATTTTATTCATGCCATTGTTTCCCTTCAGAGTCAATATCTTCAAGTTGCAGGAACAGGATGTTATGAAGAAGTTTACAGCCTGCACATTCCTCCAGGATATTATTGCATCAAGCAGATGAAGTACAATACTTGCGTGTACACACACACATGCACAGACACACACAAAGAATCGACAGAAGTACTGGAGGCTGACTAAGAAGCTCACCAAAGCATGTAAGAAGCTTGGTTTATTAAAAAAAAAATAGAAGAGGAAAGAATCAATCAGTCAGCCAGCCGAAAAGGGAAGGCAGACTCTGCTGTCCTCAGCATGCACTCAGGGCCACACAGTTCATACCATCGGACAGCTGAGAAATTAAAATCCAGCCTGCTGCAACTGGCCCCCAGCAGAAATGAAGCAACTCACTCATGCCCCGTATCTACTTTGGCTTCCAAGGCCCGGTCATTTCACCATTATTTCTTGACATTAAGGATGCAGAGGGTATCTGCTCTTCCATGGCATGCTAATGGATAGGTAGGCGTAAATTGGGATTCACTTCACAGGCAACCACAACAGGGGAAGGCCAAATTCTCAGGGTGCATGAACACCCTTAATGCTTCTGAGCTATTATATTGGTTTTATTTTATTTTCAACTTGAACCTGTCTGGGTTCAACCATGTTTTGGGCCATGATTCTACGAATTGTTCTCTCGCAGCCTCCTGGGCTCTCGCTCATGTTGAAATATATGCATTGCTATTGTTTTTAAAGTAGTTTGTGCTGATGCATTCAATGGCGTATGCAGCTGCATAACTAGTTCAATGCCTTAAATTGTGGAGTTAGAGAAAAAACATAGCCCAGTCTAGTATTTGCATGGTGTAAAGTCCCGATGATAAATGCTTGGTGTTGACCTGCCTAGCTAGAGATGAATATAGAACAGAAACAAGAAACTGCCCTAACATAATGGATTTATTTTTTTTTTACAAAATAGTAATAAGATCTTTAAAATTCTTTACATTATTAAGGAGTCTGAGTTGAGTTCTTGAAAAACAATCTGAAATAAGGCAGGTTTTTCATAATTTCATCAAGATGCCTGATTTTCCCTAAAGCTAGCAGGGCTACTCAGTTGAGAAGAAGAAATTCTAATTCATTTTCTTCCATTATCGTGGATTTTTACTCTAGGACACAAGTGTGTGGTATGGGGAGGTTAGCTGCTTAAACTCAGTGAGAAGAACTTAAATACCTCTCAAAACCCTCTCAAGCCACCCAGACCATCAGAAAACACTGTCAGCCTACAAAGAGAGGAGGCAGCAGTATTCTTGATTTGAATAGGCCATTTTCTTTCAGAAATAAAAGTAGAAAACAACACTAAGGTATTGCTGTTACAGAGATCTAAAAGCTCTAATGTAAAATTCATAGCATTTTAGAGAGCTAGCTGAAAGCGTAGGCATTTCTTAATATCTAATTAATTCTTCAAATGGGCTTTAGGTAAGATGAAGTTCTGCCTTATGAACTGAGCTAATCCTCCCTACAAATGGCAGTGAAATTTCCCCTCAGTTAAGATAGTTGTAAAAAGTAATTAGGTTCCATTCAGAAACAGCACTAGTGTCTGCTCCAAACACAGGCAAACACACAAACATACAAACCAAATAACAGGAGGCAGAAGATTGTGTTCAGATCCGCATCTCTTAGAGAAAAAGCAGCAAAAGAGCAAAGTGAAGGAAGAGCTATGAAGAAGCACCAGTCGCAGCTTAAACCTGCCCCCAAAATCTTGTTCCTGATCCTGAAAATGAGTGGATGCTGCAACTGGGTGACAGCCAGGCCAATATGCTGATTTACTGCCATCAAAAGAGCCAGTCCCATTATTCCCTGCTTCCACGATGCCTCCAGTGCTCATTTGGCCATAAGGTCTCATTGATCATTGATAAGATCATTGGCAGATCCAAATTACTAAGGGAGCAACAAAAGGCTTTTTGTTGTTGTTGTTGTGTTAATTTTCCTTCATTCTTGCAAAGTAAATCATATCAGATGCTCATACAGCTACTAAAAGGTGTAGAGTTTGAACAAGTCACATCTGAAGAATGAAGAGACAAGACAGATATTGCCCTCTTCCAGTCACACTGAGAAATTAGATCACTTCAGCTATATTGTTTAAATAGATCCTTTGAGGCCAGGAAAGACTTGGGGTTGCAAGTAGACGCTCTGTAAATCAGGACTTTGGGGTCAGCGGGTTTTTTTTTTGTATCCTGATTACGCCAAAGGCAGTGTTACTGCAGCAGGTATGCAAGGCAAACGCCTGCGAAGAGCTTTCACAACAGCAGCCACAGCTTGCTGCTACAGCTACACAGCTTCTCAAAGGCAGACTGCTCAAAATATAGCCAAAATACATTCTGATCTGCCAGAAAAATAATGTGTAGGCATACTGAGAGAAACTTGTGACTCCACATTTTCCATTCCTGGAGGGAGCAAGCAAAAATTCTTCAAGTTTTGGCTAATACGCTGAAGGAAAAAGAGACAAGAAAGTGTGTGTTCACTTACCATGGGATTGAGTAGCTTTATAAAATCACTAGTATGAATCTTTGCTGCCCTCTGTACATGAATGAGTTACATGCTGAAGACATATATACGAACAAGCACCTTCTGCTAAGAGGCACAAAGGCACTTGGGGACGTGCAGTGGTGCTCCGGACCCCTAGCCTGCCAGCATTTACACACCGGAGCAATGACCTTCAGAAGCACCAACACTGAGGCTACTGATTTAGCCAGTCAACACAAGCCCTCATGTACACATACAAAAAGCTGCAGTTTGGAAACATAAAGACAAACAAAGGCACAAATACCTAAAATTAGTATCAGACATGTAAGAATGCAGGAGCTGAGAGAGGGGAAAGGAACTGCTGTCCTCTAAAAATAAGCATAGGACCTCATTACCTGAGCAGAAATAATGAAATGAACACCAAATAAAATGAGCACCACACAAACTATATATCATTTTAATTAAAATCTACTATCTGCTAAATATATGTACAGCTGTTGGATTTCCTGAGCTAACTGATTCAAATAGGTTTCACAAGGACTTACAGATAAGGAATTAAAAAATAAAATCAAGAGTTCCTTGATAACTAGGCTGAAACTGATCCCCCTTTGGAAAAGTCTTTATTTTATATAAGTTAACATGGGGGGTGGAGGGGTGTTGCTCGTGGAAGACATGCCTCTTAATTCCTTTCAAATAAAATGAGCAGGCATGACACGGTGCTATCACAGAAGAGAAAGAGCTGCCTGTGTGTATTAAACGTTAGTGCTTTGCCTGCTTAATTATTGGTTAATCTAGCAATTTAGCATGCTTCATTTAATTCTAATTAGGAGAATTAATAGGCAGGGTATAAAGATTTAAATAGACTGGCACAAAACAAAACTGAGACTTAAACTGCTCTTGGAAAATGAAGCCTTTTTTTTTTTTAATACCGTTCCTGCAGCCTCCCATGTCTCTTCTTAGCGGTGCAGTTATCTAAACTGGAAATACCTAGGTCAAAGATTATTTTAAAATACTGTGGACCCGGTCCTTACTTGGTGTTGATCAAACAATCCGGTGGAGTCATGCAGATTTACACCAAAGCCAAGGATCAGGGTGGTTTCTCTTCCTCTGTAACTAGACTTTGGGGTTTGACTTCCTTTTCTGAAAAAGACCTGTGATATCATAGGAGATTACTGTATTATTTTTATACATCTCCCCCACTTTCTGACATTTTTTTAAGAGCACAGGGGGTAGGAGATAATTTAGTAGTGACCCCGTCCTCAGGAGTTACACACCATTCATGTTAAGTGATGCCTTAACTCGAGGAATTGTAAATTATTTTATTCCTTCCTCAGTCTGATGCCTTCTTTATTTTCTCTCTCTTGGCAAAGCTTTGGGGGATGAAGATACGCTCCTTTTCCACTTCACCAGCTGGCTGCCTTCCATTCCTGCCGCCCCCAAATGTTACAGCCTGATTTGCATGGTGTGTTTGTCTTTGCTAATCAAGCCGCGTACTCTGACAAGTCCTACGACATTGGACATGGCTGTTCTTCTAATTAAGGTGCTAATTGAATTAAATGGCTGCAGTAATGAGCAGATGAGCAGCATAAAAAGTAGAGAGTCAGATAGGCCAATTAACAAAAGAGCTGAGCATAATTATAACATTTAAAATACATGCAGTTCTGTACCAATATTGTTAATTGTTACAGGGGAATTTATGATAATTGGCTCAACAACAGGCATGCAGGCTTAACCTGGGATGAAGCCTGTAATTAAAAAAAATGATATTCAACACAAAACAGAGAGCTGGGATAATTAACGCTTGATTTACATAAAAGATGTTTGTAAAGTAAAGCAGTGCACTGCACAAATGTGAGCCCAAGTGCAAAGTCTGCAGCGCCATGGCATTTGACAGGATTATAAAGACATGAAATCAGAGTCCCGGATTCAAGCTCATCTCAAACCTGAGCATGGTTTAGGATCAGGCTGCCCTCATGCAGTTTTGCTGTGTAGTTCAATGATCTCATGATCCCCACTCCACGCGTATGCAGCGGAGCGACGTCCTGGCTGTGCCCGGAGTGCGGACCCCGCTGCACTGCGGACCCTGCTGCACTGCAGCCCCTGCACAAGGGCAGTTTCTCCATCTCGAGCTGGTCCCTGCGGTGGATGCACAGCTGCGCTCGCAGGAAACACTCTCAGCTCACTCAGTCTGGCAGCTCCAGCAGGGGCTCTACCAGCACAGCGAGAGCAGCCGAAGCCTGGCTGGCCTGAGCACAGTGGGTTCTCACCCCGACGTGTCCCAGGCAAAGCCCTAAGAGCAGAGTCCAGAACCCAGGTCTTCATTTGTCCTTGGTCAATTATGATTTTCTTTTCTTGTGTTGCCTACAGAGCTATGTTATCAATCATCAGCTTTGTACACAGCCTCCTCTTTGTGCTCTTCTCAGCATAGCTCCGAGCAGCAGAAATTGGTCCAAATTCTCCTGGGCCAAGGGAAGGGGTCTCGCTTAGCCTGCCTAAGTTCTCTAACTTGTAAGCTAGTGTTTTTTTTAAGCAAAGGGTTTAGGACTTGGAGTCCTAGGTAGGCAAAGGCTTTGCTATCAGGAGTGATGGGATTTTGGATACACCAGCACGAGCTGTCTGCTGAATTTTGATCAACCTTTACCCTGGCTGCTGGGGAGAACATCCTCAAGCAGCTGCCTCTCCCTCTGCTCCATAGGAGCCCAGGTACCCAACCAGCCCAGCTGAGACCACTCATTTATTTACTGTGGTTCCACAGAAATGTATCCTTCACCCACACACAGCAGATGAGAACTAGTATAGGCAGAATAATAAATATTAATAGAAGAACTATTATTACTGCTAATACTATATAAGAGGAAGTTGTCTCAAAAGTCTCAAGCTAGCCCTTGACATCTGGGAAAAATGCCCCAAACTTATTTTCAGCTGATAGAAAAATGCAACATATTGTCATATTTTTCTTCATCAAAGCTGGAAATGGAATACTTTGGACATCTATGGTGCTTTTCAGATTCGTGAAAGTAAAACTACAAATACTTCTGGTGCAAAATATTTTCTCAAGTATGTTCATTACCACTGTGAGATATCAGCGTGTTCATCTCTTAAGCAGGCATTATTTCCACAGGGTCTATAAGATTTATGCCACCTGAAAAGAGAGTCAAAACCCCCTCAATTATAGTAAGCATATCATACTGGCAGTTATGCAGAAGGTATTTTAGAAAAGTAAAAAACCACAAACAGACATATAGACTTATGCACATTATGTTTGTGCTTTCACTCCCATTTTTCACCCCTGTCTAGTCTCTGACTCTAATTCTGTACAGCACTGAGCCAGCTGATAGCTGGATGCTCTAATGCAAATAAAAACATTACAATGTTCTCCAGAATCATATTTTGATTTTATCTGTGGTGATGTGCAAGGTAAGAACAGAATCACTGTGATTCCAAAAAAAATCCCTACAGTTTTCAGCTATTATCCCAGCAGTGTCAGAAACACTTCAGGGGTCTTGTCTTTCAAGACCAGCAGAGATGATTTCTAGAAGTGAGATCAGGAGCCATCATTGGCCATAAAGGGAGGCTGGGACCAAGAGACTAAAACCTTATCAAGTTAAATGGTAACATGGGAGAGGTAGCCAGGGGTAGCAATGTATTTTGGGGTTTCTTTCCCCATTCTCCCCAGACAATAGCCAGTAACCTCTTTAATCCAACGCTTCCTCCCTGCAACTGACTGTTCACAGAGAAAATTAGGAATGACGGGGGGCACTCCGACCAAAGCAAGGATTCCACATTCTCGGTTTGTAGTCAGTTGTGTGCTAGGCATTTTTGTACTGTTCATCACCATAACAGGGCTCGTTTATCTCTGAAGTTTTTTCATGGGCATCTGACAGAGAAAAACAATGTGCTAAGCTAAATCTTGAGATATATAAGTAACTTCGGGATGCCTTGATGGTGCATGGAAAATTAAATAGCACTCTCCCAAAAATCGGTCCAGAAACAGAAATGTCAGTAACTTGGAGAATTTATGCATACTTAATAAAATCATCTCTTTTCCTTATTTTTTGAATATCTCAAAGTTTGCTAGGTCTAGAAGTGAAACATGGGGAAATAGATAACCTTTCCTCAAAGATCTTGACAGTTTAGGTCCTGATCCTGCAGATGCCTAGGTGCAAACCTGATTTAGGGCTTGATTACTTCTATTGAACTTAATGGGGCTAAGGCCAGGCATGGGCAGAAGTACTTGTGGAATCGAGGCTAATTATACACAAATTTTGTCACAAAAATGTACTGAACAGTAAGGCAGATAGTCTCCTTTAACTTATACTGTCAGTATTGTCTGCTGCAAGACCACGAACATTCTGAACTAGTGTATTTCTATAGCTGTCTTTACAGTGGAATAGTAAAAATAGCTTTTTGTTGCTGATAAAGATAACAAAACTTCTATACTAAGCTAATTTCCTTGACTTTGAAATATTTGTTTTCTAAATTTCAATAAATTGAAATACCTATAATGCATTTTCATATGCTATAAGTGTATTTAACACAGATGATCAAAAGTTCACAGAAAAGAATCACTAAAACAATGTTGTTTTTTTCCCTCATGACAAAATATCCAAAAGCAGAGTAGCAGTTAGTTTAATGCTTTTGTTCCTCAAAAATATGTAATTAATTGCAGAGTTTACATAAAATTCTAGGAGATCCCCTATTTCTTTACTCCTCAAACCTTATCACTGAGTAGTGCTTGGACAGATGGTGCAAGATGCATGGATGTTTTTTGCCACATGGTATTATATCTACTCACTGACTTAATGAATGTATGTTCCCAACACAACTAGACAAATGTACATACTTGAAAATCAGTTTCAAATTAGTTTCTTCCTAGTGTCAAAATTGCAGGCCGTATTACTTAGCATGCAAAAGTGTGCTAAAGATTTAGACAAATAAAACATTCAGATGCCTATCTAAGAGCTGGCAGTCTAATCATATTTGTAGTGAACCCATGTGAAGTAACAAGTGAGAGACAAGTAAGGAGTTAGGAGGGCAGAAATAGGAGCAAGACTTACAATAATAGTTTATTAAGCTTTAGAATTTCCATCCCATTTCAAATTTGGTGTTCCTTATGAATTGGTATAAAAAGTCAAAATATCTACATTTTTTTCAAAACTGGGAAGTTCTGAGAAATTTGCATAAAGAGCTGTTAGTCTTTCAAACCTGACATCCTGGAAATGTTGCATTTGGATTTGTCAGATGGAATAGAAATATCGCTTTAATTCGACTTGGCATTCATCTGTGACTTTCATTTTGTTTCACTGGTAGCGTTCTCTGAATATCTCGTGTACTCTTTTGCCACGGTTACAAAACTACCTAGACAGACATTCAAGGTGAAAGGATATAAAGTTTATCATGAAAAATGTAGTAAAGCTAGGGGTGGAAATAGGAACAAGGAAGTTCTGAAATGTAGCTTCTATAGAACATTAGTGCATCTACTGCTTACAGAGACATGTCAAAAGAAAATATTTCAATTCAATTCAAAATCTAATTATCCAAAAATAAACATTTTGATTTATTTTCTTCCAAAGAAAAACTGAAAAATCTTAACTCAAAATTTTCCCTCTGCCTATTTCAGCTTTGCAGAGACCTGACTCTCTATTGAACATATCAAGAAAAAGTCTCGACCAGTCAGGCTTAAAGCAGTAAAGTCAGTGCTAGATATCAACTGCAGTGTTTGCAGAAAACACACTAAAATGAGCACAAGACAACTGGATGAAATTAATTGGATGAAGATGAAAAGATGACAGGACTGGATATTCATTGAAATCCTTTGCTAAATTAATCTTGCTCTGGCAGCACAGCTGCAGGTGACACTGAAGGCTCTAGAGTCTCAACAAGGTGTTTCTTATGCAAGTAAAACTACTACAGGTTTCAGCAAGATTGGGTATTTGCAGAATGGTGTCCAGCCATAGTTTACTAGCATGGACTTACCTGCTGGTTAGCATTTTCCAATTTCCCCCAATATATAACTGAACAACAATCAATATCAGCAGAGTTAACAGCCATATCATTTTAGAACTTGGACCTTTTTAGACCTATGGTACATCCTGATTGCAGAGACACATAATATAGGGACCCTGCATCAAGGAACCTTAAGCCAGGGCCACAAAGGAGACAATCCTCATTTCTGTGGCTGTACCAGGAGAAGGGGCAAATAGAAGAGCTTCATCACGCACCTGGGGGGTTCACCCAGTATTGCCAGCCGAAAAAAAATCAAAAATGTATGAGTTCAGACAAAATAATAGAGATAAAACACCTTGCCTGATAAAATCAAGTGACTCTGGAAGCAGATGCTTTAAATGCATAACACTTCTTGAAGAGAAAGCCCAGCAGAGGTGACAATATGGCTTCACAGACTGGAGAGAAGCAGCATAGATTGGAAGAGTTTCTAACACTGCGGAAAACCCTGCTGTCTTGCAGGCCACAATACATATGTGTGTGTGTGAATATATGTATTATATATGCAGTAAGAATGGTGCGTTATATAGCAAGAATGCCCATGCATTTTAGGAAGAAGAGATTTTTACTGCACGTTAGAGAGCATTTCATCAACCAAAAGATAAATATCCAGTATAGCAGTTTGGATGTCTCTCCTTCAGTATGAGCAGGATATGCTTTCCCCCAGCCTACACCTGCCCACACAACCTGCAGGCTACGGTTTGGCCCATGAGGATCAGCAGGATAGAGCCTTGTATCACCTTCGGAATAACCTCTGTTTCTGTGCTGTAAGCACTTCTGAGGCCTTCCCAAGTAACTTAAAATAATGCCATAAACTAAGAAAGGAATAAAGAAAAAACAAATACTGTATGGCCTTGGCACAGCCTGCAAATAAAAGAAGAAATCTCCCATAACAGGAATGTTTAAAAATAAAAACCCCATAACTGTAACCTGGCCGTGTAATTTATATGTATTGAGAATCTTTCAGCTGCCCAGAGATGCTATAATTATAGTACAGGAATCTGACTATGAATTTGGCATATCAGTTTTGAAAACATGCCCCAGGGTTTCCAAGCTGCCATAATTTTACTTGAGCTGTAATGGAATAAATACAATCTAGATACACGTTGCTGTTCTTCAGCATAACTACTTCTTCAGGCAGATTTACCATAACGCACTCTGAACAGAAAAACTATGGCTCATTTACAAATGTAATTTCAATTGAGGATAGTTTTCCAATCTTCTTTCATTTGAGTCTCAATTGAACTTCTTCTCCTTTTTTGATGGCATGATTAGACATTGTGAGAGCTGTTGCAGATTAGTCAAGCACAGAGAGAGTAAATTGGGAAGGATGTTTTATCAGTGCACGTCACAATATATGAAAGCAGATGTGTATGCTCTGAGCTGTTCCCTCAAATTACTGTTATGGAATAATTTAGCCCTTTTGATTCTCACAGATTACTGCTTCCACTGATCATGCTGTCAAAATCAAAGTGAGCACTTCATTCCGCTTTTATTCATGCCAGATCTATTTTGCTTTCATAATGAGCAGATATTACCACTGCACAAAGAGGATAAAGACATTCACAGTGATAGATAGGAGGGAGATTAAATGGGATCTTTATGACTTCTTCAGCCATCAGTTTTGACTGTGCGATAAGACGAGTCGAGTTGGGCACTGATTTGTTCTTTATTGGAGCCAATATTAGCATGAGCTTACCAGTGCACAGTCTGATAAAATCCATTTAAGGTGGAATCTGTATAACAATTCTGAAGTTACAAGAACTTCTCCTGTGAAATGCATCTTCAGCAGCCTCTGCCAGAGCAAAATAAGGCAGTTCAGAATTACAGCTCCCTACTGCCAAGGACATTAATTAATTTATTATAAAGGGATATAAGGGTCATTCAGGGATTATTAATCCTCTCTGAAACCACAGGTTTAAATCCTTACTCTCAGATTAGTACTCAGCTTGCTGTTCTAAGGAATATTTGGACAAAACCTTAAAAAAAATCAACGTCTCCAGGTTTTAGAAGTTGGACAGAACTGTTTCCCAATGTGGCTTGGCTACACTTCCCATCTCCTGCACAGATCTGTTGTGGACACAACATCTCGACCCCCTCTCCTGCAGCTTGCAGGAGGAGCAGTGTTGCATGCCTCTAGTTTGCAAAGTCCTTTACCACATTTGGTTCCTTCAAAATCCTATCGGATAAGGACCGCTTTTAATGCATTATAGGCAAATTTGAACAGGGGGCAACTTAGAACAAACTGGGAAACTCCACTGGGAAGCCAAGACTTTGGTAAATGAAAAATACCATGCTTCCTTCTGTGATATGTCAAATTAGATGGAGTAAGAGGACCACTGGCAGCACAGGTTTTGCTCTTTTCATTCTAGCAGCCAATTACAGCAAGGTATGTACATATGGAAGGGACGTACATGAACCCTGTGTGCTGCCACTGTTATGGACATTGTGGATGCTATGAAATGGTTGTGATCCAGACCCAGCACAAGTGATGCACATTCTCTTCTCTACTCTGCAATTGGACACTCTTGAGACTCTGCCCAATTGCTCAGCTGAAGGTCTTCAGCTGAGAATTCCCTTCAGAATTCCCTTTTCTGCTCTGGTTGAGGGAAAGACCTCACAGAGTCTGGGGATTTGGACAAGCATCCAGAATTGTAAATGATTGCATTAATTGCATCAAGATTATCTGGATTTTTTTTGCCTACCAAATCAAAAAATCTTCTGAGGGCCAGGATCAGTCCATACTTCTGGATTTAATTATAACTGATTGCAGAATCCCTGTGTGTGTGCAGCAATCTTCAGTTCTAGATTCCATTTCCAAAACATACCAAAATCAATCCATATATGTCAGAATGAAATGGGCACAAAGCAGCATCAAAAGGTGGGGTCTCACTCTATTTATTCATGTACTGGGATATTTGAACTTAAAAAAGTCTCAGTGGAAACTAGTGGAACAGTGGAAACATTTGCTATTTCCCCAGCTCTCCAAGAAGGCTTTGCTCCCAATATTATTTTCTACTGTGTTATAACTCAGCCAGATGAGTAAACAGGTACTTCAAGAGCAATGAAGCAGAATCACATCTTAATGCACTGCCTTTAGCAATAAACACCTCGAGAGCCACCTGCAAAAATTTCTTTTGCTTATCTGGTACTATTTTTCACCTTTAAAAATTAATTAAGGAAAATTCAGGGAACTCAGCATTCTATAGGAAACTGTTACAGGATTTAGCAGACAACAAACACAAACAAGAAATGGGAAGTGTTTGTGTACAGGCATTATGAGGTCTGAGGCTGTATTGATAGACTGTCAAAGGTCCATCTGTGACCAGCTGGTTCTTCCAGTTCTTGTTGACATCAGTGGGGGACATACAGAACCAAGAACTTCCAGAAATGACACCTTGATTCATCCTAACACCCTCCACATCAGTGGAAAACTGTGAGACTTTAAAGGGAAGAAGGGGCATGGCTGCAGTTCCTGGTGATCTGATTTGACCCTAAGACAGGAAGAAGCCTGAATTCACAGAATTACTTAAGTGTACATTGAAGTCTGTCCCAAACAACTGAACATGCGTGAAAGTTCAGCTGAACAGCAATGGACCTTGTTATTGACCATCATATATAACCAAAGCAGCCTCTTTTTTTTCCATAGCCTTCCAATGAGTAAGAAAGATGCCCAATTCTATATAGAATATTTGCAAATGAATACCATTGGAGGAAACCAGATGTTTTATGGATAGCTAAAAAAATTCAAGGCTGAAATAATACCGGCCAAACCTGGATAAATGACCTCAGATCATGCTGCAATACAGATCATGTGTAAGAGCAGACAGACAAACGGCATATCAAGAGCAGAAAAACAGATACACAATTTCATATGAAGCCTCAGTTAGTAGAAATGCCAAGTGCTCATATCACTAAATGAAGCCACGGAGACCAACAGATGCCTTCTTCATTAGCCAGTCTAGATTTTCTCCTCATTTTAAGATCTGATACAAAACACAAACTTGATACTTCAGCCAAGTTTACTAGCTATTTTCTGAGGAAAAAGAAACATATCTGGTATGTTATTTTGCTTTAGTATAAGAAAAACACAATTTTGAGATAGTGAGTGATGATCCAGTTAAATTAATATTATTTTCTTCATAGACATTACAACCCCAGATATACAATAGTGCCCTCCAACACACAGCACCTCAGGATAAGACTGACAAATGACAATCTTTTCTCATTCTGCCTTGTATTACCAATACCCTGTAGGTAACAGTCATAAACACTTTTCTTGTATTCATCAGGGAAAAGACAACTCCCCTGTGCTCTTAAACGACTGGGGATGGATGATCCTGTCTGCAGCCCAGTCAACAGTGCTGACCAGAGGCAGAGTGACTGAGAGACACGTCCCTATACACCGTGGTAGTAGCTGCATCACAAGCCTATGCCAGCACAGAAGAACCTATCACGAAAAAAAAAAATATATCACTGCACCTTGCTGTGTTCCTTAGCACATAAATCCATCTTTTCTTATGCAATGAGTGAGAGAAAAGCCCCTAAAACATGGGCTTTTTAAAAGAATCCCATAGTGAGGACATCTACAGGTGTTACATTAATACCAGTGAATAAATTTTCTTTTAACTTTGCCTTGAATTTTCTCCTCTGAAGGACCACAAACAGATCCAAGATGATGTAGTTTACCTGTGACTTTAAAAACCTACAGGTGGCATAAATGATTCAATCACCAGCCCAAACAGAGGAGTATTACCCAGCGGGGCTAAAGCATGAAATTAGAGACCAAGGATAAGATTTTAGTTTTGCTGGGCAAAATATTTCAATCTGCACCTCAGTGTGGTTTTAAAGGAATGTCTTTTCTTTTGTCTTTCTCATTTATTTCCATTTTAAATTCATTAGAGAAGGGACGGTCTTTAAAAATACCCAACCTTAGGAATCTAGTATGTTGCAGTTCTGCATTTGGCAAATGTGGCTTCTGGAGTTGCCACCTTGTTGTGCCCTGTGGCAGAAGGGACCGACAGCTCTTCGTTGCTCTGTGGTTCAGGGCAAACAGGACTCTGCGGCCGTAGCTGAGGAGCACGTGCAGGCTGCTGCGAAAGCCACGTTTAACTCACATTTGAATAACATCCTTCCAATTAGCAATCTCTCCTGTTCCCTAATTTAAGCTACAGTCATAGTTCAAAGTTTTACCAGGGGAGAAGCAACACCACTGTAGAAGTAAAAAATATATCCAAAAAATGCTTCCGACAACTAGAAAATGAAAGGAAGAAAATCAAGTGTTACTGATGTTAAATTCAATGGCAGTAAATTCTATTCTTTTTTCCCATAGTTTTTAATGGAAATAATTTACAGTCCAAAATGTATTTCACAGCATAGAAATCAATCTGTATTGAACCCACTCACCATTAGAAAAGGCCTACGGGGTGAGGGGCTGTAAAGGGGTATTTGGATTGCGGCAGATTTTTCCCCTTTCAGACACGTGTTATTTAGGTGATTCACAAAGTTTAAATGAAAGTCTATGTTGTGCTCCTGATGCTGCCCCTCAGATTGAAATAAAGCCCAAGACTATCAGGACGGTGATCCCTGTCTCCAGAGCTGTGGGACACACGTGGCTGGTCCCGANGTAAAAAATATATCCAAAAAATGCTTCCGACAACTAGAAAATGAAAGGAAGAAAATCAAGTGTTACTGATGTTAAATTCAATGGCAGTAAATTCTATTCTTTTTTTCCCATAGTTTTTTATGGAAATAATTTACAGTCCAAAACGTATTTCCCAGCATAGAAATCAATCTGTATTGAGCCCACTCACCGTTAGAAAAGGCCCACGGGGTGAGGGGCTGTAAACGGGTATTTGGATTGTGGCAGATTTTTCCCCTTTCACATGTGTGTTATTTAGGTTATTCGCAAAGTTTAAATGAAAGTCTAAGTTGTGCTCCTGATGCTGCCCCCCAGATTGAAATAAAGCCCAAGACTATCAGGACGGTGATCCCTGTCTCCAGAGCTGTGGGACACACGTGGCTGGTCCCGAAGTTGCAGCAAGCCTAAAAGATGCAGGGACAAGCAAGCATCACCCCAAAGCTGCTCTGTTTCATCCCAAATTCTAGGAAAAAATAAAGCTCCCTTTGGTCCGAGCAGTGCGTTTTAAGCACTTTGATGAAGTTTCCACCTTAAGAGTCGTGGAGAGAAAAAAAAAAAAAGAAACGCAAATTGCAGAATGTAGACTGAAGTACTTGCGATTCTTGTGACAAATACTAATGTATAAATCAGCAGCCCAATCCAGGCCCGGGCCGCTGATCATGTTCTTTGCTGAAATGTCACCTGTTCCTATCTAACGATTTGCATAATGCAAAGCTTCTCACTCGTAAAATACAGATTAAGAGGGGAAGCAAAGAGTCATTCTCGAACCATGGAGCCATTTCAAACGAAAAAAAAAAAAGAAAAGCAGTCTTTACTCTTAACCCTGTCACAGCCACAGTCCCTTTTTTTTTTCCATTGGAAATGATAGCTCCATTTGGAAAGGAAAATAATTATGTTAGATCCTTTCCCCACCCCCTACCCCCAGTATTTTTTGTTGTTGTTTGCTTCATTTGTTGGACTCTGCAGTTCGACAGGAACAGAAGTGAAATAATTAAACTGTTTAACAGCACAGCATTAGTGAAACATTTACCGGGTCCTACAGCCTGACTGAAATGTGTAGACACCTACAGAAAACTTGAATGGGATAAGGCTCTAGTAGCCATTTTGAGGAAGCTCCTTTGCTGTTTTGTGTCCCTCGTGCTTTTGAATTTACTGTACAGGTGTATGTGTCCTAGAGCTATCTCGTTGGTTAGGAAGAAAGGGAACATATCATTAAAAATCTTTATCAAAAACACAGACTTGGTATAAAAAATTTTAAAAGGATTTTTTTTTTTTTTTTTGCAGTGAAGACAACAGCACTCACAGCCATTGGAAAGCCTTTAAATCAGGAATTTAACCTTGATGTAACTAGCAAAAAACATTCAGAGGAGAGCTAAAGCTGTGGATTTAATATCTAGGAAGCTATTTTCAGCTCCATGCTTCAGGATTGAATACAATTTCTAATTGTTACAGACTAGGAGAGGGGTTGCCCCATGTCATCTTAACGCACGTGGGTTTCCCGCAGGGCTGACACCGACCCCAGAGCAGCGAATGTTGGCGGGTCCAGGCTGGCAGCTCCGTTGCTCCCAGGTGACCGTATCATCCTGAGCCAGGTCTGAGGTGTCCCTGGGACGGAGGCTGCGCTCTCCAAGAGCTTTAACGGGTTTAAGCTCTGGCTACCTAAAAGATGACATCTCTGTGCCCGTGCTCATGACAAGCGAGACCAGAGCAGTGCTGACGCTGCCCCGTCCTACGTTTGATTGCCTGTAGAGCAGTGCTCAGGGATTTGCAGAGAAATGGGTTTTATTCCGGCATTCCCCCTCTCCCCAGGGGGCTGCCAGCGCCCAAGCCCATTAACCTTCAGGGAATGGTTCAAAGCTTATCTATTTTCTTGTGGTCCAGAACTGCAAGTTGCTGGAGTCTCCTTGCGTTCCCTGGCAAGAGAGGGGATTTAATATGTCAGACCGAGCTCTCCGCACCCCGCTGCACCGGCGGGCTCTTCCGTTTCTTCCTGGATGCTGCATTTATTCACTCAGCCCTGGTTAAGCAATTTCATGTTTTCTTCCTCAAGATTTTTGCCTCTTATGAAAATGAATTAACAAGCAAACCGATGCAAAGAAACCCTAAAGGAGCCACTTCTCGTAGAGCTGATCACACATATGGGCAAGAGTAACAAGTGCACCACCAGCATGAGTGAAGTTTGGACTAGCTGCCTTGGAATAAGGCTCAAAACTTTGAGATTTTATTGCTTATTCAGAGATACTTTTGTAGTGATACAGATCAGAAGAAGAATACGTATTTAAAAACAGCCTGAAGCTTTAAGCTGAACCTGAAGCTCTTAGGGAAGAGAGAGGAGTAACATTTGGCACTTGCAAAGGTAATGATGGAAAATGGGTTTAGCTATGAAATTCATCAGTGATTTCCATGAGATGTGGAATCGTGTGGATTCATGAATCATGTTTTTGATAATATGTTCAGACTCCATCCCTTCTTATGGTTAAAAACACCTTTTCCACACAGGGTTACTGATCAAGTATTTCTCTCCTACCTTTACTACTTGTTTTCACAAAACTAGTCAGAAATTTCTGGGATTTTTCAGTTCAGTCAAGACTGTCCAATACAAAATCTAGCAAGGATAAGCACAGACATGCTTATGCAACAAGGCTAAATATAGAAAACAGGGGGATATTGCTGAAGAGAGAAAACTGGAAAAGAAACATTAGAGACATAAGAGAATGCCACACAGGCTTAATTATAGATCATATCAGAGGGCGGGATGTATACAATTGTTTTGCCTCTATTTATCTTCTCTTCCTCATTTTCTAGCTAATCCTTTTTCTATATGCAGTCTAAAAAGAGATGCTTTCAGAAGTTAAGGGAAGGAGTATAGGGTTGGGAGAAAAAAAGCATCTTGAAGTCCAACTTTGAAATGGTGATGGCCATGAAGACTGCCACAAAAGAGGAGCGTCCTCTTTTATATTTTTAATAAAAATAGCCATGACTTTATACACACATTAACAAAAGTTGCTGGGAATATTTTCATTAAGAACTGACAGGGATCATCTCTTCTCCCATAGCTTTAGCTCACTATTTTCATGGGGGACAATTGTGCAATTTGATAGTGATTCCCACTGAATGCAAATTACCAATTTCACAAGTTTAAATCAAAAGTCATTTTCATGCACAGCTTCTGCTGCCATAATCAGATTAACCAGGAAATTCAGACGTTTATGAGTCCCAATTCTGTAAACCATCTACATTCAAGCAAAGCAACTGAGCAGCATTTTGACCCCCTGGGTTTCCGGCACACTTTAGCATACACTTAGCTGCTTTGGTGAGCGGATATGGAGCTGAGTGCATATTGGTTTGGATTTCTGAAAGAGCCCAGCTGGAATCAGGAGCAAGAGACAGGTGAGAAAAATGCCGAAGAGACACAGGCCCCCATTACACCTGGACCTTTCATTCCTGCTTCACCACGTTCTCCTCTGTTAGCAATTCTCATCCTGTTGTCATCTTCACGCTTGAGGCTGTGCTGGCAGCTCACCCTATAATGCATCTCCTTTCTGGAATCCGTATCCTGAACTGGCAGAGACTGGATGGTCTAATAGGTCTTTTCCATCTCGCAATCTGTGATTTTCGTCTTTCTACAGTACTTCATTCCCTGTTTCCCCTTCCATCTCCTTCTGCAAATTGAGACTGGCTGAGGGGAGGCTTAAAAAGGAATGAACTGTCACTTAAGCTCGCTGCATCACTCAGTCATTCTTATAAACTGGGAACTCATATAGGTTCCCTTCTGTCAGGAAAGCTCAGCCTCTAAAAAGTTCTCTGTATGTAACGAAATAAATTACAAAGAGCAGGTTTGTTTGCAAATGCCTTTTAGAAGGAACATTGCTGTTCAAAGATGCTAGCAGCATGCATACACATCCACCCCTTTTAGAGTAGCCCTGTCTTCGGCACTTCCACAAGCATGTGCTCTGTCCAAGGTCTTTCTATAAAAGCTGGGGAATATTTACATAAATGTTTGTACTGCATAGATGAAATAGTAGTATACAGTAGCCTGCTCTGTAGCTGACATAAAATGCCCTCTATATACCACTGATTACCACTGACTAAATTACTGAATCTGAATTCTTTTCAAGGCCATCTTAAATTTTACTATATTTTGAGGATTATGAACTCCCTTGGCACCTTGGGAGAATTCACTCCCAAGATCCATGCTGATGCACTTTTAATGCAGAGTCCGTTATGTTAACTCCGGAGCCCTCTTCATTACACAGCTCAAAGTGAGCTGTAAGTAGCCACGCTTAATTAACACCAGCCTCTTTAATTGACATACCTTAGCTTTGCATTAATAAGCTCTGCAGCTTATTAATGTCCAACACGGACAAAACACGGTAATGTCTGCACCATACCAGGACAGGAACCACACTGCCGCCAGCTTTGCTGCTGACTCACTCCGTGCAGTTCTGTTTTCAGAGAATCACTGGAAAAACACAAGTGAATATTCACTTCTAGTAAATATTACAAGGCTCCAAAGCAATAAAGCACTTCTTAAACACACATTTAAGTCCCCAAATTAATTGCTGAATTAGGAGTAGAACAAAACACAGCTCTTCGGAAAGGGCCCTGTAAGAGCCCTTTCTAAAGAAAGGCTCTATAATAGGCTTTTCTGAATATATGCACCAGATTTTTATATTTTCTGTAGCATTCCTAGTATTTCTACATTTTTAGTATTGCTCAGACCTTTTTTGTCTTATTTTAAAGTGATGTCCGAGATTATAATTTTCCATTTACATTTATCTAAGTAAGTTGGAATGTTCTTTTGCACGGGCTGCCTATGCAAAGCAATAACAATAAACTTATTAATGATGGTTGTGCTTGAGCCCAAAGGGGAGCTGCTTTTCCCACTCTGCGGAGAATTCTATTTATCTTCAGAAAAGAAATGAAGGAGCAAACATGGGAGAAAATGAAATGGGTTACAAGTTCAACAAATATTATCTGAAATATTAAATAGCTCTAGTATCATAACTCTTTGGTTAATAATTCTGTCCAAAAGGAATGATATGATATGATCATCGTCTCCCTCTCTCTCTCTTTTTTTTTCTTTGACAACAATTGATCAAGAAAAGTGAGTGATTTTCCCCTCCGGTTCTGTCCTCCTGCCTCTGTCTCTTGAGAATGTTTTCTTTGCTGCAGCTGAGATTATGGTCCCATTTCTAATCAGTTATAGGATGCGTTTGTCTGGTTTGAAGTGGACCAATGTGCAAGATAAATAAGAAGACTATTTATTTTTGTGCTCAGTTGGGGTAAAGAACGCAAGTTTTCATAAACATGATGTAACGATCAGGTTCTTCCTTATAAACACTTCAAAGATAAGCTTATTATTTTAATAAAACAGGCACTCACTACATTTTCAAGGATATGAAAATCTGCATTAGCCAACGCTGAGATTCAGAACTGCATAGAACTGAAAAGTAGAAAATGACAGACAAAATGCTCCAAATAGGTTAAAACATCTGATATTAAAAGCCACATACTGCATCCATTTTCATATAACAAATATTACAATTTACCAGAGAGAAAAAAAGATTCTAAAGTTAACCTCACTGTGTTCATGAAAAACCACTATGCAAAAAACACAATTGGAAGCAAAAGAAAATAATTTTTGCCCTTCATCTTCCCTTGAGTGAAAGCAATCTGCTAGAATTTGCATTTTACGCTCAGGGCCCAGTTTCCTCCCTCCTGCCTGAACCACTCACCCCTGCTGTAGAAGTCAATGGGTGCTCTGTGTTCCTTGCTGAGCCTGAATTGATTTGCTTGGGTTTTAAAGGCTTATAACTCAGCTCTTTGCAATGTGAATAAATTGTCAACTTTCACAAACTACCAACAGCCTGGTTTCTCCCTATAGTCTTAGATACAGGATACGCATATATGATACAAGTATGTCACCACAACTTACCTGTTAAAAAAAGGTGCAAAAAGTGTGGAAAAAGTAGTCAGAAAAAGAGAAGGTTTTATGTGTGTACAGATAATACAAGGGGTGGTTAAACCCATGACCCATCACCTCCAAGATCCCAATAGTCGCATTCCTGATACCCTGGTCTCACTAGCCCAGTGGTCACCCAGCCTCTGGCCCTGCGTGGGTTATCAGCACCAGCCGTTGGCAGCTCTATTTTCAAATACTGCTACTTTTAGAGGGAGTATATATCATTGAAGGTGCAGCTTATATGTGTGAAAACACAGCAGGTACTTTTTCTTTCAGCTGTTTAAGATGTTTAAAGAGGAGGAAGGATTCCCCCTTTAAAATTCAGAGCTACCTGGTGGTTTTTTAGGTGTCTCCTTGCTCCTCCCCGCTCGCTGGCTGCAGGGCACCTCGTGTGCTGGGAGCTGCTCATGGTGCTGGGCACTGCCACCCCGCTGCACCCCCTGGTACCGCAGAGACTGCGGGGCACTTGCCACCTACTTTGAGCATCAGCCTTTTTTTTTTTCCGGAAAGACTTAGTCTTTGGTTAGGCTTTTGGTGTGTAACAGACAATATCTTTAAATAATTGACTTCATTTAAAATAAGGTGAAAAGGATAGAGAAAGTGGAGCCAGTCTGTTCTTTCAGCCTCTCGGTCGCTTTTCACAAAGCTGGAATTTGGTGATGTTTTTAGTAATTTTCCAGACCAAACTAAGCATTTGAGACTCATCCATGTGCAGCACAGGATAATGGTAAACTTTTCCTACAGTATAAGTGAAGTATTTGTTCACAGCCCAGAAGGTAATGAATGGAAATCCACCTTGCACAAGTTCTGGTTAATTATAGCAAAATACTACTTTCTTATAAATGTCCTGGAAGCGCCTCTCTGCCAGGAGCAAATACCTAGATGGCAATTTCCAGTGCCAGGTGAAATTAATGCCACCTTTGGTCTCTGTGGATGTTTTTGCATCTCTGCCAGCATCAATAAAATGGGCTTGTTTGTGCAGAAATTGCAACAACGTGCAAATTCTGCAAAGTGGTGTGTTTTAAAGCCAATTTAGTCAAGTGATGGAAAATATAAACATGGATGTTCTTGTTTCAACCTAAAAATGTCTCCCATAACCTTACTTGTCTCTGGTGCAGGGGTTTGCACCACTATAATTTTTTGTTCTGTGCAAGATTAATTTTTTCCCCTCAATTAACACATCTGCCAAAAGCCTCCTGAAGTCAATGATAGTCTTTTCACTGACTTCATTAGATTTTGGATCAGCTCAAATCCTTCAGTTCATGACCTGTAATGATTCCAGCAGGCTCCAGTGGAGCAGCACGCTGAGTACAGTCACCCATACACAAACACACGCGCTCACCTCCCACTGCATTCCCCGTATTTGTTGGCTTTCTTATAATGTGGGAAAACTGGCACTCCGGCCAGAGTGAAGAAGGAGGGGAGGCTGAAAAGAAGGCACTGAATTGCTTTGATTTTGCTGCTATTCACAGTAAGATCCTACTAACAGCTTACTTGTTATTTCTTTGTGCTTGAAAATATTTTTAAAAGGGGTTTGTCTTCCTTCATTAGAATAAAAAGACATTAGGGATTTACCTAGCAGTCACTGAATACACTCTGTTCCCAGTGGTACCTCTGTCCAAATGGCACTGCAAAGGCCCGGGTGAGCTAAGGCATCACGTACCCACGCTAGGCTCTGGGCATCCCATCCCTGAGGCTGTTCATGGCCATTGATGTCAACCCAGGGCCTGCATGAG
>VWPW01017405.1:0-19678 GCA_013389825.1 Crypturellus undulatus | reverse complement strand
TGCTTATTTTTCCATAAAAACGTGCCGGGACCAGGCTCCGCGGCACGTCCGTACTTGGCTGAGCAGGTTCCGCGTTCCTCTAGGGGAAGGAGAGAAGAAAAGAGGCCTTAAGTGCTGCTGTTTATCCCGCTTGTTTCCCGGTCATTTTATGCGGCTTCAAACGCGGCCGCCGCTCGCCCGGCTCCATTAATGGAAAATAAAGGTCATGGCTGGAGGCCTCGGTGCGCTCCAATGTGCTGTGAGCTTTAACATTTCCCTTTAGATAGGGCTGGTTGGGGGTCTTCTCCCGCCCCTCTTGCTGAGGACCTCGGAGTTTGACTCTTCCCTGTATCTTGTGCGCGTTGCTGTCTCGGGATGCCCCTATCTGAGGATGCTTGGGGATGCTCCCCATCATTTTGTAATGATGCTCCCCGTGGTTTNCTCCCGTGGTTTCATGGTGATCCTCCCCACGGTTTCGTGGTGATGCTCCCCATGGTTTCATGGTGATGCTCCCCATCATTTTGTGATGATCCTCCCCACGATTTTGTGGTGATGCTCCCCACCGTTTCGTGGTGATGCTCCTGTGTTTTCGTGGTGATGCTCCCCGTGGTTTTGTGATGACCTCCCCATGGTTTCGTGCTGATGCTCCCCATGGTTTCGTGGTGATGCTCCCCCTGGTTTTGGGGTGATCCTCCCCATGGTTTCGTGGTGATCCTCCCCACGGTTTCGTGGTGATGCTCCCCATGGTTTCGTGGTGATGCTCCCCACGGTTTCGTGGTGATGCTCCCCATGGTTTCGTGGTGATGCTCCCCACGGTTTCGTGGTGATGCTCCCCATGGTTTCGTGGTGATGCGCCCCCTGGTTTCGTGGTGATGCTCCTTGTGGTGTCGTGGTGATCCTCCCCACGGGTTCGTGGTGATGCTCCCCATCATTTCGTGGTGATGCTCCTCGTGGTTTTGTGGTGATCCTCCCCGTGGTTTCGTGGTGATGCTCCCCTGGTTTCGTGGTGATGCCCCCCGTGGCTTCATGATGCTTCCCATCATTTTGTGATGCTCCCCGTGGTTTTGTGGTGATGCCCCCCATGGTTTCATGATGCTCCCCATCATTTCGTCATGCTCCCCATGGTTTCGTGGTGATGCTCCCCATGGTTTCGCGGTGATGCTCCCCATGGTTTCGTGGTGATGCTCCCACGGTTTCGTGGTGATGCTCCCGTGGTTTCATGGTGATCCTCCCCACGGTTTCGTGGTGATGCTCCCCATGGTTTCATGGTGATGCTCCCCATCATTTTGTGATGATCCTCCCCACGATTTTGTGGTGATGCTCCCCACCGTTTCGTGGTGATGCTCCTGTGTTTTGGTGGGGATGCTCCCCGTGGGTTTGTGATGGCCTCCCCAGTGTTTCGCGGTGATGCTCCCCATGGTTTCGTGGTGATGCTCCCACGGTTTCGTGGTGATGCTCCCGTGGTTTCATGGTGATCCTCCCCACGGTTTCGTGGTGATGCTCCCCATGGTTTCATGGTGATGCTCCCCATCATTTTGTGATGATCCTCCCCACGATTTTGTGGTGATGCTCCCCACCGTTTCGTGGTGATGCTCCTGTGTTTTCGTGGTGATGCTCCCCGTGGTTTTGTGATATCCTCCCCATGGTTTCGTGCTGATGCTCCCCATGGTTTCGTGGTGATGCTCCCCCTGGTTTTGGGGTGATCCTCCCCATGGTTTCGTGGTGATCCTCCCCACGGTTTCGTGGTGATGCTCCCCACAGTTCCGTGGTGATGCTCCCCATCATTTTGTGATGATCCTCCCCATGGTTTCGTGGTGATGCTCCCATGGCTTTGTGGTGATGCCCCCCGTGGCTTCATGATGCTCCCCATCATTTTGTGAGGATGCTCCCCGTGGTTTCGTGGTGATGCTCCCATGGCTTTGTGGTGATGCCCCCCGTGGCTTCATGATGCTCCCCATCATTTTGTGAGGATGCTCCCCGTGGTTTCGTGGTGATGCTCCCATGGCTTTGTGGTGATGCCCCCCGTGGCTTCATGATGCTCCCCATCATTTTGTGAGGATGCTCCCCGTGGTTTCGTGGTGATGCTCCCATGGCTTTGTGGTGATGCCCCCCGTGGCTTCATGATGCTCCCCATCATTTTGTGAGGATGCTCCCCGTGGTTTCGTGGTGATGCTCCCCGTGGCGTGATGGTTAAGCTCCCCACGGTTTCATGGTGACGCTCCCATGGTTTCGTGGTGATGCTCCCCCTCATTTTGTGATGCTCCCTGTCATTTTATGGGGATGCTCCTCAGCATTTCATATTGCTCCCCATGGTTTCATGGTGATGCTCCCCATGGTTTCGTGATGCTCCCCATCATTTCGTGTTGCTCCCCACGGTTTCGTGGTGGTGACCCCCATGGTTTCATGATGCTCCCCATCATTTTGTGATGCTCCCCATGGTTTCATATTGATACTCCCCATCATGTCGTGGTACCCACCAGCAAAGCCATCCCTGCTTGCTCTCACTGCTCAAGCAGCAGCACGTGGTCCTCGTGCTAGCAGCACCGAGGTGGCCCTGCCTCATTCACACCACAAAATGTATACATATATATGTATTTTTTTCCCCATTCCTCTGTATTCCGACACCTTCTAAACAGGATCAGTGAAATAAGTGGCTGCAGCATCCCAGTTCACAGGCCCCGGAGCCGAAAAGCCACTGCAGATTAAAGTGGTTTTTGTCCTCTCCAAAGCGACTGTATTTTACATGCTGCCCCTGTTCTGCTGATCCTATTAACGGGCAGCACAAAACCCAGAACCTCGTGGCTATATATGTTTGGCTTTCGCTAGGAGAGCTCTTTTATTTTGATCCGTTTTGGCACAGTTTGTGGCGCTGGGGACCTGGTTTTCGTATTTATTTATTTGTTGCATTTGAACTGGTGCAGAAAACCCTATTTGGGGCATCTATATAATGGGGTTCGGAGCGCCCAGTGGCAAATTGAATGGGTGAAAATAGGGGTTTTGTTGCCAAAAAAAAAGCAACGGGCATCTTGGCATTGCAGCGGATGTCGCTGCAGTCGGTGGCAGGTGGAGAAGCTCAAGGAGGGGAGGATTTAGAGCCCGGATTCCTCCCGCCGCGCCGCGGGGCTCCGGCTTGCGGGAATGCCCCTGGGCACCAGCTGTAATGCGCGCCATAAATTAAAGCCCCAAAAATGTGATTACTTTGTCGCTCGGAAGACAAATGCGCGCGCCTGGGGAGTAACAAAGCATGGGTGATTTGTTGTTGTTTTTACTATGTTTACTGTTATTATAACTTATTCCGAATTATTCCGGTCTGAGAGGGGAGGCGACGCCGGGGGCTTGGGAAGCTCCTTGGAGAAGGGGTTTTGGGGAAGGGATTTGGAGGAGGCAAATCCTCCCCGGCCCAATATCCATTGGGATGCTGGTGGGAGGATTGGGGCCTCATTCCCATGGGTCTCCAGCCCAAATCCATCGGATCTGGTTGTTTCCAAGAAGTTTTTTCGGAGCCAACGCGCTCCCATAAGGCAGGGATGGGTCTTCCCAGTGCTTGTTGCAATGAGGAAAGTGTTTGTGTCGCTCCAAAGAGAAAAGGAGAGGAAAATTGGAAGTGCCCCCCAAAATCCAATGCTTTCCCTAAGGAAAATGCCCTGGAAAGGCAGTTTTCCAGGGGATTTTGCTGCACGCGGCCACTGGGGGAATACATCGGGATTTGGCCCATTGCATCAACAGCAAAGGGCTCCGTCTTGGGGCAAATTATGGGCAAATGTGTCCTTTCCTCCCTGGAAAAAAAGAAAAAAAAATCCTTTCCAGCACACTTTAAAGTGGATTTATTCGCAATTCACTCTCCGTGTATGTTCTGTTAAGGATTTGGCCTCTCAGAGGGTTTTTCCTCCTTTTTTAATATATTATATTACCCTTTTCTTTATAAAGGGAGCATGTGTGGGGGAAAAAGCACTCAAGTTCCCCTTTAAGGATTTAGTCGCATTTCTCTGGAGCGGGTATTTGCCTGCAGATTATAAAAAATAAATAAAATAAAATAAAAAAAATCCCCTCTCTTGAAGCCCGTAACCTTGAGGAGTGACGGATGGTCCTGCTGAAGGAAGAGTTATGGAGAAATGGGAATGGGGAGGAAGAAATGGAGATACCACAGGATACTCCAGGGAGTCAGAAAAGGGCTATGAATTATTAAGTAAAATTAATAATTGAAATAATTAACAGCTGTGAGGGATTTTTTTTGGCCATTCCCTGCATAGTAGGGCAGGAATGTTCAGCATCAGGCAGTGGTACCCACTAGTAATTTGATGTTAATTAATTCCCTGGCTCCGCATTCCTGGCGTTTATGGGTGTTTTCTTTCCTTATAAATATATTAATAAGTTTTAAGTAATTCTACAAAGTAATTTGGGGGGAAAAGAGAGGAAAAAAAAGAGCAAATGGCAAGGCATTTATTTTGGAGCAGTAATTAAAGCGGCTCTTTTTCCTGCTTGAACATAGATCAGAGGAAAACGGCCTTTTCCCTTGCAAGCCCCATTTGGAGCCTTGAACCCTTTGCCCAATTTGGGGAGAACTAGCCCCAAATCTCCTTCAAGACTCTCTTTTTCCTGCTTTAGTGACTCTGCAAACGCTGCCGACTTTCTTTTTTGTGTATTTTTCCCCCCTTTTCCTTCCTGCTAGATGAAGTGGGTTTAGTTTTTATTGAATCAGTTTCCTCCGAGGATGGAGGTTGCGAGTGGATAAAACCTCTTCCAATCCCATCAAAACGCCGCCGGGGGAATTCACTTAAATTTATTTAATCCTCGCGCTTTATCGCGGTCACTTCATCACGCCAGGTAAGTGGATGCTAATGGATCCCTCCTCGTTCCGGCTCGCGGCCTCCCGGAATTAGATCCCAAACCTCGGGATGGCACCTGGCATTTTATCTCCTTGTTTTTTATTTGATTCGGGAGCCCCGTGCGGGGTGTTGAGGCCGGAGAACTCATTGCTCTCATCTCGCCTGACCTCCTCGCGCGCTTCCCGGCGCGAGGAACGAATCCGAGGGGAAAACGCGGATGAATCCACTGGGATTTGCAGCCTCCTTGGATGCAACTCCCTCTCCGTGGCCTCCCCTCCCGGCTCGCGTCAAAGCGCTAATGAAAAAACTAAATAACCCTGGAAAAACAGCAGCCAATTTTGAATTATTAAAGAGCCCCTTCGCCGCGGAGAGAGGGGGTATCGGTGGCCGCAAAGTCCAATTATTTCCCAGCCGCCACCGTTGTGATTAGCCGGGGCTGGAAATTAATTAGTCGCATTAGAAAAATACATTGGAATTTGGTGGGGAGTTGCTGGTGGGGACGTGGGATGGGGACGCAGCAAGAGACCGGATTGGGGGAGCCGGCCGGATTGATGGGAATGAAGGAAGCGGCACGAGATGTGCTGAGATTTTAAAGCCATTTTGGTGCAAATTTGGCGTTTTTAAGAGCACGCGGGCTCCTCCCGTTATATATACGCATGGGTCCGCACGTATATATCTATATAATATAGTGTGGAAGCGATTTATTGGGAGGTTCCTGCAGGCGGCCGTATTTATTCCAGGCTCGCCGGCACGGGGTGCTGTTATAAAGTGCTGGGTGGGCTGTTCTTTTTATATCTTTGCGGATTTATGAAGTCCTTAAAGCGTCTGTTTTGTCCCCATTCGGTGAGGGATGCGTCCCTGGCTGCCTTGGCTCCGATGACTTCCCTGCCCCATTCCCGAAATATAAAAATAACCTGTCAGGATCCAGCTAATAACGAGTCAGATGCTCCCCGGTAGGTTGCCCCTTGCGTCCATCAGCAGCGGTCGGGGTGACCCAATTATGATAATTGGCCAAAGGAATCGCTAAAAAAAGAGGAGAAATGCAGGTTTTTGTGCAATGTCCACGTAGCTCTTCCTCTGGGCGCGATTTTGGGTTATTTTTGTGTTAATTTACAGCTGGGATGGCCACAAGAGTGATGCAACCAAATGCGACTTAATTTGGGGCATCTAACCCTATATTTGCGCCGGGTCTGGTCCCCAATGGAAAACCGGGAGAAGGTGGAAACCCTCCCAAGATAAATGCGAGGCTGTTTGCAGAGCATTAAACACTGTCACGCCAAGCACCCGGGAAAAGCCAAGGAGGAGATGAATAATTTTGCCTTCCGAGAAGGGTTTGGAGGGAGGAAAATAAATCGGGAGCCACCTGAGCCGGCGGGGATGCAGCGGCCGCCAATGAAGTCCCCTCCGACAGGGATACGGAGCGGCTCCGACCTGCTTAAAAGGGATCAAGGGGAGAGATGAAGGCTAAAGGGAGGAGCCCGGGGAGGAGGAGGAGGAGGGAGGGAATCGGGAGCGGATATTAATAACCATGTTAAATATTTATTTGACCTCCTTTCGCGCGATCCTTTTAACGGTGACCCAGAAAGTCAATCTCGGCTGCGCTTCTCCTGCCGCCTCCTCTTCGGATGCGCTGGGAACGGAGGCTCTTTGCCTCTTGCTCCAGAGGGTGGGAAGAATGCAAGTTATAAAGTTAACCCAAAGTGTATATGTGGTGTGAGTAAATAGGATTCTTGAAAAGCATTCGTTTTTCTAATGGAAAATAAGATGGAAAACACGGCTCAGGGATTCAGAAATTCCAAAATTTAAAAGCAACCGGTGTGCGAGATGCTCTTATTTTATGGAGAGGCAAAGGAAAAGCGGGATTTGAGTCACTGGAGGAGAGAGCAGTCTAGGAAGCTCCCAGCACCGCAAAATCAGACTTTGGTAAATTGTCCTAAGAGCCCCCCAAATCACCGATCACTTGGAAAATAACTGTGGTCATCCGAAGAAAATGGTCCTTATCTTCCCTTAAAGTGAGTTTTCTGAGCGTGGGTAATGTGTATGTTCCCAGGTGCTGGTAAATGTAGTCATAGGTTTTACCCCGTGGGAGATGGGGAAAATCCCGCATTTCCGCTGTCCCCTTGGCCTCCATGGGGCCATCGGGCTCCGCATCCCTCAGAGCCCACATTTTTGCATGGAGAGAAGGTTAACGCCGATGGGAGCTCCCAACTTTTTGATTTATTGTCTTTGGGCATTCATCACTCTTTTCTTTAAATTAAAACTCCCTCCAGATGGGGTCTCTGACACAGATTTATTGATCTGCAATAAAACCTCCCTCATAACCTGTGCGGTTGCCCATTCATCTTGCCGCGAAGGAGGCATCGTCGCGCTGCGGATGTCCCGGGAATGAGGGCGAGCCTCTAACTGGTCCTTTTTGGCATCATCTGTGTCCATGTGGCTCTCCTTGTATTGTGGGAAGCATAAAGTTTCTCAAGAAAGAAAAAGTAGGTGGATAATTTAAGTATGATGTGGAAATATGGGATTTCTGTGGTTTCAACCAGACTGACAAAACCTAATGAACTCTTCTTGGGAAGTTTCCCACCACAGGAAGAGGGGAATGAAGTGATTTCCGAGGGGTAGAAGACCAGGATGGCAAAGTTGGGTAGTCTGAAGCCAACCCATCTCACTCGCCTTTATGGTCTGAGGTCTGGTCTGTGGCTTGATAGACCTGACACTTGGTGTCCTCAGGAAACACGTGGTGTCCTTTGGGAAGGAAATGGGATTAGCAGTGGATTGGGAGTCCTGACCATTGAGCCAGACTTTCCTTGGGTACCTCAGAGCACAATATTGCGTGAAGTAGGATTACGGTTGAGCCTTGTTGAAGACACTTGACTTGTTGAATGTTGAATACGGTTGACTTGTTGAATGTTGAATACGGTTGACTTGTTGAATGAACTTGACTTGTTGAATGTGCGTTAAGATGTGCTGCATGTTTAAGTCTATGCCAAAGGCTGGTCTACGTATGGGTTAACCCATCAAGGTCCATCATTGTGACGAGCGTGTCCCCTCATGTNAACCCATCAAGGTCCATCATTGTGACGAACGTGTCCTCTCATGCTCTACCAACACCTTGGAGTTGGTCCAAGCTCTACCAACACCTTGGAGGTGGTCCAAGCTCTAGCAATGCCTTGGGNCAAAGGCTGGTCTACGTATGGGTTAACCCATCAAGGTCCATCATTGTGACGAACGTGTCCTCTCATGCTCTACCAACACCTTGGAGTTGGTCCAAGCTCTACCAACACTTTGGAGGTTGTCCAAGCTCTACCAACACCTTGGAGGTTGTCCAGGCTCTACCACCACTTTGGAGGCTGTCCAGTCTCTACCGACACCTTGGAGGTGGCCCAAGCTCTATCAACACCTTGGAGATGGTCCAGGCTCTACCAACACCTTGGAGGTGGTCCAAGCTCTACCAACACCTTGGAGATGGTCCAAGCTCTACCAACACCTTGGAGTTGGTCCAAGCTCTACCAACACCTTGGTGATGGCCCAAGCTCTACCAACACCTTGGAGATGGTCCAAGCTCTACCAACACCTTGGAGTTGGTCCAAGCTCTACCAACACCTTGGTGATGGCCCAAGCTCTACCAACACCTTGGAGATGGTCCAAGCTCTACCAACACCTTGGAGGTTGCCCAAGCTCTACCAACACTTTAGAGGTTGTCCAAGCTCTACCAACCCCCTGGAGATGGTCCAGGCTCTACCAACACCTTGGAGGTGGTCCAACCTGCACCTTTGAAGGATGCAAGAGTGACTGGAGTCCCAAGGGACGTGTATGTGCCAGCACAAGGGTGAACACATGGACGAGAGGGCTCAGGAGCCGTTGCTTGGCAAGACCAACGCGCCAGACGGGAGACCCATGAAAAACCAGGGAAGAGCGTCGGATCGGGCGGGATAATCCGGGGAGGATGGGCAAGCGTTGAGTCAGAGAAGGGCAGGAATCATCATTTATCACCATAATCAGGAAGCCAGGCTGAGCAGGTTTTAATCACCGCGCGCGGAGAGGGAATGCAGAGCGAGTTTCTGGTTTACAGTGAGCGCGCTGCCACAGCTGATTGATGTCAAATATGTCATGATGTATATTGTAAAAGCCCGGAGATTTAATGGTGTAACTCCATGGTAGTCTTGGAAGTGAGGTGCTGCGGAGCAGGGAGTGATGGATGGGCTCATTTCCATGTAAAATTGCCCATGGCATTGACAGCCCTGGTATGCGGCGGGGAGATAAGAGGGAGACAGCGAGATTCGCGCTGACCCTGGTATTGAAATATTAAAATACAGCTGTAGGATCAGCTGGACTTTGCAGACAGAGCGCGTGTTGGAGTATATGTGCTCTAGAGCTCATGATCGGAGTTAGGTGGACATCTGTCTCTGCCAAATCTGCCATCCCGGGAAGCGTTGGCATCTCCCGGCTCCGGCGGAAAGAGTCCGTGCGTAGGGATCATTGGATCCTGCTGGATCCACGTGTTGTCAACTTAGGAGGAGGCGCTGGGGTCAAGAAATCTCCATTTTAATTTGGGTTGGGTGGCTAAAGGAGGGAAAAGCAGGGGAATTTTGGCCGCTGGAGTGATGCAAAGTGGATGTGGCAGAGCAGGGAGCCCAGCCTAAATAAACTGTCAAAGGGTGTTTTGCTTTCATTACAGCCTTAAAATTCCCCGGGAACGTGCTCCTCCACTCATTCCCCTTGGATAACAGGGCGAACCGCTCCCAAGGAGCCTGGGGAAGGTGGAAACATTAGGAAAAGCCATTTTTCTCCTAGGGATAAGTGCCGAACGGGGGTCAGGAGCGGCGGAGGTGGAAAGCCCTGGATTGAGGGAGTCTTTATGAGGATTTAACTCCTCTTCCCACTGCTGCAGCGCGGCGCCTGGGGACCGTATCCATCTCCGGTGCCATCGGAGCCGCCGGGCTTACCCATGGGATAACGTGGGCTGATTATCCATCACCGGAGCTCTGAGGTCAGAGGAGGGGGAATATCTATGTATAGCGAGCGCGGAGCGGCTCAGCGACGGATTCGGGAGCAGCTCGGGATGGGGACGGCTGGCGAGGAGGTTATTAGAGGCCCTTGCTCCCTAATGAGGGCTAATTCCATCGCATTTGCCTCCATCCACGTGGTCCCTGCCGCCTCGGATCCTGCTCCTGCTCTCAGGCAGCGGAAGGGCCCAAATTGGGGTATTTTTCAGAGCCGGGTTGACTAAGCTGACCCTGATAGAAACGCTTAAGAGGCTTTACGGGGATTAAGGGACTGTGTTTTAATCTCGCCGCCTTTGCCGCGATGTGCCGGGCTCCGCGCATCCCTTCCCTCGGCCTTCCCGAGAATCCTCGGACACACGGACCGGGCAAAGGACAGCGTTTCCAGGAATTAAATTGCATTGCTCATTCCTCGACTTAAAAAATCGGATATTAAAACCATCCTTGCAAGGGCATCTTTATTTATTTCTTTTTTGGGAGGAATTTATGAGCTGTTCTCCCATCTTCAGAGACAGTGTGTAATTTATAGAGCCGCCTGTATCCGATGCGGAGACGAAGGAGGGAGACGGGGGTGGATTTTGGCTTTCTCACCTTCCAATGCTCATTTTGGTCCTGCTCCCAAATCCTTGGAAGATAGTGCTGAATCCTGTTTCCCATTACCCAAGAGTAATCGGGATTGCGATGCCGGATCCGCCGGTGCCCTATCTCCAAATGCTGCCGGGCTGGTGCTTTGGTAAAAACTAATGGGAAGGTTTTGATTTACTATTATTATTATTATTATTATTATTATTATTATTATTATTATTATTATTATTATTTTGAAACGGGGACAAAGAACAATTTTTATGGGGCAGGAAAGCGCCGCTCTGCCCATCTTTTTGCAGAATTCCGTCCAATATCACACAAGGCAGCCCGAGTCTTTAGCAAATAAATAACAACAAACGAGCACCGAGCAGCAGGAGTCGGATATGCCCCGTCCACCCGGATGACAAGCGTCCCCCCGGGTCCCCGGAGCTGTCTGTCCCCTGCCTGCCCTCTGTCACGCTGCTTGTTTGCTCCGTTTGCTCCCATTTGCATGATTTCCCGGCTTATTTTCTCCTCCCGTTGCCTTTTTCCGTCTTCTCCTTGCCCAATTTCTGCTTCCCTCCCTCTTCCGACTATGTGGCCAGCATGAGGGAGCGATTTCCAGAAGGAATAAANCGAGTCTTTAGCAAATAAATAACAACAAACGAGCGCCGAGCAGCAGGAGTCGGATATGCCCCGTCCACCCGGATGACAAGCGTCCCCCCGGGTCCCCGGAGCTGTCTGTCCCCTGCCTGCCCTCTGTCACGCTGCTTGTTTGCTCCGTTTGCTCCCATTTGCATGATTTCCCGGTTTATTTTCTCCTCCCGTTGCCTTTTCCCGTCTTCTCCTTGCCCAATTTCTGTTTGACTCCTCTTCCGACTACGCGGCCAGCATGAGCAAGCAATTTCCAGGAGGAATAAAAGTGTTTGAGGAGGAGGGAAAGCAAAAAAGCAGCAGCAACAACATTTTCTGTGCAAAATGGGCCGTAATAAAGCAGAACCACGCTAAATGAATTATGGCAAAAACCCCAAATTACCAACACGTCAAATACTATTAGCACTCGGATCTGTAGGAAGAATATATGCGCGGAGGAAGCTTTTCTTACGTTGTTTTTGTTTTTTGATTCCTGCTCTTTTTGTGAAGCAAATGCCAGGCGCTCGGAACAGCTGGTTTTGGCGTCTTTGAGCGAATAACTGATAAAAAGAAGGAAAATAAGATGCGTTTTTCATGGTGTCAGGGCATGGAGGTAACGTGCTCCTTCTTGCAGCAACTTCAGGCTTTGCTTTGCTAGCAGAGACGAGCAAATCGAGGGAGTTTTGCTGCAATCAGAGGGCTTCCTAGGGGACATTGTGCATCCTCATGCATCCTCATGCATCCTCAAGGATTGCACTCAATGAGGATGGATTTGGGTGGTCCTGGCTGGTCCTTGATGTTGAGGAACCCCAAGAGTTGAGCTAGAGCCATGCAGCAAAGCAGGGATCTGCGTTCACCCGCAGGACTCCTTTGGTTTTATGGTTATTACTGTTATTTTTGCATTTATGGGGAGCTTGACAGGATGCCAAGCACTGTGGGAAGATGCAAACGCGTTGGCTTTGGCCAACAAAGCCACATGTCGCCGTCTGCCCCAGGTGACTTCACTCAATGGCAGAAGGGTAGAGCCCGTCCCCATCGCGCGTTCATCAAAGCTGCTCCACTTGACATGAATAAATATTTGTTGGGCCAACGGAGACTTTATAGCCCGTCAGTTTGGGCATGGAGATGTGTGTTCAGGTCCCCGTTCCAAACTCTACTTAATTATTTATCCGCAGCAGAAAAGACGGGGAAAGAAGAGCCAGAGGCCACGTCTGTAGCCTGGCAGCGGGGTATTTAGTCGCCAAAAAGCGGCCGTGATTGCGAGTTACTGCAGATTACTCCCTATTTTTGAGTTCAAGTGGGTTTTCTGCTCTAGGTGTGAGCTGAAATCCGCGGTGGAGGTCAGGGATCGGCCCTGATAAATGGGGTTGATTTGCAGGGCAGAGAGGGATGTCTTTGTGCTTCTCCTTGGGGGAGTTTTCCGAGGTTTAGCAAAGGTCGTGGCTCTTGGAAGCGTCTGGATTTTTCCCGCGGCGGGATCACTCCCCTGGATAGTTTAAAGTGAGTTAATTAGCAGCTGAATTAAAGTGGAAGGAGAAGTTCTTGTCTAGGAGCTTCCTCGCTTCAGCTTGCTCTGTCCGTGCTTTCCGGAGTGCCCGGGATTTGGGAGATGATGTGGGATAAATCATGATGATGATGGACACGAAGACCAAATCCTCCCATCTCTGCATGTCCCCAGCATGAGATCTTGTCCCCACTTCAGTTCTCTGTAAAATTCCGGGTATTTTCTTACTCCAGGACCAACATATTGGATCCATCCATGCATTGAGTGATGCCCTGGAGGTATCCAAGGATGTTGGCCACGTCCTTGAGGTCCTGGAGAAATTGGCTGACTTTATCCAGCGACCTTCATCTCCAGCCGACCGCTCCGATGTCGGAATATGTGTTCCTGCCGGGAAGGCCGTGCGTATAGGGCCGTGTTTTGTATTAAACAAAAATAAATCCCCTCTAACGCGAGGTTTTCAGACAGGTTGTCCTAATATATTAACTTCTGTCTGTGTTTTGAATAGTCAATTTCACGGTGAAATGAGTTCTTAATAATATATTTACCACCTGGGAGAGATCTCCCAGCCATCTGGAAAGGAGTGGGGATTTAGTGCCCTCGAATGGAGATTGTTTTTTATTTATTTATTTATTTTGCCCATGTTTGCATCCCCTCGGAGGATGTTTTGGGGCCCTAGTTGGTGGTTGCGGGTTGGTTTGGGGCCATTTTCCCCCTGTTTCTTCTCACGGAAGGGTGTCAAGAAGCGCATAGAAGTTCTTGCAACTCTTGCAAGAAGTTCTTGCCAAGCCCTGGATTTAGCCAGCTTGAACCTTAGGCTGGTAATTACCGAGGAGCAGATTTTGCACTGCTGTTCCCGCACGATATCGCCGCCGGATGCTATGGAACGCGCTGGAGCTAGGAAGCAGCGCGATATATATTTATTTTTCTTGGAGTTTGAGCTTTCAGATGTGTGGAGCATCAATCTGGAGGCAGCGGCTCGCGGGTTATCAGCTCCTGCCATCGAGTGGAAAAGCATCTTGCAAAGGCGCTCGGTCGCGGGCGCTTTCTGAGCCAGTCAATGCCCCGTGCATTGGTCCTGCGCCGTGATTAGGGAGATAAAATCTGCTCCCTGATAAAGCACAGCTCCTGTTGTGCAAATGTAGAAAGAAACAGGGATAAGGAAGGAAACGGGGCCGCCGAGTTGTTGGCTGTGAAGCTATCGGCACGTACGGGTGGGCATTTGCTGATATGGTTATTCTTGCTAGCGGTAGGCAACAAATATTTCCCTCTTGAGCTCTTCCTAATAACTCATCTTCTGCTTGAGTCTATGAATAGGCTAGTTCCGTAGCCCTGGTGGTGAGAATTTGTATTCCAGGCTTGGGATAATGCAAGTTATAGCTAAAATTTGCACCTGGAAAGCAAGGCAGGGGGTCAGGAATACCCTGCTGCACCTACGTGGCCTATATAAAAACTCATCCCATCGGCACGGCCACGGTGACGTGTCCCCATACGTGGCGTCAAGGCGCATTAGCTCAATTTCTCTTTCCCGGGGAATAGAAAAGGTCAGGACGGTTGAAATCGAAACCCTCGGCTTTCGCGGCCCGTTTTCCATGCGGCGTTTCGCCGCCACCGTGACACGGTATCAATAGCAATGAGCTTCCTCGCCGCCTGCTCCGGTTGTTTATGGAAAGGAGTCGCAGAAAACATATTATTACGGAGAATAATGGATGGGCTGCAGGGAGACAAGGAAATAATTGCATTGAGGGGGCTTGGAAACATCATAAAGCCAAGAATGGAGTTTGCTTGGACTCGGATGTCGCAAGGTCCCTGGGACTCAACTAAATCTCCATAAATCAGCGCAGCCCATTTAGGCTCGCGGGCTTTCTTCTCTCCCGCAAAACTTCTTTTTTTTCCCTTTTTTTTTCCTTTGAAGAAATGCCACAGAGGAGACCGAAGTGAATGGAATACACCCCGGCCACAATTACGGTGATTAATTATCCGTTTGTGTTTTGTTAGCACCTCTGGGTTCCCTGTCGAGGGGCCGCGAACCGGCTGAGCGGAGAAGAAGGGAAACGCACGTCCCTTTTGTGAGGATGCGGCAGCTTTGTTTGAAAATAAATAATTAAAACGGAATTAAAAAGAAAAGAAAGGGAGAGAAAAGGAGCTGCTGCAGAGCTGGCATCCGGAGCAGAAACGTTCCCAGCGCTCCGGCACGTGGTTTTCATGGAAAAAACACAGATGGGGAAGAGTTTTCCTGAGGTTTTGTTGCAGGTTTCCCCTCCGGTGGTTCTTGCTCTGCAGATCTCCAGTTAATAGATCGCCAATGATCCCATGAGTGCTTGTTCCGCCGCAAAATTTCCCTCTATTTTCCACTCCATCATTCCCGCTGTCCTCGTAATTTTTATTTGCAGGGGGGGAATTCGGAAACTCGGAGATCGCAGGAAGGAACCTTTGGGTTTTGCCTGTTGGTTTGGTCGGATTTGGGGATGGAAAAGTTAATTTGGAAGCATTGGCACGGGGGCACCTCCGAGGGAATCGGCGCGATTTCTTTTGCTTTTTTTCCCCCTAAAATGGCACAAAAACGGTGTTTCCATCAAACCATGGCACAGCTTGTGCTAACTTGCGAGTAAACCCATATGCTTCACGTATGGCGCCGTTTTTCCAGCCTTTCCTCAAATGTCACTTTTTGTGAAACGACAAAGACATTTCGGGGCCAGGACGCGGCACCGCGCGCTGTTTTGACGTCTCCTCCTCTCCATCTCCTATTTATTTTCCAGAAAAAAAGCGGTTTTCCGAGGCGCTTGTTTCCATATGGAGTTTTCCCGTTGGGAAATAAAGTTTCTCTTGGGTATTACTCGATGGCAGCAGTGGACAAAGTGGGTTTGCAGCATCGTGTGGTCCCTCCTTGCTGCAAATAGGAGGGTTGGGAAACGAGCACATTCCCATCCCCATCCCCACGGGAATTGCTGGACCGGGAAAGGGCGAGCGGGTGGGAGCCGGTTTGCAGCGTGGGAAAGCGCATGGAAGGCGGCTCGTTTAATTCCCGCCCTAATTGGGGCTCGTAATTAATTGCAAGCAAATGCAGGTGGAAAAAGGCCTTTTGCTTCCTTGTTTTTTAATTATGGGTGTCATTTCGCCACACGTGGGATTGCAACCACCGAGGAACCTCAGGTTGGGCTTTATTTTTGCAATACTTGGGCCTGCACCTGGCTTTGTGCATGGGAAAAGCAGGAATTGCAAGGCATGGATACGGCTGTCCCGGTGCGACCTCTCCGATGGATCACGCAGGGCCTCGTTAGCCACCGTGGAACAAAGCGCCCTTCATTTCGCCACGTTTTTAATGAGCTTTTGGCTAACGAAGTGGGTCAGCGCCCCGAGCAACCCGATGCAGCGCAGCGGTAGGCGAGGAAGCAACTCGATAGATAATTTATTTTCTTATTTCTTCCCAATAACCTTCCCTAAAATCTCGCCAGGTTGCATGGCGCTTTAATGGACTCGCAGCCAATCTGCCTAATGCCACCGCAAAGGTCAATTAAATTCACCCTAAAAATCTTAAAACTCCCGGCTCGTTACACGCTTGGAAATGAGTCGGAAGCGCCGGGCTGCCCCTGAGGTTCCTGATATTTTGCTAATGAAGCCGGCTCCTAATGGAAGGGAAAGGGAAGAAAGACACGGCCGAAAAATAACCCTTTTAAATAAGTGTTAAGTGACGTTGGGCTGAATGTCCCCTTGATGGGGACGTCCCCGCGGCCGGTGGCCCCGCGCCGGCTCCATGCCGCTTCCAGGGCCACCCGCGGAGCACCAGCTGCTGCCGCGCGGCTTTTCCCTAGGGAATGCCGGGCCGCACGCGGGCAGGGAAGGAGGTTCAATTCATCAAGCGAACCATTAATTGCTGCTGGTGACCCAGCTTGCTGCGAGCAACATGCTCCGAGCGGGAACCTGCTAACGCAGAATTCCCTTAGGGATCCGGCGGGTTTTTCCTTGGATTCGGGTTGCTTTAGGGTCCCTTCGAGCCGCTGTCACCTCTCCCAATGACGCCCCGTTGCTGCTGTCACTTAGCCGCAGGAAGGGCAGTGCTGAGTGACGGCTGGTGACATCCCCAGTGCCGCCCCGACCCCGTCACTCTCGCTCTGTTCTTGCATTTCCGTACACTTGCCCTGTCCTTTTCCCTTTTTATTTCTTTTTTTTTCCCTCCTTTTTGACACCCTGACCTGCCTCTCTCATGCATACCGCTTGCTTCATCAGATTTTTCCTTTTTCGGACGTTTTTTCACCCGCTAATTAAAGCAAGATCCATATTTAACAGGTAGTGATGATGTTTCCCATCTCCCCGCACCTTTCCTAGCTGGAATTCTCATCCGGGCGGGATGCGGAGAGACATGTGGGTCCCCCAAGTGGCTATAGGTCACCTTAGGAATGAGGGTAATGTAGGTGCTGGATAGCAGGATATTTGGGATATTTGGGAATAGGGCTACGGCGCGATGCTCGTGGCACCCTCATTCCGCAAGGAGCTTCCCAGCCCCCCGAATGCTCCCAGGAAAGCAATTCCCGTGACATTTTCCATGGCATTTGGAGGGGAGGAACGAGACAGCGTTTGCCGTGTGCTCACTCCGCTTTGCAAAGCCATAAAGAGGGGAAGGGAGCACGGGGGGACGTGGGCACCCACGCAAAGTGACACCCCCAAGCGACGGTGACATATCGCCAGCACCACGGCCGGGCTTAAATCTTCCCCGAATCTCCATTTTTCTTTCTTTAAACGCTCCCAGAATAGATGGAATTTATAATCAGGAGCCATAAAACCGCTGATTTATGGCTCATCTTGATGACAATATTTAATAACTCGTGTATATTTTATCACATCTTTTTAATGCCCTGTTGTGGAATTTTACTTAGGCATTTCGGCCTCTATATCAACCTGTCGCAGCGCAGATGGGCTGATTTTTTGTGTCGTTTGGATCAGCATCCTTGGATCGAGGATCAGCATCCTTGGATCAAGCATCCTTGGATCAGGCATCCTTGGATCAAGGATCAGCATCCTTGGATCAAGCATCCTTGGATCAGGATCCCTGGATCAGGGATCATCATCCTTGGATCAGCATCCTTGGATCAAGGATAAGCATCCTTGGATCAGCATCCTTGCGTCAAGGATCAGCATCCTTGGATCAAGCATCCTTGGATCAAGGATCAGCGTCCTTGAATCAATCATCCTTGGATCAGCATCCTTGGATCAAGGATAAGCATCCTTGGATCAGCATCCTTGCGTCAAGGATCAGCATCCTTGGATCAAGCATCCTTGGATCAGCATCCTTGCATTAAGCATCCTTGGATCAGCATCCTTGGATCAGCATCCTTGGATCAAGGATCAGCATCCTTGGATGAGCATCCTTGGATCAAGCATCCTTGGATCAGCATCCTTGGATCGAGGATCAGCATCCTTGGATCAGCATCCTTGGATCAAGGATCAGCATCCTTGGATCAACATCCTTTGATCAAGGATTAGCATCCTTGAATGAAGCATCCTTAGATCAGCATCCTTGGATCAAGGATCAGCATCCTTGGATTGGCATCCTTGGATCAGTATCCTTGGATCAAGCATCCTTGGATCAAGCATCCTTGGATCAAGGATCAGCATCCTTGGATCAAGTATCCTTGGATCAAGGATGCTGAAGACAAAACCCAAGCAGAAACCCCAACCACTTAATTCACTTAATTCCATCATCTTCCAGCTGTTCCCTTACAAAACACGTGCAAGGTTTTCTCCTGATAGGAGACAGGGAAAACCTTGGGAATTGTCATCCTGGGGGTTATTTTGCCAGCTCTGCTCCATCCCATGCTCCGCAAAGAGATCGCAAAGGCAAAAAACCCCACATTTGACACCAAAAAAACATCATTTATGCTGTGGGTCTGGGGGGAAGCTTATTTTTTTGCCGAAATGGGGAACTTAGCGGGTATTTTTCTTTCTTAAGCAAATACATATTTGAGTTTGTGCCGGTTTCCACGCTGCCATTTCTGCAGGCAGCGTATGGCTCTGCTCCCCTCGGGATACTTCTAATATCAATTTAATTTTGACTCTTACAACTGCATCTATTCCATGGGGAAGCCACGAATAACCCAGGCGCCATCCGGATAGCTGGAATTTTTCTGCCTTTCCCTTTTAAAGGTGTTTCCACAATGGAACCTTTTGTTTCCTGGCCGTGAGTTGCCAGAATAAGTTGTAATTAATTTGCCGACGTGGAAATTATAGGTGTGGGGCCTGCAGCTACCTGGTACTCAGAGCGATTGCTGCGTAATTGCAGATGCCCAAAGCCACGTTAGGATTTGGGTGGGAATTACCTGGGAAATTTTCCCCTTTGGTGGGATGTTTTCCTGCTTGGCGAGGGTGGATTTTGCTCCGGGAGAAGCAGGATGATGCCAGGGTTATTTATGATGGATTGGGATTACTCAGCTCCGTGTTTATGGAGCCGCTTGGAGAGCCGGACGCGCTTCCCGGCGCTGTGGCCGGTGCCAGCTGGACTCGTCCTGGATTCCGGAGCGGGATGCGGGGCCGGGACCATCCGCGGGGTCACATCGTTGCCTTTAATTAAGCGGATTTGGCCCTCTCCGTTGCAGCGAGGGAGAAGCATCCCAGCTTCCCGGTGGGATCATTCGGCTCCCGCGTTCAAAGCGCAGCCGGGATCCGAGCGCGCCGCATCCGTGCGCTTTCATCCTCGCTCCGGGGGCCTTTCTGGACCCTTCTTCTCCCATTTCGCCGCTTCCTGGGGGGATCTAGGGCCTCTTGCTCGCTGGGGGGCACCTTATATATGTATATATACATATATAGAGATAGAACATGGCTCTATTTATATAGATATGATTTAAAACACAGCAAAGTCGTGGCTTTTCCTTCCCTTTGCCGCTCCCGGGGATGCTGCCTGTGATCCTGGCCGGCGTGATTCATGCCGCGCTCACCTTGCAGCACAAACTGTCACCCCCCAAAAATAATAAACCGCCTTGTTTTCCCGCCCGGAGGGACCGCTCGGATCCTCTGCAAGGGGAAAGAGGAGTTTTTGAGGAAGACGGATGGCCGAGCCGCGGCGCGGCTGCAAGCGCAGTAAATAATAATCCTGCGGGATGCTGCCGCATCCCGGTTCTCCTGGAGCCGGAGCTGCTTCCTGCTGGGGTCGCGGCGTTAGGAGAGCATTAGCTGGGGGGGGG
>VWPW01017402.1:17593-28094 GCA_013389825.1 Crypturellus undulatus | reverse complement strand
AGACTGGGCTCCCTCACTAATTAACTTGAGGCAAAAGCTTCTCCACAAGCAGTTAAACGGCCTAAATGACTGTGTCTCTTTACTGCACATAGAAGTCCAAACTCCAAAGTCCTATGATGCTCCTAATTTGGAGAGCACTGAGGAGCACAAGGTTAGGTGAGTCAATCAAGAATTTAGGATCGTGCTTTGTAGGTCATACTGATCTCTCAGAGCCCTGACAATTGCCAGCTGCATTTGAGAAGCCCAGTGCCCTCTTGTTTGTGCATCCTGCATTTTTACCTGTACAGCGCACCTAAATAAACATTCAAGACTTGCCAGGAACGGTTATCCATCAGTCGGTCTATTCACCTATGTGGTCTGTCCATGTGCAAACACAGATCCTGGCAGGCGCTGCTCAGCATGTTCTTCAAACTGTAAAGGATGAAAATTCTACTCAATTCCTAGGCAATCTAGTCCACAGTTCAACCATCTCTACGGTTAAAATATGTTTCTAATGTTCAAGTTAAACACCTCTTTCTGCAATTTATGCATCTTCATCCTTGTCCTATACCCAGGGGATGAAAAGTTTACTCCTTTCTTCTTTACAGGAACTTTTTACATAAAGGAAGACTGTCACCATGTGCCCCCTTAGTCTTCTCTTTAGAGTGAACAAACCCAGTTTATTCAGTCTTTCCTTTTGAATCACAGTGGTCTCTGATCACTCTTGCTGCCTGCTTTGGGGATCTTTCCACTAGGTTTACATATTTCTAGAAGTTGGTACCCAAATCCGGACATAGGCATTGCCAATAGGGTGATGCCAGGGACTGATTTTCTAGGTCCTGAATAGAGTTGAGGGATTATTTTATATCTCACAGGCAACACTCCTGAAGCATGTGGAATAGCGGTCACCACCCTTCAAACCCCTTACAGCATGTCAGGATTATTGGACCTTTTTACTGACAGAGAAACAAAAGTGTCAGCACGAAAGACCACAGAAAGGCTACTTCATTGTATGGTAAAGAATGCCAAGAATAATAACAGGAAGAAGTGAGAAAATGGTAAAATGAGAAAAATGAATCATTAGTGGAATCAGAAGGTAGGAATATAGACTGAATATGGAGTGAGGCACTGAAGCTGTGAGCCCTGGCTCTACCTTTACAGCAGGGCTTCTGGTGCCAGCTGGAAAGTCACTTAAGCTGTTTGTCACTTTTATATTCCCTCCTAACTGCCAGCTAGGCAGCCTGCTAGCTCTGGTGCAGGGCTCTTGTTCTAGCAGGAGCTAGAGCCGCTGCTGCTCCTACCCCAGACAGCTGAACTGCTCTGTTACTCAGTAAAGGTAGCAGCCGAGCTAGGGAATTTCAAGAGCAAAGTCCCCTTCTCAACCCTTTCTCCAGAAGTATGTGGGAATGAGTCCGTGATTTCAGAAACAGTAGAACCAGAGCTGCTGTGAAATAACTGGCTGCCCAAGTACTCATATTAAAAGCACTGTCGTGCCTTCTAGAACAGCCTTTCCTGCGTTTGAGGCTCATCAGTCAGAGAACAAAAGTAACGTCACATGATTTGGTTTATAATGATTTATGAGTTCTATAAACCAGCAAATGATGAAGAGCAAATACTTGGAGAAATTAGAAAGGCAAAGAGCTTGCAAAAAGCCTGAAATATGTTTGCATAAACAAATTCCTCAGATCATTAAGAGTGATTAACGTGTAAAAAACAAAACTCATTCCTGGACAGACTGCAGAATAAAGGGATAAATAAATCATTAGGAACAAAGTGCTTGCTGAGTGAGAACAACTAAGCTAACCATGAGTTTAGCAGTTTCAGAGTTAGAGGCTGCACTGAGTGCGCTGTGGTTACTGTCAAGAACAGCTTGAATACAAAGGTCTCAATAAGAGCTGTGCTATTTAAAATAGTAACATTATTCTGTCTATGGGAGACTTTTCAGCTGAGGACTGCAAAGTGGTTCACAGTTATTAAGCTTCAGTAAAGCCCTGTTAGGGCAGAGAGAGTATTTTATGCAATTATGGAATTATTACTAATACCTCACAAAATTATTGACAGATGTAAATTTTTGTTACTCACATGTAAGGAGCTATAAGTAGACATTTTAATAGCAGGTGGAACAAACTTAAAAAAAAAAGTTAATCTCCCTTTTAGCCCAAAGGCATTATGTGTAAACAGCAGGTATATCAAGGTGTCACTTGGTCATAAATGTATTTGTAATTATTAAGTGTGTCTCACTGATTGAAAACAAAACTATAGTTAAGCTCAACTGAAAATTAGGCCCTTGAAATAAAATTTGATAAAACTCAAGGATGACTTTGTATCACCAGAATGTGAACAAAGCTAGGCAGCCTGTGTCTGGCAGAGCAGGGCTGTCTGCTACAGAGCAGATCCCGGAGAAAAGGATGATACAAGACCCCCAGCCCAGCCTAGCACCGTGCTCATACCTCCCTTTCCCTTTTCCCATCTCTCTTGCATGTTCCTCGAGTCCTTTCAGCCCAAGGATTTGGAGCAGGGGCATTTTCTGTGCAGTCTATGGCTGTACCAGCACTGAGCAGTTTTCCCTTTGTAGGTATTTTCCCTTTGTAGGTAATTATCAGAGCCCCTCCTGGGATATCTGATAGGGAAGAAGCACAGAAACTTCCCCAAAGGATTCCAAAATGAATAGCTCTGTATTTAATGCATCAGAAAGATGTTCAATCTAAGAAAAAACGCCAAAGTTACAATGTATCTCCATATCTTTATTTTTGGATTTGCTATTAGAGACTTGCTATTACTTACCATTAGTTCTGCTTTTACAAATATGTAAGCAAAACGGTGAACAGCTAAGCAATTTCCTACCATCTCAGCATGATTTTATGGGAGGCAAAAAAAGAACATGGCATGGTCCGTGCTATTAAAACTATTGAAGAGCAAAATGTCTGTAGGCAACAAATGGGGATGCATTAAGAGGAGCATCTCCAGCAGGTCGAGGGAGGTGATCTTAGAGGAGCATCTCCAGCAGGTGAGGCCACATCTGGAGCACTGTGTCCAGTTCTGGGCCCCACAGTACAAGAGGGATGTGGAGCTGCTGGAGAGAGTCCAGTGCAGGGCCACGAGGATGATCAGGGGCCTGGAACATCTGCCCTGTGAGGAGAGGCTGAGGGAGCTGGGCCTGTTCAGCCTGGAGAAGAAAAGGCTGAGAGGGGACCTCATCAGTGTCTATAAGTGCCTCAAGAGAGGCAATGAGGAGGATGGGGCCGGCCTCTTTTCACTGGTGGTCACTGACAGAACCAGAGGAAATGGCCACAAACTGAGGCATAAAAAGTTCCACGGGAACTTAAGGAAGAACTTTTTGACAGTGAGGGTGACAGAGCACTGGAACAGGCTGCCCAGAGAGGTTGTGGAGTCTCCTTCTCTGGAGATCTTCAAGATCCGCTTGGATGCAGCCCTGTGCCACGTGCTCTAGGTGGCCCTGCGTGTGCAGGGGGGTTAGACTAGATGACCTCTAGAGGTCCCTTCCAACCTTAGGCATTCTGTGATTCTATGATTCTATGAAATAGCTTAATGGACAGTACCAAGGCCACAGAGAAATGGTCGATGAGTTTCTCCTAGCCGGTAAGAAGAGGCAAGTAGAAGCAAGTACATTACACTAAGCATCGACTCTGACTCATTCATTCAGGGCAGCACTCAACAGTGGGATCATAGAAATGTTCTGTCTTTTATAACAACCCCTTCAGACCTGAACAAACAAATATACATTGATAAAAGGATCTACCAGTCATGTTCTAAGTGATTTTTACTTCTTTCATACCACAATAAGTCAGAATTTTACTTTGGTTCTTATTAGTTGATTGGAGTGAATCTCTGAATTCCTTTCTCCTTCAACTCTAGGTTGTTGCCTGGATACTTGGAATTTTATTGTCTGTTAGAAATCTGCAGGTTTATAATCACTGCTGTGAGAAAGAAGATACATATGCACAGAGGGTCGTGTTCCTATCTCTTATTAACCTCACAAGCTAGAGAGTCTGGTCCATGGCTCTGTCAGAGTTGAGTCTTTACTCCAATAACTAGAGCTAGTTAAACAGACTTTGCAGTTCTGAACACAAATTTTTCACTTAATCCTCAAAGGAGCTAATGCTAGACCTCTTCACGAAAGTAAACATCATTCTGATTTTACATGGTTAGTGAGCCAGACAGAGACAAAGTGCTGTATTACAGGTGCATTTTAGTGAATATAAAATGATACTGAACCACGTAGGTCCTTTCACTCACTTCACATTGATTTCATTATAATTTACGTATCTTGTCAGACTGGGTATGAGGCTTGAAGCTTTCTTCTGTTTTAATGTCAAATAACAGGAATGTCACATGGCTCTGCATGCCCCATGTTGACAGTGCTCAACATGTGTGTTCTCTTTTAGCTAATCCTATAATTACTTGCACTAAATAGAAGCAGTCAGTGGTCCCCCAGACTCTATGGAGGAGCACATCCCTCATTACTTCAAAGCAGCTTTATTTTATTTGGTGTTTAGTAAACATAGTACCCACTTGAGTATATGACATGGCAAATTAATTTTGTGTGTTTGATAGCTAGCTGGGAGACATGCAAGGTTACAGATGGATGCTAAAGGGCACCAATTATTGCTTATGAAATATCAAGGCTTATTTTTCACCCTTAATGCAAAAAAATATAAAAATACTGGCTTCAAAGGTTTTAAGACACCTTACAAGAATTGTCACTTAGTGAAACCTTGTGACTGAATGTTATGAAATTCCTGAAAGACAAACAGATTTGAAAAAAATAAAATAAAACAGAACAACAACAAAAAAACCCACTAATGTCTAACTCAGATTTCCCCAAAAGCTTCAAAGGGCACTTTTACTGCCGCCAATAAAGAATGACCATCCATTTTTTTTGCATGTTGTAATTTAGTCTCAGCTATGCAGAGCTCCTTCCCAGGGCACCTCCTTAAGTTAGAATGAGCTGCAATTGACTTAGCTGGCTTAAAAAAAAATCCAAAATATTTTTTCTCCCTGCGGGAGCCCTAATCCATTTCCCTAAAGAGTCTAAAGCCCTGATCCTACATCTAAAGATGCCCAGCCAACAGTGCTGGGCTCTCCAGACATCAAAATCACCCTCCGCACCCTCCATCGCAGCCAGCTGGAGCTGGGCTCCTCACCCCTCTGCTTTTGCCATCCAGAACATATAGAGCTGCTTGTAAAGGATTAGCTCTCTGTTCCAGTTAAAACATCAGCTTATATTTCCTAAAAGAGGCAACTTTCATCTTACAGATGGGTAAGTTAAGATACAGAAAAATGAAGCAACTGCTTGCAGCAAATGTGTGTTGAAGCAGGAACAGGCTAGACTAAAGTCTCAGAGGACTCTCAGTCATCACTTCTCTGCTCTAATCTCTCAGCTGCATTCTCTCTGTATAAACAAAAACTCCAACTACTGCAATGTTTTCTGGTTTGCCTTAAATGTTCCACCATCCCTCTCACAGAAGTTGCTGATGCTTAGAAAAGAGGCATTTGGGGCTTTTCTCGCAGTGCAAGTGTTTCTGTCTGGGATTCTGGATGTCAAGAAAGAAGAGGTGCAGACAGTGAGACTTGGCATCTTGAGCAATTAAAGGCAAACTTTAGCTATAATCTGGATTAATCATTGAATCTTTATTGATCTAGATTAATACTAGCCCAGATTGAAACATAAACTGTTCTATCAAATACTTTTAGGGGATTAACTCAGTGAAGGGTGCATCAATAGCAAAAGGAACCCTGCTTCCAGAAATGCCAAGCCCGGTTTGTTTGTAGTAAAGTTTGGGCATTGCTTTTTCCCAGGGAAAATTCAGTCCCATGGGATGAATAGTAACACAATGGTAAAACCACTGCATGGCTTGGGACATCAGTACAGTGACTGCTCCATCACACAAACACTAGTGTCACTGAGAAAGATGGAATAAGAATTTCTCCCTAGATGCTGAGAAACTGAGTTACAGATATCCTCTGGGATATATGGCATGGGGTCTGCATGGAGGGAATTTTGGAAACTATCAGATGGATTGACAAAGAGCAAGCTCCTTGGTAAGTGTAAATTGGTGAAAGTCCCTTAGATTTTTATACCTTAAATAAATATATCTGACATGAGCCATAAATTTTACTCACAGTTCAAATTTCTTCTGCACATACAAACCCCAAACCATGTTCTCAAAGAGACATATTTCCAGACTAAAGTCAGTCCCTTCCTTTGCTGTCCTAGTGAGACCTCAATCAAGAGCCCTTTATTTAAGTTGTGGATAGGATTACAAAAAGCACCACAGTTTTATAGAGTATAGTGAAAATAGAGACTTGAGCTCAACCCAATGGAGAAAAAAATAAAGGATCTTCAAAATTTTTATCACTAAAGTGCATGAGAATAATAATAAAAAAAAAGTCCCCAGTCCATTCTAGGACTGAACGGAGCTGAACTCAGGATCAAACTCAATCTTTTCCTGAGGTTTGACTTTTCCAAAACAGCACAACACAGATTTCAGAGCACAAAGAGGCTTCCCATTTGGGAGTTCCTCTTCTTCTCAGTATACCGTAGAAAGACAGGCCAAAGACAGAGAGTCATTGCACCTTTTATTAGTCCAAGGGAATTAATGCTTTTAAGCAGATCCTCTCATGAAAAACTGCTCTAAACAACAGCCGTGTTAGCATCAGAGCAGCAGGATTTATCCATGTGCATTCAGGTTGATTCGGAACTTTTCAAACTGTTAGCGTGGTAGGTCCTGTACATGCGAACCGATGTACCAACAACAGCTCAGAAGTCAACAGGACTTCAGTCATAGGCGTTCAACACCTTGGATGCACCAAGGCACATACTGCTGCACCGCGTAACTCCTGTAATTATGGAGCCAAACACTACACTCAGTGTAGGCCTGGAAAGTATGGCCAATTCTCTTGTTCAATACATTTGTTTTGTATTTCCATCACACTGTTTGGCTGCAGGCAAGTGTATACAGTATTTGGCGCACTGTCACATGTAATCAAGAGATAATGTCAGTGGAATTGCATGTTGTCACAGGATAACGGTCTCCCGCTGTTACAGAAATGCCAAATTGAAGCCGAGGCATTTATGGAAAATAAATGTCAAGTCAAAGCCAAGATGTTTATTTTAAAAACAAGAGACATGGATCTTGTGGCAGTGTTCCATCATGTCTCTATTTCTCTAATAACAAATGTCTGATGTGAATATAGCCCAGTGACAGTTTCTTCATGGGACAAAACAGAGAGTGAAGCCTGATTACTTTGCAGAAGGACTTGAAAAGTTGTTTCTCCGCTGCTTTCCTTCAGGTTTTAGTGAAAATGTTTAGATAACCAACACAAAATGGTTTCTCAGATGTATGCTGAGTTTACAAAGGGATTTAGGAGGACAGCAAGAAGAAAAAAATGGCAGCAAATGCATTTTTAATTTGCCTTTACATAGTTCTAGTTCTCTAGAGAAAGAAGAATGACAACAGTGCATAACTCCCCGAAATCAACACAAGACCTTCCAAGCATTTCAGTGGACTCTGACTAATGCTTAAGAGAACAAACAGTTGATATTTAAGTTTATATTAAATGAATAACAGTAACACCCCATTCTGATTGCAGTGAGGTCATGGCTGGGCAGCGATGACACAATCCTGCCAGGTCACAACGGGCTGGCTCAGTCCCACCTTGAGCAGGACAGGCAGATATTGAGTCCTGCTGGTGGCCAGCTCTGCCCTGGACCTACAAGGCCAGCAGCCAAGGACAAACTCCACGTTTCCTGTGAATCTGCCTTAAACCCAGCTGGTTATCCGGCAGCAAAACTCAGTGAGATGATGCACTAGGAAAACTGAAGGCTATCTGGTAAGACTCAGGTTGGAGAGGTATGGTAGGAGACCATGCTAATGCTAAAAATAAGAGCTGGAAATGTCCAGATCTTAGAGATGGCGCAGTTTGATCCAAAGCTGAAAATTAAAGTTTTGTCAAATCTAACTATAAAGGCTGAAGTAATGAGACATCCACTGCTACTTCTAGCAACCTAATGGGTTTGACATACCAAATTTTCCCTTTCATCATATTACCCCTCATTAAATCTTCTTGTATTCATCTAAATTATTCCTCTTACTCCCTCACATTTCTTTCTTCCTGCTACTACATTAAGAGCTTCCAATGTCATCAATAAGCTAAAATAGTCTCTTCAGTCTCCTCATTTATTAACTCCGCCATCCTTCCATCCTTATTTATATAAGCATTCATCACCTCTTGCTGCAACTTCCTTCTCCTATCAAGATACAGAGCTCAGAAACCCACGTCCTGGGTACAGCAGCAAGTCACCAACCTGTCCACAAAACATGGGCTTGTTCCCTGTTCCCAAAAATCTGCCTGAAAGGGGTTTATCCTACAGTTATTATCTGACTGCTCTATGCTGTAAGAACCAGAGGGATTTCTGTACAAAAACTGCAGATGCACTTATTTTTTCCTTTGGAGATGCACTGTTTCCTAAAGACATTCTTGCTCCAGTTCTGATCTGGCATTGCAGATTGGTGTGTGTTGAACCAAAAAGATACTGGGAAGCAATGCTTCATTATGTGTCTTCTGTTTTCCTGCATGGTACACAGTATTTTCCTTTATTTCTTCAGTCTGTAAGCTTATATTTCTTTGCAAAGCATTTAGATGTTGTCATCTGACAGGACAGGTTGACAGGCAAAAAGCTGGCATGTTGTGGCATTTATTAACTGTGTAGGTAGCAGCAAAAGGTCCGAACACATGGTGGATGGATGATGCTGAAAGATTAGTGAAATGCTAGTCCTAACTCTGCTTCCCCCCACCAGCATCATCTTGGGAAAGGCATTTAAGATTTTACCAGATTGTAACCTGTCTGGCACTAAAATGGACCACACGCCTTCACAAAATCCAACAGAGTACCTGCCAACTAGGAAGATCTTGGGGTAGGAATGGACAGCAGAGCTGGTAAAGCTATAGGTAAATAGCTTTACCTATTCCACAGAGATCTGCAGGAGAAAATAACTCTGTTGCAAAGTTCCACTCTTCTACAGTGGTTTCTAGCCCCATAACCAGGCTGCTGAGGATCAGGCTTGACTGGCACCATGACAGCAACGTATCCCCAGTCACAGTCCTTTAGGATAATGAGGCCTCCTTTTGCTGCCGGAGACACCAGGGCTCCCTCCCTGCCCATCCAAGGGGGTTGCACATTGGACAGAAAGCAGCAAAAATCATGGGAATGTGCGGGAATAGTTTGCCAAGCAGCAGGTCCAAGCTGGTGCGTGGCCTTTAGTCAAGGTTAAGTAAATAGCGTGTAAATAAATAAATAAATCACTCCCAGGTCACAACCTTGTAAATCAAGTATGAGCCTGGAAGGGATTTTTATGACCCAGCTGGAGCAACGGAGCAGCCTAAGCAGAATAAATATATATGGGGGAAAAAATAACCATTCCTCCCAGTTGCTGCTGGACTGTGGTGGGGAACGTTCGGCGCTGCTGCAAGACTTGCTGGGGATTAAAGAAGGCAGAGAGGGGACCTGGCTCTCATTTACGCGGCAGCTGTTTTATATTATTTTAAGAGTTTTCAAAGAGAAGTAAAAACATTTAAATCCACCCAAGAGCAATAATGTCCTGGCTGAACGAAGGGCTGAGCAAGTGAAGGCGCATGCAGGGCTACTGCGCGAGCGGTGATGGCAGCAAGGGTGGGAGCCGGACAAGGATGAGAGCCTCCTGCGTGGACACGATCATTTGTGCGCTTTAATCGTCATTAACAAACAACAGCAGCGATACAAGCGGCCGCCTGCGCATTGAGCGGTGCCGCACAGGCCGGGTGGAAGTTTTGAGTCGCACTTGAACGAGACCAGAGAGACTGGCTGGAAGGAGGGCGCAGGCTGCGCAGCCTCCAGGGGCAGCTGGGCAGCCGGGCGGGCAGCGCGAGGCGCGGGGAGGCCGAACCCCGTTCCCCCATGGTGGCGGAGGGAGAAGCGGGGCTGGGACGCGGCCACAGCCCCGGGGCAGCGGCCGTGTCGGAGCAGGAGCAGCGCCCGGGTAGAGGCAGTGCTGGGTAGAGGCAGTGCCGGAGCAGGGGCAGTGCCGGAGCTGAGGCAAGACCCGGGGCAGGGGAGAGCCCGGAGCAGGGGCAGTGCCTGGGGCGAGGAAGCGCCCGGGTAGAGGCAGTGCCTGGGGCAGGAGCAGAGGCAGGGGCAGGGGCAGGGGAGAGCCTGGGGCAGGAGCAGTGCCCGGGTAGAGGCAGTGCCCGGGACAGGGCCAGAGGCAGGGGCAGGGGAGAGCCCGGGGCAGGAGCAGTGCCCGGGTAGAGGTAGTGCCCGGGACAGGGCCAGAGGCAGGCGCAGGGGCAGTGCCCAGGTAGAGGCAGTGCCGGAGCCGCGGTGGAACCCGGGGCAGGGGCAGCGGAGAGCCCAGGGCAGGGGCAGTGCCTGGGGAGGGGCAGTGCCGCGGCCGGAGCCGGAGCAGCGGCAGTGCCGGGGCAGGGCCCGGGCAGGGGCAGGGGCAGGGGCAGGACCCGCGCG
>VWPW01017402.1:0-17337 GCA_013389825.1 Crypturellus undulatus | reverse complement strand
GCGACTGCGGCGCCCACAACCGCTCCGCAGGCGCCCCGGGGGCGACGGCGCCGCCGCCGCCGCTCGGCAGCCGGCAGCTGCCCCCCGGCGAGCTGCTCTCGCAGCAGTGGGCCGTGGGCATGAGCCTGCTCATGGCCCTCGTGGTGCTGCTCATCGTGGCGGGCAACGTGCTGGTGATCGCGGCCATCGGGCGCACGCAGCGGCTCCAGACGCTCACCAACCTCTTCATCACCTCGCTGGCGTGCGCCGACCTCGTCATGGGGCTGCTGGTGGTGCCCTTCGGGGCCACGCTGGTCGTGCGCGGCACCTGGCTCTGGGGCTCCTTCCTCTGCGAGTGCTGGACCTCCCTGGACGTGCTCTGCGTGACGGCCAGCATCGAGACTTTGTGCGTCATCGCCATCGACCGCTACCTGGCCATCACCTCGCCGTTCCGCTACCAGAGCCTCATGACCAAGAGCCGCGCCAAGGGCATCATCTGCACCGTGTGGGCCATCTCGGCCCTGGTCTCCTTCCTGCCCATCATGATGCACTGGTGGCGGGACGAGGACCCCCAGGCACTGGAGTGCTACCAGGACCCAGGCTGCTGCGACTTTGTCACCAACAGGGCTTACGCCATCGCCTCGTCCATCATTTCCTTCTACATCCCCCTCCTCATAATGATCTTTGTCTACATTCGGGTGTACCGGGAGGCCAAGGAGCAGATCAGGAAGATCGATAGGTGCGAGGGCCGCTTCTACGGGAGCCATGAGCAGCAGCAGCCGCCCCCACAGCCACCCCCGCTGCCCCAGCACCAGCCCATCCTGGGTAACGGCCGAGCCAGCAAGCGGAAGACCTCCCGCATCATGGCCATGAAGGAGCAGAAAGCCCTGAAGACTCTGGGCATCATCATGGGCGTCTTCACCCTCTGCTGGCTCCCCTTCTTCCTGGTCAACATTGTCAACGTCTTCAACAGGGACCTGGTGCCCGACTGGCTCTTCGTCTTCTTCAACTGGCTGGGCTACGCCAACTCCGCGTTCAACCCCATCATCTACTGCCGCAGTCCCGACTTCCGCAAGGCCTTCAAGCGTCTGCTCTGCTGCCCGCGGCGGGGTGGCCGGCGGCTGCGCGCTGGCACCGGGGACCTCGCCGGCCTCCCGGGAGGGCTCGTCAGCACCTTGGGCTCCCCCGAGCGCGGCCTCGGCGGCGCCTGGTCCGACTGCAACGGGGGCGCGCAGGGTGGCAGCGAGTCCAGCCTGGAGGAGAGAAATAGCAAAACGTCCAATTCGGAGTCCAAGGTATAGGGCGGGCGCTGGGGGCGGGGGGCTGGCGGAGCGCACCTCACCCCCAGCCAGAGCAGCGGGAGCACCTGAGCGCAACCGGAGGCTGTTGAGTCGTGCGGGAGCCTTCGCTGGGGATGGCTGCAGGGGAGCCCGAGACGCCCCGGCCGGTGTGGCGTTCCCAGGGCCGCCGCTCAGCTTGCGAGGCAGCGTCGGAGCTGTTCCCAGCCCCGCTGGCGGCGCTCGGAGGTCTCCGGCTCCGTTTCGGGGAAGCCTTGCACACACAGGAAAAGCCAGGCGGGATTTTTGGCAAAGCTTCCCGCAAAGGCTTCCTCCGAAGCGGCTGCAGGTGCGTCGGGCTCCTGCCAGCCCTCCTCGCACGCGCGTCCTCTGCGAGCTCCCATCGCGCGGGGTGGAAGCGGCAGGAAAGTTAACGAGCAAAGCGGGTAGATTTTGCAAAGCGGTGACGGCGGGGAAACGCTGTCCGCTTTTCCCCTCCGCAGCAGCAACCGGTGAATTTTTTGTCCTTATCTTCTCTGGCCAGACAATAGCGGTCGGGCTGAGAAACTTCTACCTCAAGCTGTGCATATTGTACAGGGGAATAAATGGAGCGTGTTTATATTAAACAGCTTATTTATGTATCACTCGTAGTATTTTATAAAAGGGGCGGGCAGCAAGCCTTCTCCCGTTTGTTCGTTGTCATTAGAGATGAGCAGGGGGGGGAAAAAAACCCATCAGCAACCAAAATTTACTGCACATGTAAAAAGAAATGGCAACAAAGCTGTTTTTTTGCACAGTGTTAAGAGCTGTAAGGTTTTCTGGAGATGTTACTTGCACGCGCATACGCAGAACAAACTAAAAATGAAACTGAGGTTTAAATAACATCCAACCTGAAAGTGACTTCTGTTTTTGTCTGATCCACTATAGTTTTATTGAGAGAGTGACTTTTTATATTATTTTATGAAGGTACTGTAAATATATCCATATTATAAATTAAAATATCTTAAGGGACTTTTATTATTTTTATCTCCAAGTGCCCACATGAACCTGCTGTTATTTTAGCACTTGTGTGTCATTTCCATTTTCCCTGTGTGTTTTATATCATATTTATACTCTGGTGCAATTTACTACTGTGTTAAGTAATTGGTCTATGTGCAATAAATACCATTGCAGCACAAGCGAGCATGTCTGTATAGGTTTCCAAACAATACCTGTCTATAATGGGAAGAACACATTTGTTTTTCTCAAAAGATGGCTCAGTTTTCTAATACAACTCTACCTAATGGCTTTTCCTGACATAGTGTTGTAAAAAATGTGTTTGAAACCAAATAAGGTTGTGTTCCTGTTGCACTGAGGTCTGCCGATTTCCCTTAAAATTAATGGCTAAAGCCAAGGTGTTTCCAGTGATAATGAATATACTAATTTTCTCTAACTATTCTGTACAGGGATATGTTCTTCTTTTTGTTAAGTGTATGGGAGTGGGAGTCTGGAGGACAACTGGGTATTTAAGAGTACGGAGCTGCTTCATGATGCTTAATATGAAAGCTGAAAATGGTCTTGAGGAGAAAAATCCATCATTTGTGGGTCACAAAGCTAATGATTGAACTTTGCCGTTGCTAGTAGCCACCTATTCCTGGAGGGCCCCACCGTGATAAGTGAATGTTTAATAGCGCTGCTGCCCCCATGGACGGGACCGAACTGGGCGGTGTGGGAACGGGCTGGCGGATTTGGGTTCTTGGAGCGCACCTTGACTACAACCAAAGGCTGACATATGAACAAGCCCATCTCCCTTTCTTGCTTTACGAAGGCACACCGGATTTTTGTAGTTTCATAAAATATTGCTGCAATGAATACAGGGCAGATAGGGCCACCAAAAGAAAGTGGTAGACCTTGTAAAACACCTCCTAATGTCACTGCAGAATAAAGGTGAGGTAGTTTTTAGCTTTATTATATTCAGAGGTATAGCTAAATTAGAAATTAGCTCCCAGGAAGAATATTTCTCAAAGTGAGTTGCAAGTGGGGAGCAGCCATAGGTTCACTTTGAAAAGTATCTGTTTATTTTTGTTTGTTTGTTTGTTTTAAAAATCAAGCAGTTTGCTTTTAGCAGTTTTCAATACTTTTTATGCAAGGACAAAATAAGAGATATTTTTCTTTTACTTTAGTTAGGGCTAGGATGTGAGCTACAGTTGATAGTTTCTCACTTGTTGAACAGGCTCTTTGAAGCGCCAAGCTGAAGCCAGATCAGTTCCTAAATCAAGTATGTTCTGGCACCTTACAATTTCTTTAATCCCAGGACCAGGTTTGCTGTGTGATTCCAGCCAAGTCAACGGGACTGTGAGGCTGACGCCAGGTGACGGCACAGGAGGGCTGGTTGCCCGAATCGCCTCAGGAAGGACGTGGAGGGCAGCCGGGAAGGCCAAGGGCTTTCCCGCGTGTGCCTGGGCTGCAGAGAGCCAGCACAGCCCGGGAGCTGCCTGTGGCAGCAGTGACAGACCCTGAGGCAAGTGCAGTCACTAACGGCCACACCGGTGTTGGCTGCTGGATCTGTCTGAGGGACTTCGGTCTTAATCTCATAAATTGTCTCCCCGACTTAATTTTAACCCTCTTCATGTTTATACTGGAGTGCTCACTCATGTCCCTAGACTTAACAGGTGAGGAAATTCTTGGCTCAGCAGGGACCTTGGAGGGGAAACTGAGGGCCAGAACTTGCTCAGGTTACCCTGCCAAGTAGCTACGCTGGACCACGCTTCCCCTCGATGGGCGTAATGCCATTCAAACAAGGAGGATGAAGATAGGGTGAATTTTGCCCATTGGCCTCAGCAGGACCAGCCGTGCGCATGAACTGCTCAGGATCTGGCTGCCCTTGGGTTTTGGCCAGCCGATGACCCGACAGAGAAGCGTGGAGGTTGGCCTGTTGAATCCCATGGGGGACAGCCGAGACGGCCCGTGCGGTGGCAGCCTGTGTGTCTCGTACGGGGGCACAGCAGTCTTGCAGATGAAGCAGGACATATGGCACACATGTGTGTGAGCGAGGAGGGTATTGGCGAGCCGTCCCCCCCGGATCCTGCTCAGAACAGGCTGTTCTGAGTGGTGAAGAAGTATATTCTGAAAAGAGTTACAGGCAGCCGAAGTGCTCCGGAGGCAGTGAGTCAAGCATTCAGGATGAGTATTTTTTTTTTTTTTTGAAGAAAACCAGACATGGATTAACAATTGGAGCTGCAAGTCAGAAAATATAGGTGGGAGACATCCAGCTACACACGTACGTGCACGATGCGTTACAGCAAAGAGCCACAGACCTGCGGGGAAGGGAGGAACAGGTAAAACAGAAATCAGGTATGAGAAAATGTCCCTTGTCTGTCGGGACGGAAGCTGGCAGGGCTGCCTCAGACTGCTCCGTGTAAGAGGCTCTCAAAGGCGCCTGTTGCTCTCTGAGCAGCAGTGACCCAGCGCTTGCGGAAAGAAGGCTGCATTTCTCTACATGTTTGAATGTATCAGATGGAAAACATGACTTCATTTCTTGTGTATTCAGGGGGGATAGATGTTTTAGAAGCCTAAGTACAGCATATAGAGAATAAAATCAAAAATACCTGCACATCACCAAGAGTTAAGCACAAAAACACTTGAAAATTCCTAATATTTTAACTGGGACCTTAGTCACAAACAGTGGAGATTTTTACCAAACAAAAACTGAATAATTACTCTACAATGAGTGTAACTAATCAAATTATGTGCAATAAGGAGGGCTTTAAATTATGATAAGTAGATCTGAACTTGTGCCCATCGTGCACACAGAATTTGTCGGCATCGATCACTCATTTGCAAAGGCATCTTGCACTCTCTTTTACAAGTAGCTGCCTTCCCAGGTGGCTATGTCTGTATTTTCAAATATAAAGACAACTTCTTTGTCAGCTTTTTTTTTCCCTAAACGCTATCTGAAGTTGACATTTTATTAATAACTTTTAAGTGGCTATTTTGCAAACTTTCCTTGTGCTGCACACTTTCCTAGTTTATTGTAATTTCCTGTCCAGTGGACTGCACTTACTTCCTTTATGTAATATATCAATTGCAGGGCTGGAAACTGTGCAGCTATGAACAAAAAGAGCAGACCTTCTTGAGGCCAAATGCGGTCACACATTGCCACTGGTAGCAGAATTTGACCTGATAATCTAACGTTTTATGAGAGAGAATCTCCAGAAAAGTCTACTGTCACCAGCAGTAACTGACCTCTGCTAATGAAGCCGGAGCAATTAGTGCTACTCAAATCTGTCAGGAAAATGTTAACTGCTAAACAACAGTTAATGCTAGATAACTCAAATGATGAGTGTTTTGTTTGCTGATGTGTGTTAGGTGATGTGTTGGGAAATAATTATCCTTTGACTAGCAGCCAGCTTTGTACTAATCAGAAAGGAGAAGTCATGTTCTGTTTGAAGGATTAGACCTAAAAATAGTTCTGCTACAGCCACATCAACGAGTGAAATGAAGCAAATTCAGTGAGACATCCACACCTTCTTAGTACTTAACTTCTAGTCCTAAAAGCTCATGTTTTGGCTGAAACTTTCTGTTTGATCATGTCAGAAGTACTAATGTGATCTCCTGGAATAATGTTACGCACACCCTCCCCGAGGATCATTACAGTATGCACCACTGACTTGCTTTCAGAGTCTGCCAACCTCAAAAGGGCCTAAGGAGGAAGTAAACAGTCTTTTTTCTGTAGGTAAACAGCCACATATAATGGCAGATCAACAATATTTGTTAGAATTGTCTCGCAGAAGAGACCAGTTTGTTTTCTGTTTTCCTTAAAGGTGTTCATTCTGCCTGCCCATCAGAAAGGAACGGCCAAGGGAGTAGCAAAAGGTTTGTTCATGTAATTCAGTCACTTCAGGCTGTCAGTTTGCGTTAGGAAAAGTAACCGAGATAGGGAAAAAAGATCAAAAAGGTGATGCTGGGGACCTGGGGCTCTCCTTGCAAGCAGCACTAACAGACACATCTTTGCTGTACTGTATAAGTTGCCTCTTACTGGAAGAGTCTAACTAGTTGCAATAGCTATGCACCGGGTGGATACACTATAGAAAAACATAGGTTTAGAGGAGCAGTGGTTATCTTTCCCCACAGGACTGTGCCACTGCGGGCCTGGCAGCGGCACACGCGGGTCCCCCTCGGCAGCCCTTGGGGTCCTGCAGTGGCTGCAGCACAGGGCACATGCGCTGTCTCTGTTGAGCGCGCTGGTTATACAAGGCCCACGACACCCTGCTGTGGATGCTCAGAGCCGGACACAGCACCCCAACCGGACAGGTTTCCCACTGGGCAGCCCCGGCTGCTCTCTGCCAGTGCAGGTTCACACTCCAAGGTATGCAGCACTCAGGTATGTTACATAAAAGCGCGATGAACTTCCTTGTTCGCATTCATTGGCGCCTCCATGCACACATCCACTGCGGCCTGCGTGGTGTCTCACAAGCTGTTTGGCCCGGAGCTTTTCAGTGGTGGTGTTCGCTTGCCCCAGAGCTCAGGTTTGCAGCCAGGCCCGGGCAGCAGCCTGGATCTGAACGCTGCCGAAGGCGCGGGAGAGCTCAGCTCTCCTGCTCAGGTTCGGGTCACTCCGAGCAGGTCTGGTGCTCGACTTACCCACACTGACTGCCCCACAGCGGGAAAGCACCAAACCAGTAGCAAATGTTTCCTGACCTCCTCCAGTGATCTGAAAGAGAAAGCAGAAGCTCCGCTAGGCTTCTGCCCTTGCCACGGCTAGCAGTGCGTTTCACACATGCTCCGAGCACGTCTTCTCTCTTGCAGGTCCTACGTGATGCACCCAGTCCTGCTGTCCCTAGCAAAACCGAGGATTTTCTGGCACCTTGGTGCTCCTGCCTTTACCTCATGACAAGCAGCAATGCACCTTTGCGTGCCGAAGCCCAAGCCTTTCTGCAAGCCACGACCTCAGGACTGCTGACCAAAGTCATTCCGATAATTGTTCTTAAGTTAGCCGGGACAGGGCTTTTAAACGTGTATTTCGATGAGCATAGGAAGAGGCAATCTGAGCTGCTAGGGAGCTCAGCGGCTAATGGGTGTATAAATATTTCAGCTGCCGAACACGTCATTTTTCAGGGTAACGCGGGTGTTGCAGCCCCTCCAAAACCTCTCGCGGCGCTTCCCCCAAGGAGCGCTGCAGAAGGGCTTATGCGTGTGAGGGGCAAAACTGGTGGCGCAGCAGAACAGCGCAGGACAAAAGATTTGCTAAGTGGCCAAAATTTGAGTGCTTTGCAGTCAAAATTTTCAAGTGGTTCTTTTTTAAGAAGAGGCAACATGGACAAGCAGATTTTCCTCCAAGGGAACGGAGAACAAATTCGGGGATGAAATTTTCCAAGTACCCATGAAAAGGCTATTTTCGCCCCTTGCTGAGTGATCAGTGAGAGGCAGAGCAATGTCCCCAGTGAGAGCTGAGCAATGTCCCCAGTGAGAGTTGAGCACTGCCCCCAGCACAGGGCAGCCCTCGGCCGCCTCGGGGGACGCGTGGCATCCGTCAGTGCCACTCTGCAGAGACAGCCCTGCTGTGGAGCACATGGTGCCCTCAGATGCCCTTCTCTGTCCCCTTTTTTGGAGTGTAACACGCTTTTCGGCGCCGCTGCCACCAGCCGCACTGCCCCAGGTCCACACGGGCCTCAGCGAGACCTGCCCTGGGGCACGGGGACCCCAGTGGAGCCCTCCTACCCACACATCACCGTGGAGGGGAGCTCCTGCCCTGGGTTGTTCCTGTCCCCACCGGCTGCCACGGGGCCCATGCAGATCCCTGCGGCCGCGGCACAGGCACCGAGGAAGGGCTTTTCCCTCTGCTTCATCCTTGCATCGCCCCAGACCCCAGGGTCGACATTTCCTCAGCCTGTGGAGAGAATCTGCATGGTAGCTCGGCTGTGCCGTCACGAGGACCCAGGAAGGGGAGCAGCTCCGGGGTTTTCCNCCTGCAGCCACGGCACAGGCACTGGGGAAGGGCTTTTCCCTCTGCTTCATCCTTGCATCGCCCCAGGCCCCGGGGTCGACATTTCCTCAGCCTGTGGGGAGAATCTGCGCGGCAGCTCAGCTGCACTGTCACGGGGACCCAGGAAGGGCAAAGCCAGCCTTGGAGCGGCTCCAGGGTTTTCCTGCCCTCAGAGCTCGCTTCCCGCATGTGCCCGCCGTCCCAGGGCTCCTACACAGCCTCCTCCCAGGCCTCTCCTCACAGTGCTGCTCCAGGTGGAGGAGTCACCTGCTCCTGGCTGCTCCTGAAGGTATGTGCCAGCCTGCGTCCCTCCTTCTGGGTTAATGAAGCCACCATTGTGCTCCAGAGGGAGGAGCGCTTCCTCTTGGACAGGAGCAGGTAAATTGGGAGACGTCCCACAAAGCTCTCATTGTTCCACAGCTAAATCGCTGTCTGCGCCGGGCTTTCACGGAGGGATGTTTTGTTTGTCTGCTCTTCCCCTAGCTATTCACTTGGGAGCCTTCAGATGGAGTCTCGGTTAGATCATTTATGCCACTGCCTCTGACAGCACCAGCGCAGCTCCTGCCCCACAGCGGGGCAAAACCACTGCTTTCTGCAGTCACAAATGGGGTAAGAGTAGCTCTCCCCAGCGCACAGGAGAGGAGGCAACCTAAAAAAAGTGCACTAAAGCACTCTCACCACCAACAGAGGCCAATGTGATTATGTAAAATAATCAGGCTTTCCGGAGCTTTTATGTAATGTTCAGAGCAAGGCAGCTGCTGCTGCAGTAAGTGCCGGCAACAACAGGTATGCAGCAGCACGTTAAAACACCTCAGGAGCATCCACCGGAGGGCACGCTGTGCTGCAAGCTTGCTAGCTAGCATCATCCTGCCTCTTTAGAAGAACCAGCCCCTCTAGAAAACATCTGATTTCAGCTGAGCACGTGGGCTGCACGAGTGCTGCCGACGGCACAGCGGAAACAGGCACGCGGCGGGTGGTGGGGATGAGGACATCTGCTTTGGTTGCAGCCCAGATTTAGCTCTGTTTGACTTGATCACAAACCCTCATCTCCGATTTGGATGCTGCGGAAGTTGAGCAGCACCCTCTTGCCTGCTATTTTGTGTGACCTGAGCTAGTCCATTAACCCCTTTGAAATGAGGAACAGGACTTGTCATCTAAGCCTGTCCCTCCTCTGTCCCTACAAATATTCCCCTGCACGTGTTTGAAGCCACCTTTCACAGCCCTATGCCACGTGTCGCTCATGGCCCAGCCCTGCACAAAACTGTACTCCCAGTGACTGGCTGTGATACGGATGTGGAGTGAGGGGAACAGGAGGCTGCCGAACCATCCCGTGGCTTCCAAGGGCCCAAGCGGAGCCGATGGGCTAGTACAGTCTCTGGGCAAGGTCAGGAGAGATGAGCACTATTCCCACTATTCCCAGGATTCCCTGCTTGCCTGGACTAAGACATTAAACTTCTCAGTGCATGGGAAAAGTAGAAAGAAAAAACACTGAAGTTTGCCACAAATATTTGGAGTGCCATAGGAAAAAAAAATATATGTATATAATTTAGGTCTGATTATCCACTGTGCAATTGTATCTCAGTGAAGAGCATGGGACAGACTCATCCATTTTTGGCAGACCTATGGACCACTTGAGCTTGAGGAGCAACCTGAGGACCTAGTGGCAGTACAGAGGTGCTCCCACCTGGGTGACAGCAAACCAGAGGTAAGTCAAAAACCGTGGCAATTCCCTAGGAACAGCAGCTCTGTTTGCACAAGGTCCTTATGTGGATTGCTGTATGGACTCACAGTGACTTGTGAGTAATCCATATCGTGCATGTCTTCTGGTGGGTGAAACGTAGCTGCTCTTAGTCCCCATCACTTCACTTGTGTGGGAGTAAAGAATGCAATGATAAAAAAAAAAAAAAAAAGCTGGAATATTTTCAGTGCTGGATTGTTTCCATGAATCTAGTTCTCATTATATAACACTTCCAACCCCGTGCAAATTCTGCTAACATACTTTTAGGAAGATGGAACATCTGTACAGATCCATAATTAAATTAAGAAAGTTGCCTTGTAGAGCAGACTGGACTTTGATCAGATACTTTCTAATTGTACCGGATGTGTTTGGGCTTTTGCATGTCATAGATTTCTTTGCCTTTATATTCTGAGGCACTTCATAAATTAGATGGTTGATGTTGTCAAATGCATGCCATTAACACTTTGAACAGATAATCCATTCAGTGGCCTCTGCAGACTCTATCACACTGTCTGTCTCCAGATAAAACCTTTGGAAGAGGAACAATGGTGCTCCGGATTCCTTGTGACCTCGGCTCTTCAGTTCCGTGCTTCAGAAGAGAAAAATTATCATTATCTGCATGGTTCAAGCTCTCTTTGAAATGCAGTTATTTTTTACTCATACATCTTGAGTATTTTTTATATGATGTAAGTTGGAAACCTGAAGCTCCCTTTGAGGAGAAAAAGATTTCCTGCAGCCCTACTATTAAAGAAAATGGATAGATCAAGTGGTAAAGTTCAATGACTGACTTAGTGTTAAGTAAGAAAGAGAATAATGTATTGAATTTTGTGTGCCTGTTTTTCCTCTGTAGGGAACAGCCAGACTAATGGATTTGCATTGCCTCCTGCTTCTACTCAGTTAGGTGAGTTCAAAACACTTTTTTGCTTTCTTCTTCTTTTTTTTTTTTTTTTGCTCACTCATTACAACTTTTCATCTTTGGAACCTAGCAAACAAATCAGCCTGTGTGCCACCAGCACCATCCTGGCTGGCTGAGGAAATGGTGCAAGGTTAAGTGCTTACGTCTAATGATAATTTGTGGCCTGGTGCGCAGACATCTGCATTTTATGCTAGGTAGCAGCAAGTAGGCAACTCCTTGCTTAGGGTGGACACTAGTTTCCTACTATTATGCGCTCTATCCTTAACGTCCTTCAAGAGAAACATTATTTTCCTATTGGGTTCACCAAAACCGGTTGGGTCTCCAAACTCCTCCTTTGTTTACGAGCCTTGTCAAGAGCTCACTGTAGAGCTTTTTATTGGGGAAGGAAGGGAGGTGGTGTATGAGGAAACTATTACAAAACTATATAACATAAACAACTTTCCAACGTAAATTCCAAAGACTGCTTGGCAAGGAAGAGGTTAATGCTGGGGGGAGGATGGGGGAACTCATTAGAGCAAGGTTATAAATAGAAGCCTAGGAAGGCTGGGGAGGGACCCAGAGTGAAGTGGAAATCATTGTGAGCGTTGAACCTAGCCCAGACGGACCCCCTTGGTTTGCAAGGGGCTGAGGGCCCTTGGCTAGGAGCGCAATGAGCAATGCCAGGGCACACAAGCCGTACCCAGGAAGGGCTGCAGGTTTACAGGGCTGCTGCCTGGCCACCTCCTCAGACCTGCAGGTTCATGCAGACACTGTGCAAAATTGAGCGAGCTCAGGCAGTGCGGGAGGACAAGGGAAGACCACACTCTTTCGAAGGTGAACATGAGACATGTACACCCCACCTGGGAGCTCCCTACACTGCCAGAAACCTCTGCTGCTTCCATCTGCCCCAAACTTTCTTTGGGCCCATCAGTGCCTGCCAAAAGCTGGGGAGCTGCTGCCTGCCTGCTAGGATGCTCAGAACAGGATTTCCGTTTTCCTACCAGCCTTGGTGCCTTAGGCTCTCCGGTTTGTTTTTTTGTCTGAATGGGAAATGCATAATGAGAAACTGTTTAAACAACATACGGTACAAGGAAACTCACTAGAGTAAAGTATGACGTTATAATTTCTTTCCAAGGAAATGATGCATGCTCCAAAAAATACCTTTCAAGAACTGCAATTTAAAGTTGCAGGATAGTCACAGTCCCCTTTGGTGCAGCCTAGACCTTGCAGAACAAGAGCGCTCTTGTAGGTCTGAACGTGGGACATGAGGAGGGCAAGAATCTGCGCTGGAATCGTCTGTTCTTGTCAACAGCCCATAGTGCCCCTAGCAATTGATGGAGATCTGCAATCAATTACAAGCTTATCAGTAGGTTTTGCAGATGTTTGTATGCAATGAGGTGGATATATCTGCTGTGGATATAATTCTGCTGGTAAAAGGCACTAGGTAGTTGTCAGCATTGCCCTCTGACAATACACCTGTTATATAAACTCTGTGTGTGTAAGAGATATACGTGTGGGTGGGCTCCCCCTGCACGAGAGGAACGTGGAGCTTCTAGAGAAGGTCCAGCATAGAGCAACAGAGATGATTAAGGGACTGGAGCATCTATCGCATGAGGAAAGACCAAGTGAGCTGGGCCTGCTTAGCCTAGAGAAGAGAAGATTGAGAGAGGACCTTATCAATATGTACAAATACTCGAGGGGAGAATGTAAAGAGGATGGGAGCAAACTCTTCTCTGTGGTGGCCAGTGACAGGACAAGGGTTAATGGGTGTAAATTAAGACACAGGAAGTTTCACCTCCATGTGAGGAAGAAATTCTCTACTGTGAGGGTGACAGAACCCTGGAACAGGCTGCCCAGAGAGGCTGTGGAGTCTCCTATGGAGATCTTCCAAACCCACCTGGATGCCACCCTGTGCCATGTGCTCTGGGTGTCCCTGCTGGAGCAGGGAGGTTGGACTAGATGATCTCTAGAGGTCCCTTCCAACCTCAACCATTCTGTGATTTTGTGACTATCCATAACACTATTTTGAGGCACTATAACCAAGGCAGCACAACAGCTGTGAGGAGCAGGAGCACGAACAGCGGAGCGTGACCAAACACACCTCATCCAGAAGGAAGATCTGTCTCTCCTCGGCACCAAACTCCCCACTGGGGCTGGTGCCCAGGCACAGCTGACAGGCGGAGGTTCAGGCAGGGGCTCCCTGTTAAGCTGGCCTATCTTTTTGCTTGGGTGGGTGAGTCTAGACTTACTGGTGCTGTTGAGGAAAAGCCCAGGAACCGCCGTAGCCGGAGGAATTCTCTCGTGCTATTTCCAGCCCTGCTTTTTAGATACAAAGGGCTTGAGATCAGATGCATTTCTGAAGCTTATCTGAGCGAACATTTGGCTGCTCGGCCAAACAGAACAAAAACTTTCAAACCTTTCGAGGTCCATCCATCAAGAGCCTTATCTCCCGCATGTCACCACGCGGCTCCCGGCCCCCGTCGCCCAGGGCCTCCCGCCGCGCGGCATTCTGTGCTCCCAGCAAGGCTCCATGTCGCCTCCGTGGGGCTGCCTCGCTGTGGGGGCTGCACTCACCCGCCTGGCTTTCTGCCATACGGGCCTCGGCCTGGGGAGCACAGGAGCAGCCAGCCTGACTTATGGTGTGATCTGCGGCCGCCTGACCTGCCACGGCCTGTGCTGGGGGTGCTGTGTCGCCAGTACCCATCTTGTGCGCTCCCTGCCGCCACAGGCATGGCTGGAGTGGAGTACTCGAACCCTGCTCGGCTCCAAGAAAGGATAACATTTATCTCTTTTATGGGATATTAATGAGCCTTGGGTAAAGGAATCCAGTCTGCTCTAGCAGAGGTTCAAAGACTGAAATATCCAAGGAGAAACTTTATGGTCCCCTCCGCGGTTAAGAGGAGGTTTTGTGAGGCATCCTCTGCAAAGCCACGTGGTTTGCCCAGTGTGTGTGTCGGGGGCCTGCATGGCTCTTCTTGCCTGCCATGGCTGTGGGCATCAGCTGAGCCCTCAGTGCCTCATTCTGTTTCCTCTTGTAAGAGCCACTGCTGTAAATTGGGCTGTTTAAAATATCTAAAAACATGCCTGAAAATCCAGGCTGGCTCTCGCGCTCCGTAGCTCGACGTGATGCACGAGTGAACGGGATGCACACGAAGCGTGGCGCGCGTGCGGGTGAGGAAGCCAGTGTCAGCAGCCTGGTGGAGGTTCTTGGCCATGTAAAACAATTGTGCAATTACCCCTGTGCCGAATTCATACAATATGTTATTCAGCCCTGTCAGAAGAGCCTTTGCTGAGCTTTGTACTTGGTATTGGGGTCACAGAACATTTCTTACTTTGAAGTTAAGCTGGCACAAGGAGTCGTCTGCAGCCCTGCAATCCTGTCAAAGCCACTGCCAAAAATAACAGGGTGAAGACTTCGGAACGAGCCACCCATTCACAGCGTAACCGAGTTAAAATGGGGTGGCCCAGGGCTTGAGAACAGCCTCTAAATAGGTTGTAGGTTCAAATCCTGTGCAGTCTGGCAGGGATCAAAAGCTTCTGCTGCTTCGTGCTATTTGGGCTTGGCCCAGTTCTAGATGAGCTTCAGCATCAAGGTGGCCTTTTCCAGTGAGCACCATTTCCTTACGCTACTTTTCACAGCAGAATCTGAGCCATGGGTTGTTGGCATTCACCTCCCAGTAGTTTTATATTTTCTTCTAGGCTGGCATTAGGAAAGGTAACATATGTTCCCATATAACAGGGAATATGACTCAATAGCACCAAGATAAATGTATTTTTCATACTGCAGTATATAATGAGCTATTTATAAATAAAATCTCACTTCTGGGTCATCCACAGGGTTCCAAATAAAATCTTTATTTAAAGAGTTTTCAAAGCTGACAGATAGGATAAATATATTTTTGTTCAGATGAAACCTAATTTTGACAATGTTTTGCAAAATTCATTACAAGCTAAGGATTATTTCCCCATTTTGCTGCTTTGTTTGTCTCCATGTTCCAGTGTTTAGTTTAATGTTACATTCCATTATAGAAAAAACATTCTATAAACATACAGTTCACCAAAGCCTCTACATCAGAGACAGGAGGATGCTCTTGCAGATGAAGGATAGAGGAAGGAGTGAGCATTTGCTGCAGAGACAATGAGGGTAGTCACAGCATTTCTTTAAATGTTGTAGGGCAGGTACTTCATTTACACAGCAAAACTAGAAGGAACTATAAGCAAAAAAAAAAAAAACAATTTATTTTGAAGTGCTCTAAAGTTATTGTTTCCTGAGCCCTTCCAGCCCATACTTCCCCTGCTAGGTCCCCTGTTAGGCAGCCAAACAGGAGATGCTGCTGCTGAAGAGCAATGTGGTTGCAACTGTATGTTGGAGACCTGCAAGCACTGGCACTTGCAACCCTGTGGACTGACCTCTATCTACTAGGAGTTTCCAGCTGTTGCACTGAAAATACCTGGAAAAGGAGTGGGCAGAAATGGAGGGAGGACTTCTGATAGGTTGCCATGGGCCATGCTCAGTCTGCTCAGTCCTCAGGGATGTCTCTCGATACAACCAGCTCACAATATCCCTTTCAGTGGGACCAGGTGCTGTCAGATAATCCTGCTGTTTTTCTTGTTTAGGGTTGACTTCGGTCATTAAGTCTGAGCAAACAGGATTGTTATAACAACAACTCATGAGGCAAAGCCGCAGTGCGGTGTGTCCAAGGCTCTGTGGATGTTTGTTGCTGATGCAGATGCCCGCTTTGCTAAGCAATCTGCCCGCGTGATGGCAGGGAATGAGTTGTCTGCACCAAAGGGCTTCCCTGGATGCCTCCTTCCCCCTCAGGATCGCTCAGCATACCTAGGGAATAGGACTGGATGTGGGATGCAGAGCCTGTGTCCTGAACAGCTTTCACAGAAGGACAGGATTGAACATGACTGCTCAGAGCCTCCTGCCCATGACCTTTATCTGTATAATTATCCATATTATCCATGGGGTGAAAGCTGCCGAGGGGCCAGGGAGGGAAACAGTTAACAACACAGCCACTGAACGCTGTGGGTCGAGCCTTGCAGTTGAGCTGAGGAAGGGCTCTTGGAAGGGCTCTTCAAAGTGCCCAGGAGCAGCAGCTCCAGCCTGGGCTGCTGGCTCAGGTCTGAAGGGCCAGGCTTGAAGCACTGCAGGCCCTTGTGGCATTTGTGATGAACCAGCTCACTCTGACTCTGTGAAACGTCAGAGCGAGGCCATCCCCGTGGAAGTGCAGGCTCATTCCTAGAGCAGACTTTAATGTATTGCATTCTGTCTCAAATCCCCAGAGAGCTGCACTTTTCCATTCCCCCTCAGGCCTCCTCTGCTGCTCTTAGTGACCGGAGTGCGCTGTGATGATACTCCTTGCCATTCACCATAAATGCTCCTCTGTTGCTATTTTATCTTTTTGCCTCTACTGATAACCCCTGAACCACTCAAACAATTCCTTTCTCCATCAGCAGGAGAGGAAACGTTAAGTTTCTTGGCATCTGTCTTTAGGCAGTCTCTGTGTGTAGAAGTATGTTTTCCTTTACTGGTTTGCTTCAGGACTTAGTTGACACCTAATTATAATAATGTCCAAACAATTGATTTTGGCTTCAGCATTTTGTGGCAATCGTGGTTTGAAGTTGCTGTAAATAACATATTGTAAAAATAAGCCTGTGTGTACAGAGACTGATACCAAACCCTAGGAATAAGCGCTCCAGACACACGGCTAAGTAAGGGTTGTTGAAGCTTCCAGTTTGTAGCGATGCAGATAAGGCAGTTTCCAAGAAACTGCCCAACCCTTAAATTCTAGCAACCCTCTCTTCCCAGGTCAATAACCGTTTATAGACAGTGTAAGACTGTAAACCGTCTTACAAATAAACAAAGTCAAAACAGGATCTAGTGCAAGTGGTGCAATGGAAGGAAATCCCAGGTCTACCAGAAGGAGTCTTGAAACCAGAGGTCTCTCTGGCATAGAAAAGCAAAACACACAAGGTAAAACATATTTGATAATTCTGGTACTTTGAGAAAACACAAGAAAATGCTCTGGGGAACTTGACTGTTCTTTAGAGCAGGCTCTGAAGGAAATCTGGGTCTGGGCAGATCCAGATCTGGAGATATGGGCAGCTTTAGCAGAGCTACTGCCCTTTTACCCGTGTGCTGCTCGTTCCTGTGCAGCCCGAGGGAGCAGTCATTTCTAACCCGCAGGCTCCACCAGCAGCAGACACCTGCTGAAGCACAGCGGGCCCCAGCTCGTGGGCTCCGTGAGAAGCCAACACTCCTAGTGCCTCACAAGCTTGGTTCTCAAGGCAAGAAAACCCAGACTTTGCTGTTTGGGGGCCATGCCCTATCACTTCCTACCCTCAGCCCCTTCTCATCAAGGTGTCCATATGGATTTGAAATGTTGAAGTATCTTGAAGCTACCAGTGCATCTCAGTTTTTCAGAGTCTCGCAGAGGTGTGTCTGCGCCCTGCGTGGAGCCGCGGTGAGGGCGCCCAG
>VWPW01017401.1:122380-139236 GCA_013389825.1 Crypturellus undulatus | reverse complement strand
GTGGGAGCAAGGACACAACACATTCCTCCTAGCCTCAGCCTTGCATCATCATAGCTAAAGCAAGGGCTGTCACGCACTTCATCTTCACCCAGCCTCAGGGCTATGCAGTTGTTGGTGGAAGAGCTGAATCTCCTGTGAGCTGTGGTGCTGACTCCGGCTGTGTTAGACCTACAACATGTTCATCAGGTGCAAGCATGGCTGCTGCACACATGAGTGCCCACTGCCGGGCTGGTTACACAATCCTTCATCAAGCCATGCTGAGCATACGCAGTGCACGTTGTTTGGTGGTTGCTGTGACTGAGCTCTGAGGCTGCAGGGTTGCTAGCAGAGAGCCTCCTGCGGCTCATATGGGGAAGCAGCCAACTGCATTTTCCTCAGGTCAGTGAAGAATTTGCTCCTCATCCCAAGCAGCTATAAACAAAGGTGGTGAAAGCCTTCTGGAGAGCAAATGCTCTACTGACAGTTTCCAGGTATCTCCCCAGTGAGCAGAGAGGCCCATATCAAGCATTAGGAGCACATGTGAACAGCTGCCATGGGAGGAAACCGCTCAAGTTATGAAGTTTGTTTTCAGTTCTTTCCCCAAACTCAGCTCCATATGTTGCTACATTTTTCCAGCCTCTGCAATGTGATTCATGTGGCATGTTGCCTAACATTGCACAAAGTGTGCCCATTCGAGGCTGCACAAGTGCACTGGAATAGCTCGGCATGAGGGCAGGTCCCACCTTTCCAAGGACAGGCAGGAGTGACCTCACCACCCTTCATGATTCTGCTGCTGTTCAGCTAAACACAGATCTCCATGGTGCCCAGACCCTCCCCAGCCCAAAGTGCCATGGGGCCGGCAGCGTAGGCTGTTCCTGTCCTTTTTTGCCCTTCAGTCATGCTGTTGCAGTTTGTTGAGGGAACGCGCTGTAACTAGCAGCAAATTCTGTCCTTTGGCCATAAATATCTGGCAAATAATCCTTTGGTATCTTTGGCCCAGCACTGTGCACTACGCTCCCACATAGATCTCTTTGTCCAAGATTTAAAGAGTAACGTGATATAAACAGCAACTTCTATCCGGAAACATAATTGCAAATCCTCCATTGATTTTGTGCCAAAAAGATATACCATAAAATTCAAGTGGGCTATTAATGAGAAAGACGTTAGCAATAAAATACAACACTGCATATAAAGACAAGCAATCATGAGAGTGGGAGACGGACATGCAAATACTGCATGCTGTTTACTTGAGGTAATTTTGCTAACATTTGGAGCTCTGGTGCAATAACTCTTCACATAAACATTAGAAGACTCCACTACATAATTATTCCATCTTGAATGTCATCATCTGTGCTTTCTCACAGAATACAAGTGGTCTGGATAATTGGAGGGAATATCTGGGGCTTGATTGCTCAGTACTGGGTTCAATTGTTTTTGCAGCAGCATGAGCATATGTTAAAGGTATGTCAACTCCAGGGGACATAGACGCAACTGATTTGATCCACACTAACACCACAGCCTGGAGCACGGAGCAGCACAGTGCAAAGCTGGTCGAGCTTGATTCCGGGCTAAACTGTGCCTGAACTAGTAAAATCTGCTTTCTATGAGAAGAGTTGTGCTGTGGACAAGGCAGGGTGGTGGATGATGTATATGTTGACATCAGCAAGGTTTCTGACAAAGTGGCCCATAATGTGCTTGTCACCAAATTGGTGCAAAATAGGACAATAAGGTGGGTGGAAAATTGTCTGGGCTCAGAGAGTTGTGATCACCGGTGAAAAGTTCAGGTGGCAGCCGCTAACTAGTACTGTCACTCAGGGGGTCAGTACTGGGATCAGCACTGTTTGGTATCCTCATTTGGTGACCTGGATGGTAGGACACTGCAATCTCTGCAGGTTTGTGGATGATACCAAACAGGGAGGAGCAGTCTATAGGCTGAAGGATAGGGCTGCTGCTCAGAGGGACCTGGAGAGGTGGAGAAGTGGGGTGACCAGAGCTCTTCAGAAACCTACAGGGTCCCATGTGATCCACAGGGATCCTGCCTCAGTGCTTGAAAATGCTTCATCCTAATCTTGATCTCCCCTTACATGTGCTAAAGCCCTTTCAAGTACAACATTGCTGACAAGGAGTTGTCCTCCAACTTGGGCATTTGGGGGTCTAAATACCTTCAAAGGTCTCAGGTTGAGATCCTTGGCCTGCAGCCCTTTGGTTTCAACAGCCAGGTTCAAGAAGAAGTATAGTCCAGTCAAGAACTATAGTCCATTGACTACAAACACTAAACTTTTAAAATACAGAATTTCCCCCAAGGTGCAATTCAGTCCAGATGAAATTCCCTGACATGCAGTGCCCTGGTCCATACTACTGCCACAACAGTGTCGCTATGCTAAGCCATGGCAGCTCATGTCATGCCATGGTTGGGAACACCATCTGCCGCTGAGTGACAGTCCCAGGAGACTTGGTACCAGTGTAGTATTTACCGTTCAGCAAATCTGCCTGACAGTCTGCAGACAAGCACACACACAGAAAAATATATATACACAATGTGTTTGCAGTCTCTAGGCCATGGTAGCTCTGAGGGAACTTGCTCGTCAGTGTCCCCTGAACTCGGGAGCAGTCGTGCACAGGAGCAGCTCAGTGTCATGTCCTCATTAAACAGTGGCATAAGAAAGAAGTGAAACAAAAAGCAGAAAGAAAAAAATCAAGAGATTGTTCTGCATCTACATATGCCACCTTTTCCTTTCCTCCCTTTCCCATTCCTTATTGCTGACATGAAGTGCTGATGTCAGTTACCTGCTTTCAAATATATCTGCACCTGCTTCTCAGCCTGCATCTAAGAGCCTTCCCATGAGGAACCCTAAGCCTGGGTTTTTGATGACTTAAAATTGCAAGAAATAATAGCTTCTCCCCCATTTCTAACAACAAAATTTATCTTTCAAGGTGCTCCTGGCCGAGTCTTTTCCTGCTCATGCTGGCAAATGACAAGAGGAAAAAAGTTTCCCCAATAGCATGACCATAAACCTCAGCATTGCCCACTGCCCTTGCGGACGCCTTCAAGTCTCACTCCCAGGGACCTGCTTCCTCCATGTATTTGCTGGAATGGTGTGAATTCCCAAACCAGAGGTGTGAGTTCTCAAGGCAGCAGGTCACTTGCAAACAAGGCTCTGACGTCTGCAGTTTTGTAACATTTAAGTAATGGTATTGAATCTAAAGATTTCTGTCTTGGCTCATCCATCTGTAAATTAGAACTATAATATTCACTCTTTTTCAAAAGCTATTGAGAGAACATGGGCTTGACATGGAGAAAAGCTGCCCATATATTCTCCATATGTGAGGGAACAAGTTTTGCTAGGAGGTAGGGTTGCTTTGATTGAATCAGGATTAGAAAGAAGCGAGGTGAAGTCTCCCTCTTCACTTCACCAAAATACAGCGTTCATTCTTTTTCATTTACTAAGTTCTCAGAGAAAATACTTGTTTAAGGCAGCAAGCTGAGGCATTTAATTACAGTGATACCATTCATAACACTACATTAAGCATCTGTTAGCTTTTGCAGAATAATCTCTATTCTTTAAAAAGAAAAAAAAAAATCTCCGGGGCTAATCATGGTGAAAAGCCCTGACTGCAAAGACCAGGAACAGAAAATCTCTCTTTAACTCTCAAGCAGCTCAGGTTCATCCTCTCTGAACCATATGTGGTTTGCATGATGACCTATAACTTTGAAAATCTCCAGCATACGTGAGAGAGAGGATATCCTCACTGCATAGTTCTGGTTCCTCTTCACACTTGGCAATTAAGACCATGCCATAGCAATAGGCTGTAGTCTAATCCAGGAGTTCCAAACTTTGTGGATGACTCAGTGTTCAGGGTCCTTCTTTCATGCCCATATACTGCTTGTATTGCCATGGATCTCTCTCACCTCCATCTTTCTCAATCTTTTGTGGTAAATGCTACAAAAGTGATGTGGTTCTGCACATTAGCTGAATGTCTTACTTGGTCTTACAGATGGCTCCAGACACAGTTTAGAAGCTTTGAATGGGCGCTCAGAATAAATTGCATGGACACTTACAATTCGGAAACATCCTTGTGTTTCCCTCACTCTCTGCCACTCTTGTTGAATACTTCCAAAATGCAGCTCTGGCCAGACAATAGAAGTAAGAATTACTCAACCTATCACACTATGAAGGTATCAATATTAGGTTTTACTGAAGCATACAAATCCACTGAGAGCAGGTGCCTCACTGGGCATGCAAAACAAGCTGCAGAGTAAGCAGAGAATTAGAAGAGACCTCCAAGGCTACCACGTCCCCTCACCTCATATCATGCAAGTCTGTTCAGCAGCTATTGAGTTCTGCCTTAAACGCTCTGCTGGGTAGGTCGGCTCCAGGGCAGGATTGCACAGCGCTTGCAGCAGCAGCGGCAGCAGCTCCGGACACCGCAGCGCACCCAGAACCACCTTCTGCTGCCGCAGGTGGAGACCAGAGCTGAACGAGGGATATGACAGGGATCCTCCACCACTGCAGCACCAAGTGAACCTGCCGCAGAAGCCCATGCAAAGGCCACAAACCAAAAAGGCAAGACAGCAGGTGAAGTACTTGCTATTCCCTTTCTACAAACAGCAAATTCAGGTAGCAAGAGACAAAATGGTTTGCCCAAAAAAATACATGACAAAGTTATTTTCTGCATCCAGTTCTCCAAGGTCATGGCCCAAAGCCTTATCTTCCCTGTCAGACTGCAAAGGGAGCTGAACAGCTGCTACCACCATGTAGCCTAAGCGCCACCACATAAAAAGGGCACTGGTTTTAAAAAGGCAATTTTTCAGTAAGCAATTAAAAATACCTTTTGGCAATATGCATCCTCACATGCAGATATTTCTGAATGTTTCTTGGATGGATATGCTCAAATTATAACACAATCTGAAAGTGTAAACAAAAAAAAAAAAAATCCTCTCAGATCCAATGGCACAAGAGGCCTGAACTGGCCACTGCTGCCTGGGACTGCGCACAACTGCTGGGGCCAAAATTTCATCCTCCAAGGCCGAATGGCTCAGCTGACACATACTCTGGGAATCATGCGCTCAGAGTCTGAGCCAAAGTTCAGCTATTTTGGAGTCGTTAATGTAAAAAATAATACTTTATTATAGGAAAAATCCCAGGAGACATCCTTGTGCACATTTATCATTCAGGACAGCTATGAGGAACTTATTCAAACTTTCCATCCCGATATTAATTGCAGCAGCACCTTGGAGTCCCAGCAAGAACCAGAGCCAGATTGCAGTGGGTACTTTGCACACATTTAATAAAGGAGACAGTCTGTTCTCCGGGGAGTTCACAGTGCAGCAGATAACAGAAATAAATAGATCAGCTTTGGGAGAGCAAGCGGCATGGAAAGTGTCAGGCAAAACTGTACACTCAGAGTAAGCTGTGGCTGCATGAAATTGCTTTCTAATTGACATTGTTCTGAAACCCTAACTACACCGCTTGCCTTCAAGTGGACAGAGCAGTATCACAGAATCCCTGAGTACATTCAGAGCAAGCCTGACAGATACCAATTAGCCCAACCATTAACTGAGCAGTTCAGAGGAGAAAAGGGACCAGAGCATCATGATCTTCCACATTTTGGGTTGATTAATGTCTCTGTAAATTATACCTGGGTCACATGTACGGGTCTTGTTCCCTGCTGTTCAAGATTTCTTTGTTGTTTTTCAGTTCTAAGAGAAAAATCTTCTGATGATGACATTAGAATAAATAAAAAAATCCCTTCTCAGTTATACACAGGAGTCTCTTGAGCTCATGCTGTGAAATAGAGCAAGTTTAGCGCATGGAGACCTGCTTTTATGCCATTTGCTGATGTTGAGTCTCTCTGAGATGAGACTCGCATTCACCTGAGGTCAATGATTTCTCTGCAATGGGCTCTCTGCGCATAGCTTTTCAAAGCCGTGGTATCCAGAGTGTTAGTTTTGAAAAATCTGTGTTACTGAGTCCTGGATTCACTTTGTCACACAGATTTCTAGGCTGATGTTCCAAACTTGGCACCCATCCTCTCCTGTTCATGAATCGCGATTAGGAAGACCCGGCATCAGACTACACTTGCATGCTCAACAGGGGAGGGGACCATAGGAAAGAAGTGAGAGAAGATGAGGAAGGAATCCACATTCCTCTATTTTATTTGGTAGAAATATAGAAAGCAGGGGACAAGAACAAACTTGAAAGCAAAAGGACCGATTTTAGGAGGAAAGAAGATTTCTCAGAGAAATACTGCAGGTGCTCAGAAGAGCAGAATACAGCAGAAAAAGCTGTGCATCACATAGACCCAGAGTACATCTACCAGAATCAGACAGCCGCAGAGGCACACTGAAGTGCAGGGTATCCATATTGCTTGTACACTGCTTTAATTCCACCTGAATCCATACTGCTGTTAAATCCTGGCTCCTGTTGCCTCACTGGAGTAAGGCTCCCCTTCCGCCTTCCCCTTGGAAATATATTTAGAGATGTCAAGCAGGACAGAGCTACTCACCACTTCTAGTCCCACCAGATGAAGGTAGCGCAGTCCAGGACTTCTCATCTAGACAGTGCCCCTATTTCTAGGGGTGCTACGTGCTTATCACTGTGACAGATTTCAAAGGAAACTGTCAGCTCAAAGTGCTTTGGAAAAAATGGGCCATAGGATCTTAACATGCTTGTCCTGGTCCAGAACATTTGAGGATCTTTCATCACTACATGCACGGGGAAGAGATCGCTGCCCATTCTGTGCTTTGGCAGATAGATAAATTAAAACTTTACATCCACTGAAAAAATGCCAACACAAGACCTAGTTTGAAAAAGGTGTCAAGCAGGATTCTATAAGCAAAGAGATTCTCAGCTCAAAAATGCAAAATCTATGTTGTTTTAGAGAACTTGCTCATTAGGCAAAAGCATTTTTTTTTCTTTTTAAAAGCGCATTAAAAAAATGGTTTAAAATGAGACTGCAGCCCTCCAGCAGCTCTCGGCCTGCCACCCTCTGGGGTTCCGTTGGAAAATTGTGCTTGGAAAACATGTACAAAAATGTTGGCAACTGCCTATCAGCCTTTCCCCAAAAGACCTAATGGACTTTTATTATCCAAACAGATCAGATGGCTTGGAAAATCCGCATCTGTACCAAGCTGCCGAATGGGAAATGAGATCAAAATGTGAAACTAAGAACTTCCGAGAGCTTCTCCGTAAGTGGCATTTCCAGCAGACAGAGGGGAATGAGCTTTGGCTTCGTGGCCTCACCATGTTCTTCGGTTCCCAAGGGCTCGATGGGACAAGGCTGTTTGTTAGTCATGGAACAACCTTCCCATCAAGTGAGCCTGATTCCAACTGTACAGTAGGAGGACTGGGGAGCCAAAGATACAAGGGGGCAGCCCGGCCTGTGCATCACCCAGAGCTGCACCTCGCTACTGGGCTATGCGTGAACAGAGAGATAAATCCCTAACAGTGCAGAGAAATACATACAAAAACACTTTCCTCTGCTATTTTATAAATCAGAGGCAAGTTTTTTCATGTAAGGCCTGTTTTTATCGGTTTCAAGATTTTTTTCCAAGACTGGCAACATCAGAGCTCACTAAGGGAAGGACTGTTAAGAATAAGCAGAGCGCCTGAGTTTCTTTAGTCATAATCTTTCTCTTCTGGACAATACAAAACAGCACAGTTTGGGTTTTTCTTTTCCTTCTGGCAGCAACTACTGTTGTTGTTGCTTTCTCTCTGCTAATGCTGCCACTTGAGCATGGAAAGACCCCAGGAGGGAGGTAGTCAACAGGAGAAAAGGCTTTTTGGGTGGAGATTGCCCTATATCACTTAGAGAAGGTTAATGCAAATAGCTCATTTGTGCTCGAGGGAGGAGGAGATGCCTTGGTTGGAGGAAACCTGGCATTCTGGTCAGAGATATGTGAACTTTCCATCAGGATGATGTTGAGTTCACTTTTATTCGTTCCAAGTGTTCCTGTTCATGGGGCACAGACCAACCATGCCTGCTGCACATTCACTCAGCACACAGAATGCTGAGCTTGAGCTGAATCCCCCCAAAACGTCCAGAGAGACCATTTCTGTGATACACAAAAACAAATTAGACACACACTGCCCAAAGGCAGTAGAAAACAATGTGAAGCAGGAGGAGCATTTCTGCATGAAAAACTCCCTATTCAAAGAGAAAATCCTCATTAAAGCAATGGGAAAGTTATAACCCTTCGGATTCACAGAGCTACTCAGATCCAGGACAGTCCTGAGATGAAGTTTCTCTACAGATGTCTTCTGATGTGTAGCTCTGATAGAACTCTTGGACTTGACCATCATTTTATTCCTGGTGACAGATAACTGGACTCGTCGCTGCACAGCTATTTATCTTCACACAGTTACCAGGAGCCAGGCTGGGAAAACCTCGGTGCCTTTCTGGTGCCTCTCTGCTGGTGTTTGTTTCTGTCTGTGAGTTAGCTCCTGTCCCACTGGAGTTAATGAGGTTTTTGTCATTTTCCTTCACTGGGACCAGGATTTCAGTCAAAGCGCATGCAGAACACACTAGGTTTAGGGATATAGGGAAAAAACGTCTGGATAGATGGCCCCAAATCCATTTCCTGGTAGTAAGGGAGTGCTCTAGTACTTGGTTTGCAACCGTAGCTGGAGTTACTGAGCTCTGTGCTATTTCATGCCATGAAACCTTAAGGTTCCTTCTTTCTCCTGTACCGTCTTCACAGGCTTTGTATGGTGAGAAGGCCCAAGTCACACTCTGCTCATGCGGTCATCAGACAGACCATGCTCACAGCAGTGCTCGCCCAAAAGTACCTCGAGCCCCTGCTAGAACTTAGCTGTGGTGGATCCAGAGCAGCGACACTTTGCATGCATGGATATGGGCAAAGCGCTGGTCCGCTCTTCCCCCATCTCCCAGGCTGTACCCTAAAAGCAGGCAGCAGGTCAGCAGCAGCAGGAGCACAGCTGGAGCCCTCTGCAAAGCTCTCGTGTCACTGCCCACCGCACATCACTAGTTAGACCAACAGGAAGTTCACTCTTAATCATCCATCATTTCTTATCTGCATCAGCTTCTCCGTCGCTCCTCCCAGTTTCCTTCCAGCAGTTTATTCTCCAAACTGTGGCACAGCATCAGCTCAGACCCTTTGTCTGAAGTTTAGCTGGAACTTGGGGGCACCTCCACAGCCATCCAGACCCACAATGACACTCGCAGCGCTCCCCCAGCTTTGCAGGGTCAGACAAGGGATAGCAGATGCTCAACATTTCCTGCAGTTATCTGCTGCTTTCTATTTTCCCTGCAGTCTGAGCTTGTCGTAGTGGTTTTTTACCCCAGCCCATGCTATCCTGCTCACATAGTTTTGGGCTGTTACTCTATGCCTCGCCAGCTCGGTGCCCTGGCAGGGCCTGTCTGTGCACAAGAGCTGCCACATGAGCATCATCATGTCCCCATGAAGCCCTGCGTCAGACTCAGCCCCGGTTTCAGCTGGGGCTTTTGGGCATTCCAAAATGGGAAATTTGGAATGGAACAAGGATCTCTGCATGCTGCATCTGATGGGATAACTAGTAAAGATGGACTGGATGCACTGGGCATCTGTTTCACATTGCAATCAGGCCATTTCAAAATGTGTCTTCATTTCTGAAGTGCTAGTTTTATCATTAACTTCAGTGGGGACAGCTGTGCCAGCGAAGCAGAGGAGGTCATCCCCATCCCATCCTTTCTTTTTGAATTTTACGGCACACACAAATATGAACGCATCGTCCGGGCCGAGCTCTGCTTGCTGGCCCGGCACCAAGCCCTCTGCGGCGCCTCCTGCTTGGCATTCGCGTCTCCTGAGGATGGAGGGATGCGGTCCAGATCTCTTAGCAACATTAAGTCTCATTCAGTTCGCTCTGCTGGGGGACAAGTTACTGCTGTTTGTGAGCCTGCTGTCTATAATATGCCATCCAGTGGTGAGTGTATGGGGAGGGTATGGGGAAGTGTGCTGGGTCCCTGCAGAAAAAAAGGAAATTGCTATGAAACTCAGCTGGAAGACTCTGGGGCATGGTGCTGTTTGGGAATGGGGGATTAGCACTGCCAGCATCTCCTCTATATGATTTTACGTAGTATCTGTACTTACTTGCAAAGTCTGAATCTCTAATTACACACGTAAGACATGAAAGAAATTAGTTTTGTCCGAACTCATTTTTCTTTCCAGAACTGGTTGAAAATAACCAAAAGGAGTAGGAATTTGCTTTAATCACGGGGCAGGAAGGTGTCACCCTATCCCCCACTAAATTGCAGAGATACAGTTAACAACAATTTGCATTTGTATCATTATCCACCCACGGCATGGTATTTCTTTTAATATGTATTTCATTAAAATGTTAGGACATCGGTAAGAGTGGTGAATGGAGCCTGGAGACTGAATGTCCCTTTTCCCTCTCTCGCTGGGTCCTCTCTACAAAAAAATCCACCCTGCACCGAGGACATGTTATCAGAGAAATCCTTAATAAAACACATGCTCTATTACTGATTTTTACTGATTTCTATTACTGATAAAGCTTCAGGAGGGCTTGGGAGGGGCAATTCCTTCTCCTTCGTTTTTTTTAATTTTGAGAAGGGCAGTTCTGAAACAAGCAGTTCCATGCAGTTAGCAGCAAGCAAAATGCACACTCCTTTATAAAAGCATGTGCCTTTGTAAAGTCCCCCAGTCCAGGGCCCTTTCCAGGCTTCCCGCCGCGTCGCCACTCTGTGCTGCACCTCCTCGCTCCCGTCCTGCGTGCTCAGCAGCAGAGGCAGCTCCGGCGGCGGCAGCACGATGCTAAATTGAATTTGTGTCTTGTAATGTAAATGCACCCAGAGGTTGAGGCAACAGGCGCATGTTTTTATAAATCAAATTTTACATACAGTATCATTTTTTTTCCCTAGACACTCTCAGAGTGCAGGAAAAGCAGTATTTTACAAGCAACACTTCAGGTGAGTTTAACTGTCTCTGTGAAAAAATGTCACCATAAATTTGTCACTGAACCAGGCTGGCATTTAAGGTGGCTAGTGTGACAAAACATTTTGCACCAAGGGAGCTGCCTTTCTGCATTTTATCAAGAGCAGAAAAACATTCCCCTTCAGTCGTAGTAAACACGTACAGCCTAACCTGTAATTTAAGCTGTTCTCCAACAGCTAGCTTTTCAAAGCCAGCTCTCAGAAACTTGCAGGAGATATTACTAGCATGGCCCTGGTGCAAAACAAAATCCTGGGGCCACCCCAGCATGCAGGGAAAATACATGTGCTTAGGAGCTAAGGGCAGATCTCTTATGGGAAAAACGGGGTATGAGCTGATGGTGCTGCCACAGTGGGATAACAACTGCACTTTATTCCTGCGAGCGCTATAGCACTTCTTTCTTATTTCTGAGGGTGACATAAGAGCACTTTCCTGTGAAAATTGGAAAATCCCTACTAAAAAATAGGCCAGCCTTATAAATATTTACTAGAACTGGGTATTCCTGCTGGTATCAGTGGCAGGGCTCCGTAGCCAGGCCAGTGGGTTTAGACTCAGCAGATCTGCCTGTGCTGCAGCCTCGGCCACAAGAGCCCCGGTCCTGACACTGAGTGATGGGCACCTGCCTAGGGGCAAAGTCACCCCATGGAGAACCCCATTCCCAGCTCACCCAGGTCCCCTTTCTTGCTGGTAACTCAGGCTAGCTGCAGAGCTTCACGATATGAGCACATTTCAAAGCTAATCAAGTAAAATGTTTCAAGCACTTTGAGCATGGAAGGGACCAGAAAAGGGCTAATATTTTTGAGCCTGCATAGCCAAAGAGTAGTAAACTAATTACCCTCTTCCTCAGGAAAGATCCTGGCTGCTTCCGTCTGGCCAAGGTAAACATACTTCCATGCTCCTGCTGCTAAACTCTCTCGCCATAAGCGTTTAGTGTAACATTTGACCTGTTTCTCTTGAATCTTCCTAGATTACGGTCAAGACATTTGCACTTCAATAGTTCAGGGGCTGTATGGTGTTCTCAGGGACAGAAGCATAGCTCAGCTGTATAAACTTGCTGGAGCCAGTACGATGGCATTAAAAAGCCTCAGCTAAGGCTTATTTTTAAAGTCAGTTTTGGAAGGAAAAATCATTATACTCCATTCTATTTTTTTTCCTCCCTTTGGTTGTGATCCTATAAATTTATGGGCTTCTTTGAGGCTGGCTCTCCGAAATGGCTTAAAGACATATATTCAGCACAGAGATGCCAGCTTTCTCACTCCACAGGTAACACAGTCATCAATGCAAAGTGAAATGGCCTTATTAGTCATGCACTTGGGCTATTATTTAAATTATTTATTTAAATTATTTATGCAGCAAAGAGGCAGGGGAATACTGGATGTGTGAGACCTTTCAGCTGCTGAACCGGTCATGAACCAAAGGGCCAAGGAACCTGCAGAGCCGAGGGCCCTGGTCCCTGCGCCGCTCCAGACATCACCACCAGGGCACCCTGTGGTCCCCAAGGATTAATGTCCTGTAAAAGTCGTAAATCTTCTCCTCTGCACAATGTACCACCAAAGGAGTGGTGTCGTTTTCCTGTCCTGTCTCACTCAATTAAGTTAACACATACCCCTTAATAGAGGCAATGCCTTTATGTCCCCATTAACAGCACCACGTCCATTTGGCAATGTATAAAAGAGCCAGTGTAACCTGCTAACTTCCCAGCCTGCTCGCATGGGGCATATTGCACCGCTGATTGTTTTATGTAGCAGAATTCCCGCAAATCACCATGAATTCTGTTTGCAGCATCTGCTCTAACCGTGCTGTATGCCAGTGTAATGGCCAGAGGGAGGCACACGCTTCACCCTGCAAACACTAAAATATAAACAAACATATAGGTGAATTAATTACTTCTGCAAATAGCTTCCTGGAAGATCAGGCTGAATTTGATAGTGAAAATCTGATCCAAAATCCACAGGAATCAAAAACGGAAAAGCAAAAAGAGAAAAAAGAAAAAAAAGAAAAAAAGGAAAAATAAAAACAAAAAAAAAGAAGAAAAAGAAAAGGGAAAGGGAAAAAGAAAAAGATAAAAAAGAAAAAATAACAGAAAAAGGAAAAGAAGAAATGAAAAAGGAAAAGAAAAAAGGAAAAAGAAAAAGAAAAAGAAAAAGAAAAAGAAAAAGAAAAAGAAAAAGAAAAAGAAAAAGAAAAAGAAAAAGAAAAAGAAAAAGAAAAAGAAAAAGAAAAAGAAAAAGAAAAAGAAAAAGAAAAAGAAAAAGAAAAAAGGGTAAATAATAACAGAAAAAAAAAGGAAGAAAAATGAGGGAAAAAACATCCCCCACTCTGAACTAGGGGCTCCAATCCTGGGTCGCTGAAGGTGGGTGACATTGGCTCTGGTACCTCCTAGGCAGCCTTTGGCCATTGCTGCCCTCCGCTTGTCCGCAACGAGGAGCTGCAGCGGCCGTGCGGCTGTCGGACTCCACACGGTTGCGAGGTGAGTTCCCAAAAAATCCAGGGATTTCTACAGAACTGGCACCAAAAACAGGTGGGGAAAAAAATAAATAAATAAATAAAAGCTTCCTTTAAGGAAAGCAAGTTCCTCTCAGGAGAGAAGCGCCGCGGTGTCCCACGGGGAGGCTCCCTCCCGGGGCGCTGCGGCCGGGAAGGCTTCGCCTGCTCCCCGGCCCGCGGTGAGGTCACGGCTCGGGGCTGCTGGCATCACGGCGCGTTGCCATGGCGACGCCGGGGCTGCCGCGCCATCATCCCGCGGCAGATGGGCTGTGAGGGAGGAAGCCCTCATTTAAATTTTAAAAATTGCCTGAGCAATTAGCAATGGGCAGGGAAAAAATAAAAGCAAAGAGAAAAAAAAAAATATATATATATATCCCCCAAACCATGGCCTCAGCAAAGGTTACCACTGGGGCAGCTGTTCTCGCAGGCTGCCCCGCCAGATCTCTTGCTGTTTGGCCCACATAAGGATGCACAACGCGTAGGCCTGCACTCAACAGGGAATCATCTCCGACCTGGTTATTCCCAGGTTTTAAAGGATCTTGCACGGATGTGCAAGACCTCACCTTCTGCGTAGGTCAAAACCCTGGGGTGCTCCTGACACTTGAGGATGTAGATCCGTGATGCTGACTCAGCACGTGGCCCTGTAGGATGCAGGGGGCGCAAGTTAAACTGAGAAAGGCAGCAAATCTACCTGCAACGTTCATCCTCTCCTCATTAAAAGTATATATGTACAGATCAGCACAACAGTTTATCGTCTCTCACCAAGGTACGATTTTTACAATCGTACAAGGGCAGCTTGCAACTTTAGCCGAAGTACTTGTGGAGCAGATGCCGCTTAAATCTAGAGAAAATGCCCAGAGGAACGAGAGGGCACTGGATTTAGTTTTCCCAGGAAATCGTGCACAGGTGTAACACACTTTGTGATCACTGTGGCTTCCATTGCAGCATTTACCAAAAAGAAGGCTTTGCACACATCCAAAAAATGCAGCCTTTTCACATCTTCTGCAGGAGCAGCTTCCATTTTGCCATGTTGCCCTTTTTTGTTTTAATTTTAGACTTGCACAACCAAGTTGCATTCTGAGAACTAGCAGGAATTCTGCCATTATATCCACCATGGATATGTTCGCAGGGGAAGATATGATTTCCCAAGGAATTAATGCTTTGGTGATTGCAAACTCTAGCCATAGACATAATTCTCCCATCCGTCGATTTCAATTAACATTGACAGAGGGGTAGAGGCTGGAGGTTTCACCTTACTACAAGTTTCCTGGCGAGTTCAGTCTGCATAGAAAAGCCACCAAGTTGTTGGTCCTGGAAAGGTAAAGGCTGCAGTTGCTTATTCCAGCCTCCCATCCACTCAGGAATAGCTGGGAGCCGGTTACAGCACCTGCTTCCCATCGTCTCCTGAGTTTTCATTCTGTCCCATGGCCTCTTCCAGGAGGCTGGAAGAGAGCATCAGATGAAGAAGTCACAAGGATATGATAAAAGGATGGAGGTTACTGTGGCGTACGAAAAAAAACCAAGGAGCATCCAGTGCCACTGTTAAAGTTGAGACTTTAAGCAGAGGAGAAAATTGATGACCAAGTTCAGTAGTATCACGAAACAGCCCTGTGCACTGCATCCTACATTCAGATGTGGGAAAGTGCAAAGTTGCGCATGTCTGGCAATTACGGGGTTTATCCACGTCATCTCTGCAGGTTTTCTGGTTTATTCCAGATTGAATAGTCTGTGCTCAGAAAAGTTGCTTTTAAATTTGTTCATTTACTATATTAGTAACAACTGTTGCGTTTTTAATCCCTCATCGTCCTCTCCAGAGTGGACCCCGGGCCATTTTTAAGGATCTTCCGAGTTCCTAATTCAGGGCACATCAGCCAGGTTTTGTGGAAAGCGTCTCACCGGGTGCCTTATTTAGCACAGGGATCCCGCCGACCTCAGGTTAGATCTGTCTTTGCTACACCCCAGGCACCAAAGTCAGCCCAAAGCACCGGGCCCGGCTCCCACTGGCGTTTCTGTTTTGCACTTGAAAGGCAGCATTAACCAGAGTGTCAGCCCAATGAGGCAAAGGTCCTTTTGCATTTTGCAATGCAAAAGAAGTTAAAGAGGCCTTCGAGTAAGTGTTAATTAGGACAACTATGAGCCGATGACTCCCCCCCACACCCCCCACCGCCTGCTTTCCCATTGATCTGCCCTTTTAAGAATATTTGTACGTTAATGAACATACTGGTCATATTAAAACAATTTGGCTTTTGCTTTCATTTCCCAAACCAGAGGCGGGAAAGTAATTTCAGACAGTAAAACCAGAATTTATTCGGGAAATTCCTCCCCTCCCCATCCAACATAGCTTTTATTTTTCAGTCACTCCAAATTCAGCAACACTTCAAGGACTAAGAGCTAGTGGAGAGTTAGAATATACTCAGTAGCATTTCTAAGAAGCATTCCCGTAAGGAAAAAAAAAAAAAATCGGGAGGTTGCGGATGCTCCTTCTCTCCCATTCGCTCCAACCTGGGGAGCAGAGGAGAAGTGAACGGCTCCGTGGCAGAGAATCCACTCTGCTACCAAATGCTTGCAGAGACTGTACTCAAGCAGGCAGTCAATAAATAAATAAATAAATGAAACACACGCCTACGCAGATAAGGGTATCCCTGAAAAGAAGTCTCCTGACACCGCTCTGACATATTTACTCTCTCCGTGCAGGAACTCGGCGCGTCTCCTCCGACGCTCGCCCCAGCCCCAGCCCTGCACGAGGAGGGGAAATTAAATGTCCCGCGACGCTGGGACCTGGGTAGCGAGAGCGTAGCCAAGGGGAACCTCAAAGTCTGCGGAGGCTCAAGGTTACAATCAAAGTATTAATTTAATGTGATCTAATCGAAGGGGAAATACCCTCGGAGTTAGAATGATGTTATGCCGCTCACAGAAGTCCTCTCAGCCTGAACTTGTCGGAAGATCTGCTCTCACGGAGTAAGATGCAATCGCTAAATTATGTCTCGTAATTAATTCATGGCGGTAAATGGGAACTAGCCGGGCTCCTGCCCGTCCTGCGTAGCTGAGGCGGCAAAGGCGGAGGGAGGCGGGTGTTTAACGGCAGATGGGGCAGGACGGGGGCAGCCCCGTCCCGCCGCGGCGGAGCCGCCGGGCACCGACGAGAGTCCCCCGGTCCCGTCCCGCCGCTACGGGGCGGGGGCGCAGCCCCTACCGCCGGGTCCAGCCCCGGGAACTAGCCGGGCTCCTGCCCGTCCTGCGTAGCTGAGGCGGCAAAGGCGGAGGGAGGCGGGTGTTTAACGGCAGATGGGGCAGGACGGGGGCAGCCCCGTCCCGCCGCGGCGGAGCCGCCGGGCACCGACGAGAGTCCCCCGGTCCCGTCCCGCCGCTACGGGGCGGGGGCGCAGCCCCTACCGCCGGGTCCAGCCCCCATGCGGCGGCTGCAGCCGCCGGTGCGAGC
>VWPW01017401.1:75412-121824 GCA_013389825.1 Crypturellus undulatus | reverse complement strand
CGCGCCGCCGCCGGGACAGCGGGGGCCGCCGCCGCGCTGGGCGCAGGTAGGAAACTTCCCTCCCGCCGCCCCCCGGCGCGGAGCCCCGCGCACAGGCACTTGCAGCGCGCCCGCCCCGGCCGCTCGCTCCAACTTTTCTCCTTTATATATATACATATTAAAGGAAAAAAAAAAAACGCTGCATTCCCGGGACTCCAGCGGAGGGAGGCGATGGGATCGCGGAATGGGGGGGGGCGGGAGCCAGCAAGGGTGTTTAGGTGGGTGTTTTATTATTATTAATTTTTATCGCAACCTCCCGTGTCGTCGCCCCTCGTCCTTCTGGCCGGTCCCCATCGCGCCGCGGCTGCAAGTTTGGGGAAAGGGGGAAAGAGAGGAGGAGGAGGGCGGGGGGGGGGAGGAAAAAACATGTCTACGTTTGTCTATGTCGACATCAGCAACACAAAATATGGCGTCCGCTTTCGACAGGGCGTTACGTAGAGGCGAGCCGAGGATTTTGTCAGTGCGGGCTGTAGGAAGGAGCCGCTCGCTTCTAGGTGTGTTGGGGGGAAAAGAGCCCGCAGATGGGGGTGCTGCGGGGCAGGGGGTCCCCGCGCCGCTGCCCCGCGCGCGGCGGCACCGCTCGACCCGCGGAACCGGCAGAGATTTATTCCATTTTCCTTTTTTTTTTTTTTTTTTTTTTTTTTTTTTTTTTTTTTTTTTTTTTTTTATTTTTTTTTTTTTTTTTTTTTTTTTTTTTTTTTCCTTTTTAATTTCCGTTTTCTATTATTATTACTGTTATTATTTTCTTTTATTTTCCTTTCGCTGCTGGTTCGGGTTGTCGGTCGTGTCTCCCGACGAGCATCCCCCGGTGCTGCCCCCTCCCCGCCGCGCAGGCGGGAGCTGCGGGCAAACTTGGCTGTTGCATCCACTTTGGGCAAGAAGAGCCCGGCGGGCAGTGACTTTCCCTTTTGTTTCAGCGCTTCCCTTTGTTTTTCTTTTTCTGGGTACCTCTTGTGTCCCCCTCTGGGGCATACAGAAAAAGCTGCCCATCTTCTCCCCCTCTGTGCTAGGACTAAAACTGAGTTCTCTGGAAGTGCCCTGGGCTGGTCCCTGTGCTGAACCCTCGAACTCCTCCGCAGAGCCCCCATCTCGCCCTCCCCGCGTCTCCCAGGCTTCTTCCCAGCTGCCAATCCCGTCAGGTTGGCTGTGCCTCTGAAACACTTGGAGGTTGGAAGAGACCTGTGCACAGCAGAGCCCCAGCGAAAGTTTCGAGTCAGAGAACAGAATGAAAGGGCGAAAAGCCAGAGGAGGTTCGGGAAACACTCCTCGTGGTCACAGAAGTGCCGAGTTTCAGCGTCTCATGCCGGCCGTATCCCAAGGCAGCAGTGACCCCAAGCAGCAGGTGATGGTGGGGAAGCGCGGTATCTCCCAAAATACCATCCTCCCGCCAAAGTGCTGCAATGCTCTTAACTGCTAGAACACACAACTCGTATCTGCTGTTTGGCTTTTTTTTTTTGTCCCACCTGGATTCAGAGGTGCAGATGTCAACATCCCTCCCTGCTCACGTGAAGTTATTCTATTGCAGGAATAACTTCAACAAAACACTTAATGAACCAGGGCTGAAATCTAGAATGACGAATGCTTCAGCTTAGTGATTTTTAAAGGAATGATGGCTCATCATCGGTGTCGGCTGCCTTGTCGTCGGGTTTATCTACAAATAATCTCCACCTAGTTAGTTGATAAGTTGTGTCTTTCTAAAAAAACCCACAGATTAAACTTCAGGCAGTATCTGGTGGCCCTTACTGGGCCAGGAAAGCTTTGTAGGTTTGGATGTGAGTAGCTAAGGTCCAAAGCAGACCTCTCCGGTAGGAGCATGCCATGGTATAGCCGTGCTGGGAAGTTTAGTGGCCTGGCAGAGGAGCAGTGTTGTTGTTTAGGCTGTGTCCACCACAGGAGCGCTTTGCCAGGTGTGACAGATTCGTGAACGGTGAAGCCTTTCTGATGTAGATGTAGCTTCAGCCTTGGGTATGAACTCAGCAACCCTTTGAAACATAGAATTGCAAATTGATCTCCTGGTCAGTGAGTGCACTGACCAGCAATCAAGAGGAATGTAAATGCTAAATGGTTGCTGTGTTTTTCAAGGTGTTGTCCAGTCTGTATTTTACCATGGAAGCCTTGTGTGTGTTCATCTCACCACAGCCTTGTGTGTGCATAGAAACACATGGTTCCTCATTTGCACTCTCATCTTGTATCTGTGTCGGACTTGGTTTGAGAAGTCACTTAGAGATGTGCTTAGTGCTAAGGTGTGAGCCCAAAATCGCTGCAATTTCTCACTTTCCTAAAGTGATGTCTTCCCTGCCCAGGGGCTCCTGCCAGAGTTTGGTCTTGCAATAACTACAGTGTCTATAAAATCAGGAATCTGTTGCGTGAGACATCCTGCATTGGCAGGGTTAGAGTTTGAATCTTTCTGTGCGGGGAAAGTTACTACATTTTTAATAGAAGTTAGGGGGTGGGAAACTAGAACATAGCAAAAGTACTTGCTTCCTTTTGCATATACAAACCAGTGTCAAGCCGTTGCAGGCTGGAATATAGCGCATGGCAGGTTTTGCTCATCTCTCTCCATGCAAGAGGAGGATTTTAATACCAGGCCTGACATCATAGTATTTGCCGATATGACATCTGCAGTTTTTACTCCTTTGCTCTATCTAGGGTATTCCTCAGAGTTACCTTTTAGACTGTCTTTTAGCTTTTGACCCACATCTCAGTTATTTTCCCATGTGTCCTCTTAAGGCATTTAAAACATCTACCAAAATTAAATAAAAACAGCACATTGATTATAATTCATTTAGAAACAAGCAGTGTGACAGCTAAATTCCCTAAGATTTCTAGCATGGCTGTGATCTTGTAGCAAAACTGCATTTACTTTGTATGTAATGTAATTTTAGTGTAAAATTTAGTTTTGATTTCTTTGTCAAGCATAAGCATGATCTCACAAGTATGTGTTTTTTGTCTAAAAGTTACTGCAAACGCAAAGTTATAATATGCATAGCTGCATGATTGTATCTGTGGGTATCTAAAGGAAGTGGTGAACAAAATTAAGCATTAAAATACAAAGCAAATTTAGTTCAGGTAGCTCCTGTTCTGTCAAGGTGTGTTTGCATGTATCGTGTCAGCTGGAACTAATGTTTGTTTTGACAGTATGTTTTATCAACCTTTCAAAAAAACCTAGGTGTGAAGTTTATTAGTTGGTATTTTGTGGGTAAGTCACAGGGCAGCAGTAAGTTTGGGCTTATTATGTAAAAGCTGTCAGAACTGCTGATCTGCAGAATGTTACAAACACTTTTAATATGGGATAACGTTTGATTGTTTGGCTTAGAGGTGGCAAAATGTGAATTAAGTGAAAAGAGTCCTCAAAACGTTAAGAGAGCTCCATGCCAGCACTGCCATCTTGGGACGCTTCAAAAATCACAAGTACAGCGTCCTTCCTCCAGAATGACATGCCTTTTCAAATCACAAATTGCTTTTTTATTTGTTCTTTTCTTTTTTTTTTTAGAGGGCGTTTTTGGTTCTTTTAGCAACCACAGTGGTTTGCAAGCTTTTCTCTGCAGCTGGGAGGCCCCTGAACTTTTCTGAGGGCTCAGGCTGAGGTTCCTCTTTGGCTGCGGAAGGTACCGTGCTGAGCACAGGAGCCCATGGGGACTCCCTCGCTACACTGTGTGAAGTGACGTTTGGGTCTGGAGGAGCTTGGAGCAAATTTGGTTGTTCTGGTGAAGGACAACAACAGGGAGTTTGGAGCATCAGTAGATGTGAACAAGAGGGGACGTCTAGAAAGTGCGGGGATCTCTCCCGGGGATTTTTATTCTGGCAGTTCACAGTGTGTTTTATGAGATCGAATCCACAGCAAAGTGAGGCAAAGTTTTCTTCCGAGCGCATGGAAGAGCTGGCATGCGCTGGAGCTTTGTGGTGCTGCGCCAGGACAGGCCGCACAGGCTGCAGTGACCGGTTTTGTGATGGTGCCGGCTTGGGAGAGGGCAGCTCTTTGCCCCCGAGAGGTGACAGGAGACTGGAAGAAGGATCGGGAAGAGAAGGGGAAAGGGAGCTGGTCTGTGAGGCCCAGGAATGGCAGGACAGAGAGGGGCTTTGACCAGTAGGGCCCTGTGGACGTCGGATGTGCTTGGATGTGGAAACAGGGCTGGTGCGGAAAGAGAAACGTCGCTCTGGTAAACGCATCTCCCCAGCCAGTTCTTATCGTCTCCAGTTTGCGAATCGAGGTTCAGGGCAATGTGCAGACCTCGGCCACCAGCAGTCCGTGGAGCGTGGGTTGAGGAGCACCCATGGGCAGTGCCAAGCAGCCTGTGGTCCACGTTCCCCTTCAGCTCGCTTGCCGTCTGTGTTGCTCACGAGCCCAGAGCCAAGAGAGGACGTTGGGAGGGCTCCACTTGGCCACCCAGGTGGGCACAGCCAGGGCTCACTCCTGGGGAGGACTTGCAGGTGGGGCCTTCATCGTCCCTTCACTGCAGGCAAAGAAACGTGCTGAGGTGATGATGGCTTCCCTACGTGTGGGCTTTGTCAACGCGGCTACGTCAGCAGCAAATGCTGCCTCTGGGGGATACAACCGTGTGGCGAACACCCAGACGTGACGCGTGCTGTTCCTGTGCGGAGCTGTCTGCTGCCATATGCTTTTCAGCTCTTGATGTCTACACATCAACACTGCTCCCCAGGAGACCCTTTCTAATGCTTCGCTTAAGCACAGCTCAGTGGCATCCATGCAGGAGGAGGTGTCGGAGGCATAAGGATCCGCGGTACGCACCGATATAGTGAATCCTGGCCCAAATGCAGGTGGTTCTGGAGGTTTCTCAGTGTTTCTTCAAGACTAGTTTTACCTGATCCACACATGGTTTGGTTCACTTGGGACTTAGCCCTGAAGTTCATCGTCCACACTGGGAAAATTCGGCCTTAGTGGCAAAGCTGAAAAAATGAAGGAACTTCTTTAGTGCTGCTCCACTGCCTGTCGCCTTGCAGCGGGGCTGCCCCGAAGCAGTGCGGGTTGTAAACAACCCTCTGCTCCTTCCTTAAGAAAGACTTTTTAAAAAAACCTCCCAGCCCTGCAGTGATGTGGTTTACATTGTGCTTGTTCCCTGCTGGCAGCAGCGGCGAGGGCAGCTTCGTGCGAGCTGCTCACAGGGGCTCGGCGGAAGCTTCTCGTGCTGCTTTCCTCGCCTAGGTCTGCACAGCACCGGCCCGCAATGGGGGGCCTTTCCAGTTTTCCTCCTGCTCTTCCTGTGCTGATCCCGGAGAGCGCTTTTCTTGCCTGTTTTTGAGACAGTGACCGTGACTGAGGAAGCTTCACATTCAGGGTTATTAAACCCTGTTTAGACTGAACTCCCGTTCAGTCTGGTGAGCAGAGGAAGAAGTCAGTGACCCAGTGTGTGGCCATAGCCATGTGGAAAAATGTGATTCCTTCTCATTTAAACATATATATATATATATATATATATGTATTCTCTTTTTTAGTAGCACCTGTGAGAAGCAGAAGAGGTGCTAGAGGCACCCTCAGAGGAGTTTAATACAATACCAACCGTTCTCCAGAAATCTCTGGCCCTTTTCCTTGCTTTTGATGCACATGTTCCCTTTTCTCACTCTCCAAGCTTGGCAGATTTTCTTTTATATCTCTAAACCTACATTTGGTGCTTATTAGTTTCAGTTACTTAATGTTATACTTCACTCGATGGCAGAAGTTGGAAAATATTCGCTCTTCCTTTTTAATCTCGCTCACAAGAAAACACCGGAGTTAGAAGTTGGAAGCAGGAAGATTTCTGTCTTTCAAAGGCTGCAGGGAGCCAGGTGCTGGGGAGTGATGCATGGAGCGGTCCTGGAGGTTCAGCAGCGCTTGCTCCTGGGTAGCTGGCGGGCAGGAGGCATCGGAGAGGGAAGTCCTGATGCTTCTGGCCTGGAGAGTTGTTCACGAGCCTCCTTCCCCACCCTGCTCTCTGCCTCCTTCCTCTAAAGCAAATATGTTTAGTTGTGTTTTTTTTCTCTCTATCATCCTCTTCAGCATAAAATTGTCGGGCTCTGCAGGGAATTCTGCCTCGTCTTTTGTCTCTCTGAGCCTGATTTATTTAAATGATATGCTCAGAGCATGCTGCTCCGGCACCCGTCGGTGCTAATCGTCTTCCAGGCTTTGTTTGAGTTTCCTTGATGGGAAGATCGGGGTTGCACAAGGGATCATGGTCTCTCAAAGTGAGTAACCATGTCGCGTGTTTGCTAACTGATTTCTCTTCCCTGTCTGTGGCAGCGAGGCCTGAAGGTTTGGGTCCATAACTATTGGTCCATCAGCAGGGTTTGGAGGGAACTGCTCTCTCCCAGTGTTGTCTGGAAAGATGAGTCTGTCCGTCGCTGCAGGGAGTCACAAGTGCTGTGTTCCCACACTTCCCTTCTCTGTGAAAACACTTCTTGTCTGCAGCTGTGTGAAGCGGAGTTTGCTGCATTCTGAAAAGGGTGTATTTGCACAGGGAACCAGCGTGCAGCAGTGGTCTCCTGAATTCACACTTGAGCTTACTGTCTGCATTGGTTTCCATCGACAGGGCTGGGATATGACCATTTGTTTCTGGTAGCTACCTCAGACTCGAAACATCCTTCTGCATTTGCCTCTCTACTGACACCAGCAGTGTCTTGTGATGGGCACCGCTCCTGTAGGACTGCTCAGACTGGCTCATGTCCTCATCTAACGTACTCTTATTATTATTATTTTAATCACCCTACATTTTGCTGCAGAGACGATAGTTTTATTTCTTCCCCCTTGCTCTCCTCCTGTCCTTCCCACCGAATCTCTGGATGGGTCCTGCTACCCTGTGCTGCAACGTTCCTGTCACTTTCAGTTTGTTTTATGCATCTGGGCATTGCAATAGCTTCCCCCTGGAAGACTTCCCATTCCAGATTCCTGGCACAGACCACTCTTGGAGACTGCTCTTCCGCTCAGATCCATTCGTGTTGGTCAGCACTGTGGAGAAAAAGGACTGTCGTTTGCCATGGTTCATTATTGGTCTTTTACAACATGCGGATCCTCATCCTACATCGCTCACTTTTTGCTGTGGCCAGTTGGCTTGGTTTGAGTCAAGACTTGATTAATTTTTGGCTAGCCCTAGAAGGTCCCTGTCCATTTGCTGGGTTTTAAGAAGAGTTAAAAGTAAAAGTACTCACAAAGTTGGAAGAGCAAGCTTAATAGACACATAGTATTGCAACTTTCATAATATAGCTAGCAGAGGAAAAAAAAAAGTTGTTATGTTTCTTTTTCCTTTTTAAAAATAACACAGTGAGACAACTAACATGGGAAGCTGATTAAGAAACATTTGAAATTGGGTAATATTTTAGACTTTCAACTGGTTTTGTCTTGTCTGCGGTTTTAAACATATTCATTCATAAAATATGCAAAATATACGGTATTAGGAGAAGAAAAGCCCAGTACACATCTGAGTTTGGCAGGATTCTTTCATATGTGAAATTTCACCATTAAAGTGATTTAAACAGTTCAAGCTATTCAAGTCTTTAAATCAAGCTTTATAATGACTTTAAGATACTCCACATTTACAAAAGGGTGTTACATGCCATGATTTAAGAGGAAACACTATTCATTTATTGCTAATTTACTACTAATTACATACTTTACTGTTAAATCCATATAGCATTTTTTTCAAAGTATGTTTGTCAAATGATTGCTTTAAATCAAACTACAAAATAAAATAATTACTAGAAACTTAACATAATAAACTCTTGTTTTACAAGTCTTAATACAATGAGGATCTATTAAGGCTGCCTTTGATCTTCGTTGAAGCGAGATGGGACGGGTCCTCTTTGAAGGAAGGCAAAATCAAGGACCAGTTTTGTTAAAAATGAGAAAAGGATCTTCCCACAAGGTGTTTGTTGGGAAGCACATATATTTTAGGTGAACATGGTGTGCTGAGAAGAGAAAGTTCCTTTTGTCTCTGCAGTAAGTACATGCAGATAGAAGAGGGAAATCCTAATTAATTAGTTAACAAAGGGCCGGCCAGGTGCTGCAGGTGTCTTTGACTCCAGAGCTATTTAGCAACACTGTGTTGGAGGGTAGAATTATAACTATAACTTTGAAATTAAGCTTTCCTTCTTTAATTCTTCCCAATGATTTTAAGGCCTCCAACCATAAATTTAGAGCACTGCAGGTGAAGTGGAAGCTTTTGCACTTTGTCATAAGGACACCTGAATAAAAGCAAGACATGCAGTTTACTTCCACAAACCATTCACGGCTCTTCTGGGAGCTGGTGCACTACAAATTCTTGGTTTTTTTTGTAGGCCACTTGTTGTTATATAGGAAAAACTTCACCTCTGTGGCAGTCCAGGTCTGATCTGAGCAGAAATCCAGAAGACTGATCATTTCTGGGAGCAGCAGAACTGATGCAGTCTGTCTTGCAGTGGATTTGGAGCTTCAGTTTGTATCCTGTGTGGAGCTGGAGAGGGGTCAGAATAACTCTGCATCCTGTCCCCATAATGCCACCATGGATCAGGATCTTTTCTTCACAACCTGATGGTTTGGTTTGCCTGAAACTGGTAGGAAGGTGATGTCTTCAAGACTTTGACCTCTGACAGATGTGACGGGCTGTCTGGCTCTGGACTTAAAAAAAATGTAGTAGATTGATGGAACCTTCCACAATTTTACACAATTCTTCCTCTTGCCCGCTTTCATTTTGCTGCCTTGAGCTGCAGGTCTACGTCTGTTGGCAGCAGGGTGGCCATCAAGGCAGCAGCCATGTGGTGCCCTTGCTCAGGCAAACTCCTCATCCGTGGAGTTACCAACCAGTGAGGGCTGAGAGAGGCCCCAAGCTGGACTCAGAGGTCTGCAAAGATCAAGCAAAGCTGCCTTCCCACCAGAGGACCTCTGCATGCAAGGTCGGAATCAGAAGTGGTAGAAGCTGTTCTTTGAAATTGTCTGCCTAACCATATTGTGAATTTGGCTTTTAAAGTGTAGCTTTGAATGAGAAAAATGGCAGATTTTAAAAAGCTCCCATGGCTTTCACTGGCATTTTTACAAGTTCACGGCCGCAGGGTGCACACATGTGTCCGCACACATGCATTGCCTCTTCGTACCTGCCCTGCATTTGTATTGTCTAAGAAGTAGCACTGAGGACTTTTTACTAAAGTGGATGTGTCCAACACACAAGGTCTGTTCAGACCTTTTTGGACCACTTGGCCTCCCTGAGGACCCCTCAGCACAGCGTGTGCAACGCAGGTGAGTGTCGTCATACAAAGGTGCATGACCTACCTGGCTGGACAGGTTGGGTGCAATTCTGCTGGACGTCTTGCAGTCAGCTCCCTCGTTGTGCAGTGACAGAGAGGGTTTGATAAAAGGATCGAGTCATCCCTCCACGTTATCACACTGTAGTAAATGAGCAAACACTGCTCCTCGCAGCGTTCTCATCTTGCCTTTACCTCTGAGATCACCAGCAGCTGTTTCATTAACTATTAATGGCCCGCTTATTAATGCTGTAAAAGGCAAGGACCAATCTTGCAAATTTTCTGGACTCTTGCCTTAAATATTTATGATCTGCTCACTGTGCAAAAGGGCAAGAGCACCAGTGGAGAACATGGCTCCGAGCTCCGTTGAGCATTATTAAAGAGCTCATGAATATGAAGGTGGCTGCCTCTCTTGCTTTGGCTCCCCGAGCTTGCGCTGCACGTCTCGCTGGAGGTCGAACAGTCTGTCTGCAGCAGACAGTTTGCTGAAACATCAGTGACTCAACTGGCCCCTCGCTGAGCTGCTTCTTCAAGCAACCTGTCTTAATACAGCAGATCCATAACCAAACTAAGCTAGTCTGGTGGCCTGTCTATTTTCTCTTGTGTCTTGTCTAACTTCTCAGCAGAGTTTTGGCTACATTACGTGTGCCCTGTACTTCCTCTAGGACTTAACTGCAAGATGCTTTACAGGCACTGAGATGTAAATGTTATGCCTGTGGAAGGTTGTATTTTTATAGATAGGGAAACTGAGGCACAAAAGTTAAAACAGTTTGTCTGAAGCCAAGCAATGGGAAGTCAGTAGAGGATGGAAATGTTTTTGCCAAAACTGCAATTGTACTTTTGATTAAAGTCTGTGTAGTGTGACAGGCAGTGGATTCAGACCAATGAGCAGTTGAAGATCTTTTATGTTGCTCGAGTGACTTCTCCTTGTGGGATCCAGAGCTTTGTGTCCTGCAGCGACCCAGGGTCCCTCTTTCTCCTGCCTCTACCTTTTTGTTCTGCTTGGGTCTAAAGGGCTGCACAAGCCCAAGGAGCCCAAGGAGACCTGCTGAACCCTTCAAACTCGCCTGCAGCATCCCAGGCAATACTGAGTCCCTGCATAATGGGTCCACGCAAAGGTGACTCCATCACCGTTCCTTCTCTCTGTAAGTTTGAAGCTTGTTGCGAGTCGTGCAGAGGCGAGGGATAAAAAGGACCCAATCCCAACCAATGTCCTTCTGTCATAGGGACTTTTATCCAGGGCAGGAGTGCTTGTCCCCTCATCCCCTCTGCTTGCACCTCAGTGGTGCTCAGATACTTGTAGGTGGAGAACCAGATACTGTGTCTCTGAGCATGAGTTATGAAACAGAACAGAAACTTTAGAAGAAGTGCCAAGCCTCTGTCTGAAGCCATTGCTCCAAGCTGTTCTCTTCCCATGCAAGACAGTGCTGCTGTGAGACCACAGAGAGGAAGGAGAGTGCTGAGTAGTGCTCTCTCTAGGAAGATGCCAGTTGTTTAAGCTTCCTCCTGTACCAAGAAGCAGCAGTGAAGCTATTTTTTTCCTCTGTCCAGATTTTGTAGATAAAATCATGTTCTTCCTGTCACTTACCTGTACCAGCAGTAAAGAGTCTGTCTACTAAATCCCAGTTGCAATTTAGCTGGTGATGAGCCAGGCAGATTAGAATCTGTATTTCTTTTCCCACAGCCATCTGCAGAGAAAACACCACTGTAAGTAAATGTGGAGGCCTTCTTTTAAAAAAATAAAATGAATCGAGGAGCTAGATATACTTCAAAGACAACAGGAAAATGTACATCAGTCTCTTAAGGGTGACTGCGCTTCAGAAGCGGGGACCACATTGCACAAAGCTTGGTGTCCTCCATATGCACTGCTCTCTGGAGTGAAAAGGTTCCCCTGGCTTTGGGAGATGGGGAGTGTTTCAGGGCCGACCAGCCGTTAATGCTGTTAGAACTTACAGATAACTCTGGAGTGGAGCCAGGCAGCAAAACTGGTCCCTATCAGGAACATCTCCTGATAGGACTGTCCCGCTGGTTTTGCTTAGAGAGTGTAAATATTTTATCCCACATCGTATCAAATTACAAAGGAGGTTGGTTTCTCCCTTGGAGCTGTTATTTTTAATTGACAGAGATAACTTGAATTGATCCAGGATAGAGCTTTAAAATCTTATCCTTTAGCTAATTTGTGTTTAAGGGATTCACAGCCTAATTTTATACTGCTAGGACAAGGTGACAAGTCTCCACTGTCATATGGTCTCCAGAAAATCCTAGCAAGAAGATGAATGCTGCCCAGCTTTGCTCTCGAAACTAGTCTCGCTTTCTCTGGGGAAAACTGTTGGGATTCTCTTAGCACAGGAATAGCATACAGATCTCGAGAGACTCCTGTCACTCTTCATTTATTGAAGTTGTTCATCCAAAAGCTAGAAGATGGCTAGATGCTGAAATTGGGTTCCTGCCCTTTTGCTGGTACAGCTCTTCCAGAGACAGCTGGAGTGGAGGCTGCACAGCAGATCACTGGTTTTTAGTTACCCATCACTCCATTACAGTTCCATGTGTCGTGGAAGGTCTCCCCTCCTAACCCCACCGAGGCCATGAAGCTTCTCATAAGTTTGGGAGTCCTTTCTGTGCTGATCTCTTTGCAGGTAGGAGTCTGCCCAGCACAGGGGCTGTTCCTCCTCACTGAATTTGGGATTGAATCACAGGTGTAAGATGTAGCAAAACCTCCATTGCAGAGCTGCGCTGGAAGACCAGTGTAATTCAGAATATTGGGGGTGCCAAGGATGACCATGGTTAAATGTCATTGATGGGAGAAAATATAGTGCTGATTAATATTTTCATTAAGTAGAAACTTGACTGTATTCTACAAAATAACTGGAGAAGGATGATGTAGAAACATCATCTCTGGGTTCTTGGTGTCACAGCTTGAACTAAGAGAGAGCTGCCTATGGCCAGAGAAGTTCCAGGTGTGTGTTGTGCTTGCAGCTTGAGCTGGGGGTTGCATTTCCAAGAAAACCATGTGTCTGCACTGTTAGGCACATTCCCAAATTCAGCACATCCAGGCTACAGACTGGACTGCGCTTTCGAGGATGCGACAACTCATTATTCATTCCCCTTTGGTGCCAGTGTCTTCTTGTCATGTCCTGTCAAGATAAAAATGATTGCTCAGTTTCTTGAAGAGGTTTCTAAAGTTTAGCCTGTAAATTCATGTCTTGGCATCTGAGTGAGAAGTGGGGTACAAGTAGTTCATTGAATTTGCGGATATAGAGAATTTTTGATAAAACCAGCTGTTCACTAGCTATATCTAAGATTGCCCTGCTTCCCTGGGGAGGTACGCAGGTTTTGAAGCATCCTATTCAATTTTTGTGGTCTGTAAATACGCATTTAGATTGGGAGCCACTCAGCCCAGCAGTCAGTTTGGTGGATGATAAAATCTGACAGTCTTCAAGGTGGTTGAGGAAAACGTTACACAGGCCTAGATTAAAAGGAAGAAGGGGCAAAATCACTCTCAGCTACACAACAATTGGACAGAAATTGAGGGAACTAATCCCCAGGTAAAATGAGTTGGGCTCTGGTTAAGACTGGGATGAAGCTCTCCTGCTACATGTGGCCTTTTCAGAAGATTTTCATGATTCTTTGCAATTTGCTGTTTCTCATTTTTCCCCGCTGATACTGCTTGCTTCTCATGCTTGCTGTGGCTTAAAGAGTGCTAAGACGCCTTGTTACTCCCATGCTGTGTAGCCTGATACTTCTGCTCTAACCTAATGTGACAGGGCCAGAGTGGTCAATGCTGCAGGGCAGCATGCATGTCATGAGCATTACAGCTTCGTTCGGGGTGCCAAATCCTCTTCCAAAACAGTGCTAAAATAGAGATTGTGCATCAGTGAAAATGGTCCTGTTGGGCTTTTTATAGAAGCTTTTCTTTCACGACATCAACATCTCAATGTCTTCTTTCCAGCCTCTGACAGAGTCTGTCTTGGGTGGACTGCGAAGCTCCATGCGGAAGGGAACAACAGTTGATTTTTGCGTTTTCCAAGAGGCAGGTTGTAATGTATGCTGGAAAGTTCTATTTCATCTCACTTTCTTCTGAAAATAGCTTAGGGTTAGGCTGTGCCTACACTCCAGACTGCTGCCAGCAAGGCTGTCCTGGCCAAAAGCGTGAAGAGGTGTGATTCCTGAGTGACATAACTGTGCTGGCACGGTCCCAAGGGAAGGCTTGGTTATTTTAGAAAAAAACACCCTTTCTCACTCCAGCAAGGTAGTTTTGCTATGCTAGCAAAGAACATAGTTTTGCTGCAATAACTCTATCTCACTGTAGCTTTTTGACTAGGTTATGTAGACATTCCTCTGCTGCTAGTGCTTCCAGTGTCACTGTGACCATGGTTTCTGTAAATTTTAAAATGTGTGTTTGCAGATTCTCCTCAGTAGGAGAGAGGTGACACCCATGTTTTAATGGTGCCAGTTGTCTTCCCTGAGAAGCCGGTTTTGAAGTTCCCTCCACTTTGTGGAGCGGGGCATGCACAGCTGTTACTCTAGTCACCTGTGATTTAATACTGGATAATGTTGCAAGATCCAAAAATAAGAAGGGGAAGAAAAATAAATAGAAGGGTGATCAAAGTGCAGCTTTACCTCTTGTACAGAGCAACTCCCCTCTTCTCAGTGTAGCTTCATACCCGGGGCCTTAAAAGGCTAATAACTCTGCTGGGTTTTTACTATGTTCTGGTTTTCCACATGGAGTTTTTACTCCTTCATTTCCTTTAGGAACTTATTACACATCTTTGGTGAAATATTGTCCCTTTCTTCCTCCCCAGTCTTTTACCATTCCACATATCTTTACTGTAAAGAAAACACATTGAGATTGTTCGCAGCCTCAGTGGAGAATCAGAGAAAAGAGCAGCTGATACCTGGCTGCATATTTTCCATCCCTGTATCTTTGATTCATGTATAGAAGGACCAGGGAATGAAAATAGTTTGCGCAATTTCACGCGAGATTGAAAACTTTCTCTCCCATAGCCCTGTCCAGGGTCTTATCCTCTTGCTCGTGCTTTTGCGTGGTGTCCCTGTGTCTCCGTGTGTGAGTTATTACCTGCCTAGCTGAGTTTCTCAGTGCAGGACGCACTGATTTCCAAACAGATCCCTTAGGATGTGCCAGCGTGTGAATGGCTAAGGCCACTTCAGATTTGAACATCTTTTATTAATCTGTTTGCTTCTATGCTTAAAGTTACTTATTACCTTCAGCAAAACTAGGGCAGTAATTCGGTCTAGTGAAATTGCGCAACTAGGTCTCAGATTAGATAAAAGTTTATTGCGAGGTGGATATGGCAGGGAAATGGCAGGTTCCCCAAGGCAGCCTCCGTGGAGAGTGAGAGTTGGGCTCGAGCAAGCAGGTAGCAAGGCTGGGGCTTCGGGAACTGTGTCGTCATCTGGAACAGTTTTTCCCCTCTCAGCGAAACTCATCATTTTTCCTTCCTACAAAGGGGACCCAAAGACGGTTTTGCAAGAACAGAGTCCAGCTGAAATGCAAAAGTGTTTTGGAGGAGTTCAGCCTGAGATGTTGCTGCTACTCAGCACCTTTCCCACAAGTACATGCCAGGTCTGCATATAGCATTGGCGAGAGAGCACGATGCTTTCGTGTTTGGCCTCTCCTAAAGATCACAGGACCTGAATGTAACGTCCTTAATAACAATATTTCCCATGTTCTGCAGCTGGGATCTCGTCATTACTATAGGAGTTAGTACTGACATGGCAGTGTTCAAAAACATTTACCATTTTTAACTCTTTATTGATTTTTGCAGCCACATACTAAAGCAAATAAACAAATCAATGAGGAAAGCATCCAAATGAGTGTGCAGTCATTAGAGCTGTTATCAGGGCAAAGTAGTGCAAGTCAGCAAGTCTGTGGTTTGGTGCGTTTAGCTCCTGACACTGTTTTGCCTTCAGTTTTGAACATAGGGGTCAAGATATGACCATATCATCACAAAATGCACATTGCAAATCTCTTTCAAACAATGTTGTCATAGTCTGTATGTCGTAGTATGCCATGTATGTCATGTATGTCCCGTATGTCATACGTCAGGCATGTATATTGTTTTATCGCAATGTGAACGTACCCGCATGACTCCAAACATTCTTACGTTTTCTCTTGCTGTGCTTTGTCAACAGTAACAATCATTTTCTATAACCTTCTGAATCCGATCTGAATAAGGTTGAGATGCAATTTCACTTCATTCAGAACGAGTGGAAAAATTCATAGGGTGGAAAATGCAAAGGTATTGCAGAGAAAATGCAAAGAGTGTGATTAAGTATCATTGATGTTGATCAAGTTAAGAGGACACTTAAGTCTTAGGAGTTATTAGCTCTTTCCAAGCATTGATCTTAGTGGAGGGTTCTGGAAGAAGAGGGAATTCATCTCCAGTTGCAAGGCCATAAGTACCCCTTAAGGTGAGGAATAATCAGCAAAAGTTGACGCATGTATTACCATAAAAGTTGTCTTGGTCATATCTTTTCCTTTTCTAAGGGTAAGATCCTTTCTGCCTTACTTCCAGATTCTGTCCATTTTCAGAAGTTTTTTTCCTCCCCTTGTGATTTGTTTTCCCTTATTTTTCTTTTCATGCAGTCACATTTTCATAGTTTTATCAAGGTTCCAAAGTTAACACTACTTTGAGGCAGTGATATCTAGGCCAAAGAGGTTCACACCTCTGGTGTGAGAGAATTGCTGTGATTTTGGGAGAGGGAGTTCGTGTGATGAGGACACAGAGGAGCAAGGAGTGAAGACTCATAGGTGTAGATTCAGTCTATGATTTTCCTTCCTGTGAGCCTTGCACAAAGGAGGAAGTAATGCAGATTCCATATGACCATCTTTAAAATAGATCCAGCTTGGGGAGAGTGCAGATTAATTAACATTTCACAGGTGCTTTGAGTCCTTTGATAGGTGTTGCAGAAACACACAAGGTTGTGCCTGCCTTGCTAGACACAGACTTTGTGAGAGATGGATTTTAATGAAGTTCTTTTGGAGCTATTTTTCAGTAGAAGACCATTTGACTTCTTATGTGTTTTTTTTTTTGTTTTGTTTTGTTTTTTACCATCAATTTAAATCAAATAAAATGTACAGCCTCTTGACCAAGACTGGATCTGGTATCTTCACAACACGGACACTCATGCTGGTAATCTGCCAATAGCCCCGGGGCTCAGATAGTAATTGGCCAGATGCTATGCTGAACCTAATTTGCATCTGTATTTACATAAATGCTTTAATTAAAATTATATGCAGTAACCTGAGGTAGATGAGCAACATTGCCTACTATTTGTTTGCATTCCCCAACAATAAAACCCTACCTTGGTTTCTTCTTACAGATCGTATAACTTGACCGAGCTTTTCAAGGTTCGAACTAGACATTTGGCAGATTTCTAGTTAGCTTCTGCTGAAGGAGAGACCAAGGAGAGACCTTAAACTTCCAGGACCAAATTCTGCCTTTACTTTAGCAACAGAGATGATTTGAGCAACTTGATCTGATGGAAAAAATTTGCCCACAAGTGCTGTAGGTTTACAGTAGTTCCGTGCAATTGTGATTTATACAACCTTGTGCAAAATAAGAGGTCATGAAACGGCTTTAAGAACAGTAGAAATACACTGTGAATATAGCCTCTGTCAATAACAAAATTTTGGAGCGCGATTCCTCTCTGACCTGAGCTTTACAGAGCTCTCTGCAGCTCAGACTGCTCTTAGTACAGTGATATTTCTGTGTCCAAGTTGGATCCTAGTCATTTTGAAGGGCCATGGGACAGCTTGTGGCCTAGAGAGAGTGAGGCAGTGGAGATGCTGACTGGGGTTTTCACTTAGATGCCGTATTCGATATGGAAAAGTGCTATATAAATAGAAATAAATTGAAACCTGAATTGAATCTAAGCTGTTCGGTTTCCATTTGGAGAGCAGAGGATGTGCCAGGGAATTCCCCTCAGTTCATGTCACCGTGTTGCTTCGTGGTTATTAGGAAAGATGTCATAAAATGTCGCAAAGGAAACAAATTGGCAAAGTTACAGCTGATTTCCCCGACCACTTGAAAATACCCAGAGGACATGCTGAAGAGAGCTCTAACTACCTGAGGTGGATTTGAAGGGCTGCTGAGCTTTATTTAAAGGCATTTAGTTAACTTGCTTTACATAAAATGCTTCAAATCTACTTTCACCCGTCACTGCTTTGGCATTGCATGTAAATCAGAGCGCTCCCAGCCCTTTCCTGCAGTGTCCTCAAACTGAATTTGTTGCAGTCACATCTGAGTGATGCTCAAGACAACCTGCTCGAGCTTCAGCCTGCAGCCTGGGTCATTCAGTCCATCTCCTCCTCCACACCCAGAGTAAGGAGGTGAAAATCTTTGCCATGTTAAAGCCATGCAGGCAGCGAGGTGCTCTGGGGCAGGATGCCTCACAGGAACCAACAGCCTGCGGCTCACAAATCCAGTTTTCCTCTGGTCATCATGCCACATATTTTGTACAAAGTGAAGGAGCTGGTTAGGAAAGGAATTAAACATTGCTGTGTTTAGAGCAAAGTTTCTTTCAAAATCCTGATGTCTGCCTGGCTCTAAAATTCACTGCTAATGCTTTAAGTTTCCTAAGTGCCTTAAGCCAGGCTTTAATGGCAAGCAGCAGAACAGTGCACACGTATTTTAAGACTCATGGTCCCCATTACTGTTCCAGAGATACCTGGAGACTTGGTAGAGCAAATCTGGCCTAGTTTCTTCAGCACAGCTCGCACTAGGTTTTCATTTCCCTCTTTAATATGATTCTGTCCAATCTTATTTTCCAAGGGGTTTTCTGTGCTGGATCGCAGGGTTCAAGCAATCAACGTGCAGCGGGAGAGAGAAGTCAGGGTGTGATGCCCCAGAGGTGCTGCAATTAGAAGTGCATTTTAAATACACATCTCCACATACATCTTAACCTGGGAGTGTGGCGTGGTGTGGGAGGGAGACACAGGGCCAGGCCAGGACCGATTGAGCCTTGCACAGTCCCCTAATGACATAGGCAGAACGGAGCCTTCTTGTACGGCTGTAGGAGTCTTTGGAGATGGAGGGGGGAGGGCAAAGCACCAAGATGGCCAAAGTGACAGCAAGTGACTTCACGTGCACTAGGTGCCGGTGAGGATGAGACTGGAGGAAGAGCTGACAGCTCTGGGCAACAGGCTCCTGGATGGCTGGATGGCATCTTTCTGCTCGTCGTCTTCATGAGCAAAGTCTACAGGCATAAATTTCCATAGTGAAGATGAGACTTAATTTGGCAAAAATGCACAGGAGAAGAGGCTCAGGTTTAATCATTTGGATATCAAAAATCATTAAACCCTTCGTTCCAGTGTGGGCTGGGATATTTGTTTGCATCACATGACCAGTTTGGTGCAAACCCATCTTTTAAGTCTAGCTATGAGCTCTCTAAGTTTGGGANCTTGATGGCTGGATGGCATCTTTCTGCTCGTCATCTTCATGAGCAAAGTCTACAGGCATAAATTTCCATAGCGAAGATGAGACTTAATTTGGCAAAAATGCACAGGAAAAGAGGCTCATGTTTAATCATTTGGATATCAAAAACATTAAACCCTTCGTTCCAGTGTGAGCTGGGATATTTGTTTGCATCACATGACCAGTTTGGTGCAAATCCATCTTCCAAGTCTAGCTACGAGCTGTCTAGTTTGGGAAGGTGGAATAGGAAAATGAAGCCCTTCCACAGCACAGAGGTCCACGCTGATGATCCTGCAGACCTCGAGCGTGTTGGATGAGCGTCCAAGAAACAAACAGGTTCTCGGGCAGCATTTAGTCATTGCGCTGCACCACCAACAAAACCTGCAAAAGATCTCTCAGAACAAAAAGGAAAAAACACTTTAGAGCCAGTTCACTAGCTCTTCCTTTTCACCAGGCAGTAATTAGGCCTCCCTGCCACTTCTTTTCTGCTGTCATTTAGAGTTGCAAGTGAATTTGCTGAGTTGCAACTGCTACAAATTGCCGCCTGTTTGTAGGCATCTTCCTAGAGGCATCTTCCTCCATTTGCCCCCTAGTGAGACATCAAACTGTCCACAACAGGTCACCCTTTCCCAGGACAGGACTCCAGCTTCTGCCACCTAAGGCCTGTTCTTATTTATCATTTCTATTTAAGAGACCCTCAAGGCATAGGCAGGTGTTGGTGAAACAACACAGACCAAAGCTGGAGGTTCTACCAAATAGTTCTTAACCACGGAGCGAAAGTTGGCAGGGGGCANTGGTGAAACAACACAGACCAAAGCTGGACCAAATAGTTCTTAACCACGGAGCAAAAGTTGGCAGGGGGCGGAGAGAAGGAAAGATGAACTGATGGTAAAACACGTGCACGAGAATTTTTACTTTGTTTGTCTCTGTATTAGCCTTCCTAGACACTGTCAGCTGTCAAAGTTTTGCATACCTCATGACACAGTTGTTAAACAGTATTTAATAAAAACAGATGGAACATGAGAAGAGGGCATTTACTGAATTTAGAAATTTACTGAATTTACTGAAATTAGGCATCAATCCGTGTGCTTTTTCACTGTGAGTTAGACTGGATTAGAACAAAAAGAAAAAAGTCTATTCTTTTGATTTTGAGTTGCCCAGCAAAATCAATCCTTGGCTCAGGTGGATGTTTGACTTAAGTGCTAGTGCTCCCTTTCTCTTATTTTTGAACTAAAAAAATCTTAGCTTAAAAAAATGACATGGTATTTGCAGAATCAATAGAAAAGCTGACCCAGATAAAAGTGTGCAAAAATTGGTTTCATGCCCTGGAACTTCTCCTGTGTGCTTTTTGATGCAATGTATCTGATCCTTCAAAAAAAAAGGTAACATACAGTGATCCCGGTAGCTTTGAAGAATTGTTCTGGAGGAATAACAAGGAGCGCTGGAGGAAGGGGTGTGCACACACGCTTTTCTCTTTTTTGCTCTCATTAAATGCATTGTGAGAAGGAAGAAATTAATGTCAAGTTCCAGGTTATGTCTAAGGGTAGGATACATTTTGTTTGAAATCATTTTTGCCCAACTTTTAAACGGCAAAAGTGCGTTTCTCCTGGACGTCTGTTCACAGTGGGATGCAAATCATTCTGCAACTTCCTTGGGTTCTAACTGGCTTCTGCTGCCATGGATGGCAAAGCGAAATCTAAGCAGTAGCTGGGTTTATTCCCCAAAAGTCTTATTATGGCCTGGATTCTGAATCGGTAGAAAGCTGTAACAAGCATCTGTTGCTACAAATTTACTCCAACATGAGGGACTCAGTAGTACCCACTCGTCTGCAAGAGCAGAGGAAGCACCAGCTCAAGTACTCCATGGAGGAGCAAAGTCCTTTCTTGTCCTTTTTTTTACACTCTCTGCTTATTTTGTTGCTTTTACCGCTTTTGCACCAATGGCTGCTGCGCTTGGCAGGCAGCTGCAAACACATCAGTGCTCGCAGCCAAGACTAGGAGCGGTCTGCACAGCCGGAAAAGAGATATCCCATCCTATCTTATTTATTTTTGAGTAACAAAATGTAGATGTTGACTTTCCTTGGTCAGCCATTTTTTCCCTTTTTATTCTTTCTAAGTTGCAGAAGCGGGTGGTCAGCTGGGATGTTGAGGGAAACAAGGTGGAGAGCAGGAAAGAGGGTATTTGGGGCTGCCGAGTGTATAATTTAGTTAGAAAATTATTATTATGACTGTCGCTGGAGAGACATGGCTGGTTCTAAGAGTGGTGCTGGGGTGCATTGGAGTGTGTCCCTGGGGCAGTGAATGGGAGTCCTGAAAAATGGGGACGTTTCTGGCTGCAGCCTAGTTTGGGCAGACCTGTGCACACACAAGGTGAAGCCTGACAGACTGGACTGCCCTTCACGTCATCTACCAGGGACCCTGCATGTTACCGCCCGGAGGCAATCTCCAATATTCATCCCCCGCCCTTGGCTGGTCCCCTCACTGCAACCCATGGGACTCATTTCAATGACTTGGGTTATTTTTGCCAATCCTATTCAGCTCTTTGTCTCCATTGGTTTTTAGCCTTGCTCTTGTTACAAGCTTAAGTGCTTGTGGAGGAGAGGAAGGAGGGTGTGATTCTTGGCCAAGGCCCCGGTGTGCAAGGGCTGTAGCTGCAGTTCATCCACGAGGTCTTTTTAACCTCCTGTCTCATGATACCTAAGTTGGACGTCGCTTGGAGTTGAAAATTCATTAGTGGGTGAATAGTCTGCAGCTTAGTCATTTAAAAATAAAAATAAATACATTGCTGTAGGTGTGCTGGGCAGCAGAAGTGTCCTGCAGTCAGCGCTAGGCAGCAACAACTGCGTCGGAAAACAGCTGTCAATCACAGTGCTGGCAGAAGAGCCTCTGACAACTGTTTTCCAACACATTCATGACTCTGGGCAAGCCCTCAGTGCCCCGTGTCTTAGGTAACTATCCAGACAGGACAGGCCAAAACACAAGGGATAAGGAGGAATAATTTGAAATAGTTCAGTCTACTTAAAGCCAAGCAAATTAGCAATGAACGTTCCCCTGGGCAAAGCCCTACGGGACGTTTGCCCTCTCCCTCTCCCCCTCTCTCTGGCTGAATTTCCTTACATGATCAGATATTCCTGCCCTTGCTTCAAAGCCTTTGCTTCTAGTTTGAAGTAGTATATGAAACTGAGCCTTACCCTCCTTCAAGGAAACACTTTGATTTGCTGAATGAAACTAGGAACAGTTAAGAAAATGGAGAACATAATATCCCATTCTCCTGTGCCGAGATGGGAGCCTAGGAATGTGCTGGCAAGTAAATATGGGTCGCTTTGAGCAACCTCTTCCCTTCTCCTTCATTTCAGCTCAACTCCTTGGTTCCTGACTAACGTGCTTAAATGATGCACAACCTGCGTGGAGCAGCCGAGATAGATCCTGACGCTTCCTCCCCGCTGCACCCCGAGGGAGCCAGGAGCTCCGAGCATTCCTGGGGAAGCGTCAGCCCCGGCTCGGTCCCGTGGTCTGGTTCGGGCAGAGGCGACGTTTCATCACAGGGCTCCTGCTCCTCTGTTTGGGTCAGCTTCCTGCAGCTTTGGGCATCAGTTTTTGGCTTTTCCATGGCTTGAAGTGTTGAGGTTCATTTGAGCAGATTGATTTCATCCCAATATTTTCTGAAGGTATTCTGGAGGTATTCTGAATTCCCTTCTGAAGGGAAGGTATTTTCTGAAATCTCAGGATGTTTTGGCAGAGGGGGCACACCTTTGCACACACTCTGTTCCGTCCAAGTGCATCTATGTCAATGAAAAGGTGTCATCCCCTCTCAAAAGAGTGTCCCATGTCCTCCTGTTCTGTGCAGGAGCCCCACGCTGATACCTCTGTGTTCTGGGACCGGCGGGGTTGGGAAGCTGTTTTTTTGGGCAGGGGGGGAACACCAGGGCTCCTGGTGCAGCTGCTGGCACCTGGGAACAGCCCCATCCACATCCGCTGTGTTTGAGCGCTGCAGAGAGCCAGCTCGATGCCAAACGGGGTACGGATGGTGGCACTGGGGACGGAGGGGTGAGGAGGAGCACGTCCCGTCCTCTTGGGGAGCGTGGCCGGCTGCGGGCGCGCTGTACGCTGCGTGCAGAGGGACCTCGAGGCATTTCTGGGTTTTTAAACAACTGTCTGGCCACATTTTCAAGCAAATGAGTTAGCTTGCTGAAACGGTCTGGAAATTGATGAAGGCTTGTGCTGAGCATGTTACTGTGCTACACCAGTTTGCCAGGCTTCAGTGAAGGTTCAACAAGGATCTTCAGGGAGGAAGGACCACCTGATAACGCTCAGGATCTGCTAGGGTAATTGGAATTTGCAGCCTGTTGATACAGATGACTTTCAGAAAAGCTCATTTCTGGTCATCATACCCCAATAACAGTGTGTGAGCTCCAGGCCTTAAACCACACATTTCCTACCCAGATGTAAAAGATTAATTTTATAGAAAGCATTCCTATTTTAGCATTAAGAAATAACACTAAATACCACTTCACATGAAGAAGGTTGTAATTTATAGCATGACAATTTGTAGAGAAATCCAGACATGAGCGAGGTTGGAACGTTAATACCAAGTCACAAACACCAAGGGGATGGTGGCAGCACGGGGACAGTGGCAGCGAAGGCAGCCGACGTGGCAGCCCCCGTATCTTGTGTTTATCAGGTGGGAGCCGAGAGCCGCAGGGCAGGCGGAGGGTGACAGTGTCCCGCGAGCGGCTGGCACCGTCCGGGAGGTCGGGAGCGGTGTGGGATAGTTTTTCCTTTCACTCAAACACAGCGACGCTTTCAGGACTCCCGGCTCCGTTTCTCCTTGCAAAACGCTCTTTTGCAAAATTGATAGTTTGCCTCGATTGAGAGTGTCTCAAAGGGACGTCACTGTCAAGCTGCTAAAAAGCACAGTTATTTCTCTTTGCTGCCCTAACAGCAGCCCCAGATTTGTGCTTTGTTTCACCAAAGAGCTCTTAACAGTCGTATTATTTGGGAACTGGCGTTATGAACGATGAAGAATAATCCCATTTTCAGGTGTCCGGTGCTGTGGCACGGGGGTTGCTGAAACCACGCAGGGTTCTTGCCTTTTGCAAGCGAAATGCTTCCTACAAACTTTGTGATTGACTCTTTTGCTTTTATTTTTCACCATGTCATGAGCTGCAGTTTATTTGCATCTGGGTGACAAGGCAGGATTTGGGCTCATGGTTGAGTCGCTGTGGCCATCACGCCTGAGCAAACTTGCTCGGCCTGCAGGAATGGAAGGAGAGCTCTGTTAATTTGGATAATTCCCGTAGGCTGCAGCCTGGGATTACGTGCCTGTCTGCACGTGCACAGACAGAGGCAGTGCCCCTGAGCGAGGTGGTGAGCGCCAACACGTGACTCACAGCGACCCATTCCGGACACACGTTCGTTCGTGAGGGCCTAGAGTGCTCCGCTCCGGAGCAGAGAGCTCGTACTCCGAGTTAATCCGGCAGTCGGGACACACCTGAGGAAAGTGATGTTTCCAAGGCAAAGTGTGCAGCTTCCCCTGATTTAAGATGATTTAGAGGCAGGGTGCCCACCTGGGAGCCTGTTCAAGAAGAGCCATCGGGGACATAGCTGCCCAGGTAGGCAAGGTCAAGATGAGCAAACTTGGGCAAGAACTGTTTTCTTTTCACAGGCAATTACTGACCTATTGCAAAAACACTGACATTTCTGGGTAAAATGTGTTTGTGATTACTTATCTTCTAACTTTATTTCAATATTGCCCAACTCAAGATTTTTCAAAAGCAGCAGCAGATCTCCAAAAACCATGGGACTGCTTAAGAGATCCCTAAGGTATAAATATGAGAAACTTGTTTCTGAGCTGTTACGTGATACTCAAATCATATTCTCCCAGCCACAAGGCCTATAAACTTTTTACATAAATTCTGAAGTTCAGAAGAACTATGTGATGAGAGCGCAACAGCAAGGGACTGGATTTAATAACCCTGGGGATTTCTTTCCGCTTTTCTTTCCTGAGATCATACCAGAAACTGCTGCCTTCATCTTGGCCTTCAGGAAAAGCACCAAAGATTGTGAGGCTCATTATACAATCCTAAATAGCAGCAATGCCGTATACATGTATTTTTTTAATGAACCGTCTTTAGAAAGAGCTGGGTGACAAGGGCTTTTCTTCAGGCCAAGTTCCCAAATGAAAGCATTTCACAGGAGAATGGCCTCATAGCAGAAGTGTGGTAGATCGGAACCACTTCTGGCAATAAGTGGATATTCTGCAAGGTTTGGGGCCAAGGGTAGTAAAGAGGGGTGGGATATGAGAACACAGAGTTAATTGGCAAAGAGGCAAGAGCTCTGTAGTTCCAGGTTTCAGCACTGGGGCTGCGCTGAGCTGGCTGAGGTAGGATGGGGCAGCAGGACCACGGGGATCCAGGTAGCCAAGAACACGATTGCCAGATTGCAAAGACAAGCGCTGATGAGGCTTGGGCGCAGACAGGAAGAGATAGAGACCTGGTTTCCAAGAGGTAGGGGGCCAAGAGAAAGACAGGACTATTTAGCGCTAGGGGTGATTCTGCTGTTCTTCGCTGTGTGTTATTCATAGGGACAGGTTTGATCCTGCTGGCAGGACTGGCCATCGTTGTGAATTGGTCACAGCACTGAAACGATAGCATTTCAGATAGGGAACTCAGCAGAAGGCACTGAATGAGGCACCTAAAGTACAGAAATGCTCTACCTCAGCACATAACCTGGTATAGCAGAATGGGGGATTCTGCCCCAAAAAGAGGGAGGGGGCAGTCAGAAGTCACCTGTTGAGACCCAAAAAGTGGCAGAGACGCAAATAGCACAAAATCTACAGCTTTTTGTGTTTGCTCTCTCCTGAAATTCAGGGAAACTAGCATTTTGCCTTACTTTTGAGATGGAGCAAAATGAGAAACGTTTTCCTCTTTATCTATGAATAAACATGCAGCATTTTCTATTCTAAGCCTTTAAAAGTGGTTTGGGTTATATAACAGCTCCTGGCCTCCCAGTTACTTGTATAGCTACAATGTTCTTTCAGGAAAGCAATTTGTATCTTCCTTTAGAAAAGAGCCAACAAATACCTTCCTAACCTTTTGAAAAGGAGCAGAAGAGCAGAAGGCTCTTGATTTCTTTCTAATTTCCCAACAAACCCTTCTGTAGACGGATAACAAGGCAGGTGTGAAGTTTCAACCTCAAATTCTTTGTTTTGAGTCAAAAATGAAGATTGTGCTGAAGTGATCAATAAGCACCTGCCTCCTTTCTTAAGGGGCAAGCAGGAGGCTCTGCTGGATCTGTTTCTTTTCTTTGGAGCAGTCCTGTGGTCATTTCTTTTCTCTCAGGCCTCACCAATTCCTTGCTGACCCTTGGGCAAGCAGATTCTCACGTCCGTGTAGGTTCACATGTGCACAGTTGCTGCCAAAGTGGAAGGGTTTTTATATCAAATTCTGCTACTAGAGCTGCTAATGCACAACCTTATTCTCTCCGTATCTGGGTTGCATCGGCAGTATCGTGGGGCATCAGTGGATGAGTTTTCTCCTCTGGCCTAAGGCACGTGTGTTTTTTTTCCCTGCACGGCCCCAGGCTGTGTGTGTTACTGCAGCAGGACTCAGGTTCTGAGCTTTGGAAGCTCCACTCCCGCCCTCATGGTGGTCAGTGAAAATGGGAGTGTGGGAATTCCTGTCCGTCAGCATTCCCACGTGCTCCTTAAAACACTAAATTGCCAGTCAGAGTGGAATGGATGCACATTATTTTCTCCTCGACCATTTTTTTCCTGACTTACATAGATTTCTCTCCTCTTTTATAGGTATCTGAATTTCTGCTCCCCTTCAAAGTATAAACACTGAGATTCCCAGGATGTAAGAAATACATTACTGTGAGTATTTTTTTTCCTATTTTGCTTTTTAAGTGAGAAAACCAGGCTTGTACAAAAAAAAAAAAAAAAGATGTTTTGGGGTTTTTTGTTTGTTTTTTTCCTTTAAGGACACTTTAAGAAATGTTTGCAGCAAGCAAATTTAGTATTTTGGAACCAGCTGCATGTCTTTGGCATTGGTTTGCAACCCACAAAAAAAGTCAGCACTGTATTACCACATAGGCTGGATAATTACCTCACTGCAGATAGGAACCACATGAATGTATTTAGCTGAGAACATGGTCCACAGAATGGACCATTAGCCCCATCTGAAGCTTGTTTGCTGTTTTCAAGCCGTACCAGCCATTGAAAGACAAAAATCTTGTTGGAGTCATGAGAAAGGGGGTTGTTCTTTGGAAGAAAGCTTGCATGCTATGAAAAGGGAAAAGAACATAGGTTGCCACAAGGGTTTTTGTTGTACCTGTAAAGCAGCCCAGGCTTTAGCAGTGCTGGTAGGAAGCAGTATTGGTGCTCCTGCCTGGTGAGGCAGAGGAACTTCAGAGAAGCTTTTGCACCAGGTGAGACACCTGAAAGCCTGCGTCCCTTCCAGGCATTGCCTGGCTTTTGCTTGCCCCAAAGCAACAGGGATTGTCTCCTGTGTTTAAAGAGCAGGGGCACCGTGGGCTTCTCCCCACTGTTGCTGAAGGAAGCAGGGCTGTAGTTGCTCCACCAGCTGCAGATGGTTTGCAGGATGGCCAGGTGGGAGAGCTTGGGCTGCGCTAGGACCAACCCCTGCTCTTAAGAAAGGTTGGCCAGAGATTCCTGGCCACAGGTTCTAGGTGGGAGCTCCTGGAGTTGGAGGTAGGTGCGGTGCAAGAAGAGGGCTAAAGGTCCTAGTGGATGTTTGGGTGCTGCTGATCTGCGTTTGTTTTTCTGTAAGTCCTTTGTGCTGACTTCAGGTGTGAGGATGCAGTGGGAAGGAGGCAGGAATGTGCTAGTTCAGAGCATCAGACTTGAGGCTTAATAACAATGTTGTGCCTTACATGATGGGTAAAGGAAGTGTATGTGTACTTTTTTTTTTTTCTTCTCTCAGTAGAATAGTTAAATAGACTTTTTTTGAGTTTTAAAATCAGTTAAATTCCTATCCCACTTTTACCCATGCTCTGTGGTGATGGAAGTCTATGGTTACTTGGAAATCAACAGAACTTTGTTTCCATTTTTATTTTGGTGGCATACAGCCTGTTTTCTATTACACCAACACAAATCTATTTGGGACAGAGCAGAATAAAACCCCAAACTGAATCTGACTAAAAAAAAAATGTCTTTTGTTAAGAGGAAAGAAACAAAGAAACTGAGTCTAGCAATATTCTTGAAAGTGCTTAAAACTGAAAAACAAATACCCATCAGATGTTCAGAAATTGGTTAGAAAAAAAAATGGGATAAGGAATCTTATTTTGAGCCTTTTGTGAAGGATGCTAGAAATTAGTCCAGCAGCAGACAGAAAAGGGATGTGAAGTTATCATAATTCATCATCCTCTGTATTTGTTTCATAGCTCATGTTTTTTTTGTTTGTTTGTTTTGTTGTTGTTGTTTTTGTTTATTTGTTTTGGAACCAAAATTGTTTTCTCCCAACTCTTTGTGTTTAAACTGCCATGTGAGGCTTACTAATCAAGCTGTGGGTTTTCACTTACCTCAGTTGCTCTTGACGCCTTCTTGCTACAGCCATGATGGGAAGAGGAGAAACTGGTTAAGTGAACAAATTCGGTAGATGTACCTACAACTCTCAGGTGTATCTATTAGAAAGGTGCCATGTTTACATACTAAATCTGAGTATATCCATATGTTAGAAATGCTGCTCACTTGTCTTTCAAGCAAAGCTGAAGTTTGCTATATATATTTATATATATTTCCGCCCACGTGCTCTTCGCTGCTGTAAGTGGATTAAACAAGAGACTCGGTTGGGTGCTCTGCTCTCCAGAGGCAACCTGGCAGGTAGAAGCTGTCTACTAAGTCCAGGCAAGGCTGTGATGCTGCCTGAGGTAGGCAGTCTGTCCCTGCTATTTCATAGCCGTGTTATAAGGGTGAAAGATAGAGTAGTGCTTCTTGGAAACTGCCCCAGTAACTTGTGAATGTTGTCAGGTGGCTCTGAAATGATTGCAGTGTGGTGTAGTCATTGCTCGGCAGTGGAAGGAAACTGTAAATTCCCATGGGGCTGGCCTCTTTTCACTGGTGGTCACTGACAGAAGCAGAGGAAATGGCCACAAACTGAGGCATAAAAAGTTCCATGGGAACTTAAGGAAGAAGTTTTTGACAGTGAGGGTGACAGAGCCCTGGAACAGGCTGCCCAGAGAGGTTGTGGAGTCTCCTTCTCTGGAGATCTTCAAGACCCGCTTGGATGCAGTCCTGTGCCACGTGCTCTAGGTGGCCCTGCGTGTGCAGGGGGGTTGGACTAGATGACCTCTAGAGGTCCCTTCCAACCTTAGGCATTCTGTGATTCTATGATTTACTTGTCTCCTAGCTCTGTGGCGTGTGAAACAGTGTTTGACAGAAGCTTGAATGAAGAGCTGGGGAATGCAAAATTTCTGCTGTTGCAGGAGGGTGATACTGACTGTAAAGCTATGCTGCCCCAAAATAGGGGAGAAATTGAAGCTGGGGAAGCTTGGTTCCTCTGTCTGCATTACTCTTTAGCGTGGTCCTTTAGAATGTTTTCGGGCCAGGCATTCAGGGATATGTAATTCAAGTTGGAGAGACTTGATAGAGAAAGGAGACTTCCTTTGCTGTTCTGCCCTCTCCATGTTATTCCTGGGGTGCTGTGCATGAGGAGGACCTGGTGGGTCGGTTACCCGTTGGGGCTGCCAGCAGCAAGGGGTTTGGGGGCCACACTATGGCACTAGGCTGCTGAAGCAGGGGAGGTCAGCAGAAATGGGCATGTTTCATACTGTGTGTAGTCAGTGTTTCTCATGAGTAATGTAGAAAATTTGCCAACTGTTTTCTGTAAACAGCTGGGTTTTATTTTTATTGTGGCTGACCTGCATTCTCATGATGCAGGTTTGAACCAAATCACCCCTGATACCTGGCTGGGATGCTTGCGTGGGTGTCAGGCCATGTGCTGTCTTGAATGTGTGACTGCAAAGGAGATGCTCATTTAGGAGGCTTTGGAGGTTGGAGGTTTTTTTTTTTTTTTTTGATCTTGTATTTGAAGTCCAAGCGGTGCATTGACAAACTGCTTCTGACAAAGCAAATGCGAAGCACGGAGTGTCTCCAGCAGCACTGTGTCCTCGGAGCGCTGGCACTGCACACCGTGATGACTGTGCAAAATGAGGCAGCAGTGTTGCCACCTCCTCCTGCGGAGGCGACGGGTTCGGCTCTAGCTGCAGCCCATCTGGAGGTCACTTGTGCCCTTCACCAGAAAACCCACCTCTCCACAGTGTGCCCCTTGCCAATCTGTGGCATGTTTCTCCTGGACTTGGTAACCCTGTTGTCTTGGGCAGGCTGTATCTAATCTTGAAAAAGGGAAGTACTGCTGTACCTGAAGAACACAGATGGGGAAGAGAAATTTGTTGGAGAGCACAACAAATCTAGTCAGGGGCAGCTAGACTTAGCTAAACCCCTTTGTTCCTCTTTTAATCTCTGCTTGGGTGGAGATGGAGCACCCTAGCAGATCACAGGGTGGATTCTCAGCTAGGGGAGTGTGAAGAGCTTCTCTCCACATGAGTGTGAATCTGCACTCAGAATCATGCAAGTTGGAGAGGAGGGGAAAAAACACGGGTTTTCCAGAAAGCTCAGCGCCAGCCTGACTTGGACAACTCTGGGACTGATCCTGTCTGATTATCCAGCAGCACCCACTGCCATGGTCCCTCAGGACCTTGCTTGGTAGATGGGAGGTGGCAGAGCTTGATGAATGGAAAGCTGGTTTTGTTCCATGGGGATTTTTTTTCTTTTTGGAAGTGTCTCTTCTTCCCTTTCTTTTCCATTGCGCATGATGTCACAAATGACATCAGTCCAATAACCACTTGTGGTTGTCATAGTCACAGCCTGTGACACCCAAACAAAGCAGCAGGCAACCAAAGCTGGCATACAAATACTGTAATATTCATCGCATTCCTCTTGATTAATAATACATGGCGAGGGACTTATTTTCCTTTGAGAAGTACTGGGCAGAACAGAATGAGCAGAACAGAACTGAGTGAGGAGGAAGGACGTCCCTGCCTCATGCTGAACACTGGGTCTTTGCTTCTCCCTCTTGTCCCCATTTCCCAAGTTAGCGTTACTCTGGGCACTCGCGCTTCCTGTGGGTCCAGGAGGGCCAAGCTCCTTTTTCCAGTGGCAGAAGGAGCCAGAACCAACTGAACGGGCTCCATGATGGCCAAAGCTGCTGTCCTGCGGTGCATGGGGCCCATGTGAGCAGGGGAGTGGAAGGGCTTTTCAGCTGGAGGATGAGGTGGATTCCCAAAACCTCCCCATAAAATAATCTCTTCTGGGCAAGCCACAGAGCTATTTTACACTTGTGAGGCTTAGTCACCTCTCCTGAGTTTTCGCACAGGTGGCTTGCTAGTAGGAAGGCACCTGCTACAAGGGGAAAAAAAAATCAAGTAACAATAAAAAAGATTTTACAGAAATCTGGTACGAGGTGTGTGTGTGGCAAGAAAGTGGGCAACCAGGACCTCCTGGGAACAAGCTGCGTGACCTTTGGCATGCTGCTGGCACGAGGGGAGCCACTGTTCGAGCTGCCCTCGCCAGCACCTTCCTCAGGAGGGCTGAGGTGGGAAGGGTCCTCTGGAGATGCTCTGCTCCAAGCCCCCTGCTCAAGCCAGTCTCCTGCAGACCTGGAGCGCTCTGCTACAACTACCCAGAAATTTCTGGGCACACAATTCCTGGGCTTATCCCCATCACTGGCCGATGCTGCCCAGAGCGGGGTGGGCAAGAGGCGCCTGCTGCAGCAGGAGGGCAGAGTCCAGCACCGCGTGGCTGCCGTGGCCACTACAACAGATCCGTGCCGGGGGTGCTCATTATATAATAGCTGGTGGTTGATTAATACGCTGTGAGTCAGAAGCGCTGGGGTACTTTAGCTTTCTCTAGTTGCTATGGTAACATTATTTTAACAAATAGCTTTTTAATATTTAATTAAAATTCTGCTTTTGGCGTGCTGGAGTAAGAGCTATTACAATTGCTACTACAAAGGGTCAGCAATGAAGTGTATTTCAGAGCCACAGTTTTTGGTTGCTTTTGTTCTTTTTTCCACCCTCCTCGCCTGGAACTGTTAGCTTCCTTTTTAAATAAATAAATAAGTCACTGTAATTCATTAGTTGTAAGAAATATCTGCCTGTTCCCAAGACACAAAGCAAATGTAATGCAAATCTGCATTTACACTCAGCAATTGAAGGTTGTCACTTCTTTAACGTATAATGCCAAACTCTCTATATAAGGACAGAGTGGTGTGATAGAGTTTATAAACTCTCCTTTGTCATTGGAGTTCCTTGCTCTACCTTTGCCTGCCTGATGAGATCATTCTCGTTTTGTGCACTTCGTTCTCCCTCTGTGTCAGGTTGGATGCTTTCCCCTCGGCAGCTTGTAGAGGAAGCTGGTGCTGGATCCAGACTGGGCTCTGGAACGAGTCCTAGTCTTTATTTATTTATTTTAGGTGAGCTCCTTTGCTCCCTGATGCTGAGAGAGTCTTCAGTAGAAGCAAATGAACAGAGAATTTGGTCTCAAGAGAAAAATAAATATTTAACAGCTTTCCCTGTAAATACCTTTTATTTATAGAACACTTATAGGTTCTATCATGCTTCATAAATGTGGATGCTTTTATGCAAGAATTCTACCTTAAGGGACTTAGTGGATACTTAATGTCATTTGTGATACAATAATGAAATAAATGTGTTGATCTCAAGAGATTCCCTCCCAGCCCTGATTTTCCATGATTAACATAATATTGCACACTTTGAATCTCTCTGAATCGCATCCCTTAGATGCATTACTTAGAAACAACCGCCTCATTTCTTGAAGGCCCTTTAGTGTTTTGACTTGTCTGGAAGAGTTTGATTCTAGGTAGTGCCATCACCTACCACTGTGATATCTTGCCAGGTCCTTGTTTTTGAGCCCCTGTGCTCAAAGGCTGGGATGGTACTGTTATCCCAGCCCTTGCACAAGGGGAGGTAAGCCCAGAGACAGACAGACAGGCAAAGCTTCTCCCCTCAGCTAACTAGCTGCGGGAAGTTGAGCGGTCGCTGTCTGTGCCACCTCTAGTCAGCTGAGGCCATCCCATTTCCAGAGATATTGCATCCTGCCTGCAGATGGATGTTCAAGACAGGCAGACCTGGCCTCATTTGTGGGCAGTCACCCACTGAGATTTATGTTGGATGGCAAAAGTTAGATAAGAGAAGTGCCCTGCTACATGAAAGCCTACAGACTTTTTGCCCATTTTACATGTGGTCTGCAACGGTGTCCCAGGCTGGAGGATGTTCTCGCTCTTTCTGCTGCTATGGTTATAGGTGTTTTTGGGTTTCCCTTCCAAACTAGCACAATTACTCTGTCTCACACTGTTCACATATGGGTGTTAAGGCTTAAATACCCTAGAGGGAGGTGCAAACCCACTCTCTAGATGTGTTAACCAAGGTACAGAAGATGTGCCAAAACTCTTCAAGCCAGCCAGGAGGAGAAACAGGGCTCTTCTCCCTGTTTATGCTAAAGCCATAATAATGCAATCATGATGGTGGTGGTAAGGTAAGGTCGTTGCCACTGGAATACTGCAAATGGGAGGTGTTCTAGATGGTCTTCTAAAGTGTCCATAATAGTTGTAGCCTGTATTTTTGTTTGTTGGGGTGGCATGAGGTTTCTAGCAACGGTTGATGACGGTGACTAGCGTGGGTAGTGATCCTTACTAGTGATTTTTAAACTTATTATGGTGTGATGGGGGGTGAAGAAGCTAAAAAGGAGACTAGTGAAAAGGAAATTACTAGGAAGAAATTAGAACTTCCTTAGGAGAAAAAATAGAAGTGAACCTGTGTTTTTGTTCAGGTAGGCTAGAGCTTCACTGAAGAAGCTGTGTTGAGCTGAAGTGTGGTGTGTGAGGGGAATAAAAGCATTGCCACAGACATAAACAGGTTAGAAAGTGTTTTCAGGCCAGGTCCCTAGTTGGGCCTCTGCTGCTCAGTCAACCTCCTTGTCAGCATGGGGCTCCTGTGATGCAACACACGGCATGGAGGCAGCCGACAGGAAGCTGCAGGTAAATTGTAAAGAGGAGATCACGAGGGACTTTCCTGGTGGCTCTGCCCCCAGGTGTAAGCAGATCTGGTGCATCTCCTGCCTACACTTTGCAGAGGGCAGCTTGTGTGTGCCCACCTCGCTGTAAGCGTGCTCGCTGAAGCCCAGCTCGGGGCGCACTGGACCCGGCGGTGCTCAGAGCGGCTGCGTTTCGGGCGCTGCACTGAGCGGGTGTAGGATAGGCGAGCGCAGCTGGTCTTCGTGGTCTGCTGCAGAAGGGACCTGAAGCTCCAGCAGCGTAGGGAATTCTGTGTTTATTGTGCTGTCCAAACCACGCTCGCGTATGAGGAGGAATAGCAATTTCTTACCACAAGGGGATAGGTTTTCCTTTCTTCTCACTTAGAGCAATTCAGTGGATTTCTATTCCTGGGAAAACCTTCTTTTCTGAGGCTTTCTTGTATCTCAAAGAACCTGCTGAGTGACCACGAACAGGCCATTGCTGTGACACTAGAGGAGTGTACAGAAAAGCATCCGCTTTCTTCTTTAATCTTATGTGGAAGTTGGGACCAAATTTCAGAGGGCTTGAATGAGCCAGGATCAACCCCTTTAAAAATATTTGCAAGGCGCTGAAAAGGAAAAGAAAGCACTTCTGAGGAGGTGAGATGACCACTGTGTGCCCCTGAAGTAGGAGGAAGGGAATGCATCATTATTAACGATCATTTTATTTTAAACACTTCCCTCTCAGTATTATCAAAAGGATGGGAACTTCAGCCTTTTGCAGCCATGTACCATGTGCTGCTGTTGTTATAAGTTGTGTTTTGGCCTGTTACTATAGAAACAAGAGTGCTTGTCCTCATAGGGAGCAAGTTGCCTTTTTATCTGTGAAAACTTGAAGTCTGTGTTGTGAGGATCTCCGAGTCCGTCTTCCCACTGTGTCACTTGCAGTTGTGCCCTCTGGGCTAGCTGCTGATTGCTTGCACTAGTCCTGACTGGCGGGGCAGAGAAACCAGGATTAAGCCCTGCAAAGTAGTTTAAAGCTGCTAGAGTCTGTAATGCTGTATCCTGCCCTCAGAGATCTGAGGGATGCTGGAGATGGGCGGCTCAACATTCCCGCAGGGATGTCGGCTTCTCCCGACCAGCCAGGCGCCACAGGGCCGGGAGGACGACGGGCCACGCTCGCGGCGCTGCCCCTTCCCACCCGCGGCCTCTGTCAGCATCGATCAGCCGCTCCTCGAGTCACAGCGCGGGCCGTGGCCTAGTTTGCAGATTTCCTTCTGCTTCACTGCGGCCACGGCATGATGCATGGCTGCGCTCATGATCCCCTCAAACTGCCCTTTTGTCCTGCAATTTGTGACTTCATCGCTTCCTCGGTCTGGCATTTTTAATTGCAAGTCTTCATGGCCGATAAAAAACCCTAATAGACTTGGGAAATTATGCCGCAAAGCAGAATCCCTCTCTGCTTGTTTCTGGCTCATGATTTTTTAATGTCTCTTATCTCTCAGCTAATACAGTGTGTCCGTCAAGTATCTGGACAGTAATACAGATGTATTTAAAATGTTACTTCTCCCAGGAGGCTCAAAGGCAAGAGTCTCCCTTAGGCTTGGCATAGCCGCACGATGCTGGTACATCAGTGCAAGGGAGTCTGTCCTGGCTCTTGTTCCGAGACTTCACGTCTCGAGCGTTAGGGGATGCAGTATCAGCCATCTTCTGGCTATTGAAATCCTCCCTTAAAGCATGCTGCTTCTGTGAAGCTTTCCAACCTAAAAATTTCACAACAAATGCTGATTTCAAAATACCTCATTTCTACCCCTTGCGTTGTCTTTCTGCGGGCTGTGCCTGGCTCGGTGCCTGCTCGCGGGAAGGCTCCTCGTGTGAGCTGATGGCTCCCATGTGCTCGCGCTTGGTGATAGCTGTGGTCATCCTGCTTGCCGCAGCAAGGCAAGTCGAGGCATTACATAAAGATCTCGGTGTGTGTGCAGGCCTTTTCCCTTGCTCTTCTTACTTGTGGGAGCTTTGACATGGATGCTGCAGACCCAGATAACATCGTAGCTGGTGCATTTGCCAGCATGTAATTCCAGGGCTGTGTCATACACCTGTACAAAACACTTAAGACTTATTTTTCCAGGACACTGAACTCCTGGAGCCCTATTAATTTGGAGACTTGCATATGGAACTCATTTGACAACTTGAAATTGAAAGCAGCAGTGGCTGCTGTCATAGGAAAGCCAGATTTTTAATCCAGGCAACTGGAAGTTCTGCAAAAGGTGAATTTGCATTTTTCTGAGTGAACTTTTCCATATTTTTTTTTTTGTTGTTCTGTTTTGTTCCTCCCCCACCCCCAAATGGGTAAGTGGTGGTGCATGGCTACATGGACACACAGTGGTGGCCTTCCTCTGCCATTTGATTACTGGGGATATCTGCTGTTTCTCTGCTGCTCCTTGTCAGAGACCCTCTTGCACAGAGGGCTGGTGTCAAACTGCATCAGCACAGCACGGATTAGCTCAAGGTGAACAAGGTCTCATACAGTGTCTAGAGGAGTGGTTGGTCCGCCTTTCTCAAATGCATGCAAAGAAGTTTTATCTGTCTCAAGAGGGTTTCTTTTGTTGTTAGGACAAATCTACATGGGAGATCTTAAAATTGGATGAGGGCTGTGTGACTAAGTGAGGCATTTCTGAGTTGAGTTGTAACTTGCAGCATTTAAAAAAAAAAAAAAGTTTTCCTGGCGTGTTGCATTACTAGAGACTATTTGAACTAATGTGTTGCATGTCATTAAACATATGGTGAATCATTTGACATACATGCCAAAGAGAGTCTGAGATAATGGGACCAAAATGTCATTTAGTAATAGTATTCACGTAACAGTGATTTCCTGGAATAAAATCTACAGGGAATGTAAAAGGAAAATTGAAAAAGTATCCTCACTTCTATCTTGTCACTTGTGAAGTACCACCATGAACGATGTGTTAACCCCTTGGTCACCCACTCAGCAAGTCATAAGTGTGAGATTTCTTCTTGGGTCTCAAGTGCCTCTTTCAAGTGCACCACCTGCTCATGAGCAAAATACATCTGTGTGCCATCCATTTGTGTTGTCACTATGTCTGTATTGTGAATAGTGAAGGTTCCCAATGTAGTTATGGACTTTATCTGGGTCATACTTAATGGCTGTTAACTGTGTTCTCCTGAAAATGCATTGCATGGTGCTAAAGGTGTAGTGAGCCAGTGCTGGCACAAGTAATGTGGCATCTTCCAGGGATTTTGCACTATTATTTTCTTTCAAGGTATGTAATTTTTTATTTTAACCTAGCATAAAACTGCCTTAATTATGTAATTGCTGAGGTTGCAGGGTAGGGTTTTCTGCAAGTTGGCTCCCAAATCTGAAGTCAATCTTTTAAATATTGACTTCGTCTACTAGCAAATCTTCTTTAACTTCAGCTGCGCTTGAGTAAAGTAGCTAATTTACTTAAAACTCTTAGGGGATTCACCCTGTTTATCCAGTCCTGATTGGACTTAGTTGGAGAGGCACTGTGTCGGAATCAGAAAGTAAAGCAGAATGGAGATTTTTTTTTTTTGAGAGCAGACAAGAGGATGCTGGTGGCATTGAATGTGGGAGGAGAGATGAGAAGTACCTGGGGGCTTCTTATTTATTCTCCTTTTCCCTTTTCTACCAGCCTTTGTGACCCCTTGCTCCTGCCTCCTCGTTTTTCTCGCCTTCACCTGCCAACAGCCTGGCAACCGAATGAGGGGCAGCCCAGCGTGCACCACCAGCATCATCTACCTACAGATTGCTCCTTTCCCCCTCACCCCAGCTTCTCCACTCTCTCCAGCTGAGGAACCCTGTGCTATAATGTATGTGGTGAAACAAACCTAAAACACAAGCTGGTGGCCCCACCAGGAAAAATGCTGTATTAAAATTGCACATGTAACCTAATCCAAGCTTTGGTGTAAGCAGGAGAGACAGAAAATGCTCTGCTGACCTAATGCCCATTTAAAAAAAAAAAAAAAAAAAAAAAAACTCTGTAGCTGGTGTCAATGGGATGCCTTTTTCTTTTTCCTTCTTTTTTTATCACTTTTTTATGCTCTTTTCATAAGAACTTCAGTGCTGCATTAAAGAGATTATAGGTGCTTTTCATCTGTACCTTTTTTCCCCCAATTTTATTTCTTCCTAGCAAGCCTCAGGGTTTTTTTTATTTTATTTTTTTTATTTTTAAGCAATTGATTTATTCTCCTACCTGCTGGGAAAGATTGACCTACTCCTGTGCATCTTCAGAGAGTCTTTCCACCCCCACCCCCTCCCCCCAACTCACTCAGGAATGGGAGCAAAAGGAGGGCTGGGATCAAAGGTGCTCCTTCCCTGGCATTAGCTGCACCCAAAAGAAACGGCCATGGCTTGTGCTGTTATTTCACAGCTCAATATAAATTGTGTGTGTGTGTTGGACTGATGTTATCCAAGGAGAAAAGCTGCTTTTAAACTAAAACCCTCTTGGTTTTTCTATTCCGGATCTGGTAGAAATCTCATTTCTCTTTTATTTCCTCCTTCCTCCCCCAGTATGTGTTTGCCATGAAAAACCTCAGACTTGAGTGCTTTGGTTCCTCTAAAATGCGAGGCTTGGATCCCATCCAAGGCTCCTTTTGGTGAGTTAAACTTGTGGTTCTCCAAGTTTTGTGCCCTGGTCCGTGCTATAGCTCCCCATTCTGCATGTCCAGGACAGACCCCGCGAGGCTGGCCGCATTCCTGCAGCCCCGGGCTGATAAGGAGACGGGGAAGGACCTCTTTCACAACGCTTGGATTCGTCGCATACCAAGTGTACGGCATGAGCCATCCTATTGTTCAGCTTTTGAAGTGCTAGAGATCCTTGGGCAGTCTGGAAAGGGGAATTTCCTGGTTTCTGCTGTCCCATGAAACTTTCACCTTTGAATGAGCAAATTTTTAGTGTCAGGATAGCTGCTCTCCATCCTTTTGAAAAGATGAACTGGGTTGCACTAAATTTCCTGGGCCCGGTCCCCTGCTTTTATAGTTTGGTCTAAAGCTACTGACCTCAGCAGAGCTAGGCTGACTTAGAAAAGGAGTAAAATTGGTTCTGGTCTTGTTTAAATTCAATTTTGCAAGAATAAAATCTGGAATTAAAAACAAATGGCGGGCGGGGTGGAAAGCCCTTTGCTACTTGTCCTGGTAGACCTAATGCTAACAGTTCTTTTCTCACTCCTGGTGAAAGAACAGCTAAAGATGTCCCATGGACATAGTCCCTGAAGCTTTTCTAGTGTCACCTTCCATCATTACAAAACAGCGGGAGATGCTGCTTCAGAGCATTGGCAGGTGGCAAAAGGGACTAACTAAGACAATGTGGTCCCATTTGGGAGAAGAATCAGCTTGGGGCAATCTGTCTCGCCTGTCCCTCCCCTTGCAGCCGAGGACGGTCTGGATGTAGCTAACCTGTGCAAGCCACCAGTGTTTTGAGAGGAGAGGTCTGGGAGCCGACTTCAGCTTGATCCGGTTTCTCAGCAGTGTTGTGTGCAATCGTGTTGGGTTTCAACATATTCACTTTATTTTAATTCTTTGTTCAGAGAGGGCTCTTTGATTTAGTGATGACTTTTCCATTAGAGTTTGTGCAGCCTTTTCAAACTCCCTGGCTGTTTTTCCTCCTATTGCAGTACCTCACAAGGGATAACTCTCCTTTAGAAAGGAATCTTTCAAAAGGAAAATGGAGAGACAACTTATCCTCTGTCTGGCCCATGTGAGAAGTAAGGGATGTTAAGGAGCTCCTTGTTTGCCTCCCTGAGAAGGCAAAAGGTATCAGAGGGGAAGCAGGTCAATTCCACAAGACAAGTCAGGAAGACAAAGGCATCTCTGGAAGAAAAGAAGTGGGTAACTTGAGAATTAGGGTTTTTTGTTTGGTTTTTGTTTGTTTGTTTGGGGAGGGTATTGCTCTTTCAGGTGAGGAACAAAGTCTTGATCTAATTCACTAAGCATTACAGGACAGTCTTAAGACTAGAGTTGCTTCAGGTAATGTTTTTGACCAATAGTTTGTCCATCAGAAGGAAGCTGAATTACTGAAAACTCTTTACTAAAATGTACTTTGCTGAAGCTTTTGACAGGAAAGAGGCCTAAAGCACCAAATGGGTTTGAAGGAATACGATTTGAATGTTCCTCAGAGACATGGCTTTGAGTTTCTGCTCCAGCCTGAAGAGTGGAGAGCTGGACCTTGGATCTCTGCCATCCCCAGCCTTTACTGCTGGATAGTTGTCCTTCCCCTGAAAAGGGTTTTATTTGGGTTTAGGGTGAGGTGTGGTTGCGTGGGGGGGAAAAATCAACTCTCACTTTTATTCAGCTAGTAGAACACATTTTTGTCTAAACCTAAGAAGCTGTTGTGAAATCAAACTTACACATAAAGCCTCAGGAAAAATAACCTGGACTGCTGCAGGATGGATAATTGTAGCACTTTAAGCAGGACCTTTCAGGAGAGAGATTGCTGTCGGGGAGGAAAAAAAACTCCTGGGAGCTGCCCTGTGTCAGCTCTCGATCCTGAGGAGTTGCACAAAGGATTTGGCTGCACGGCTGGATTGAAGAATAGCCAAAGACAAGATGTGCCTGGAGGCCTTAGCTCCCACACATGTCTGGGGATGCAGAATTTCTAAAGTATTCATCAGAGGGTAGGGCGGAGGGGATGCTAGAGAAAAATGTGTGGTTGCAGAGGCAAGCTTGAAAGCGTAGCCCATGTTTAATTGACGCTGAAGCAACTGCAGGTTGGTGCTGGCAGAGCATCAGGTGCTGCAGCCAGCAATGGGTATCGGAGGCAGAGGGGGAGCTTGTGAGGAGACCTCAGCAGCAGTGAGCTGGTCCAGCCGGTGCTGGCAGGAGCAATGGCATCTCTGAAAGAGCAAAAATTATATTGTACATATTGACTGCGCACCAAAAAAAGGGGCAACCAACCTGCAAATGACTGAGCAGCTGCAAAAAGTGCTGCCTTTCTGTGATGTTTTAAGTGTCCTGGTGTGGCAATGCTCTTGGCTGGAAGCTGGAGTGTTTTAGTGCACTCTTTTCCCTGCCCCTCTTCTTTTCTCTTCAGTTAGGTCCATACAAAAAAATGCACTGGTGTGCTAGTGGGTTGCCATGGAAAGAGCTGCCACAGTGAACCGGGTTTGTGCTGGCTTGGTGGTGCCTGTTTCTTTTAAAGAAAAGCAAGGGAAAATCTCACAAGCATAGCAGGCAGACAACCCAAATGAGCCCAAGCTGGCCCTAAGAATCAGTGTAGTAAATTGGGGATTGTCCCCCTCCCCTTCCCTTGGGAGGAGCACACATGTTTTTTGGCAGACAAGCACTGTGTAGCAGTGTCACATTTGGGTTTTCAGGACGGGTTGATCTGAGCCCCTTTTGGAGCAGGGGGAGGAGTGAGAGCTGAAGCGAGGGAGGGCCGAGGGGCTGTTCATCTCCCTGCACCTCAGACCTCCCAGGCCACATCCCTGCATTTCCCATGCGTGGTCCTGGCAGGCCACGCCGCGGATTATTAATATGTTGTATTAGAGGGGAGACACCCTTTAACTTCTGCCAAAGTCGACCGTTGGCATTGCCAGGCGCAGCAAGATGATGCCCGTGTCGTTGTTCCATGACTGATCTCGCATCTGGGGTCCCTCCAGACACGAGGGTTTCGCCGCCATCCCCGATCACCTCCTGCGGTGTCGGCGATGCTCGGCCCAGCTGGAGACCCTCCCTGCACGGCAGGGGTTGGATTTGGAAGCAACCGAGACCTAGCGCCCGGGTAGTGCCTTCCCTCGTGGACCCTGAGGCCTCGCAGGCAAGGGAGCGGTGCAGCGTCCCACAGAGCCGGGCAGGAAGAGGTCAGCACTTTGCTTTCTCCTCCCTTTGGCCATTTTTGAAGAGTTTAGGGAACAAATTCTGAAGCAGATGCTCCCCGATCCAGCAGCTGGAGGAGAGCTTGGACGTGCGGAGCACAGGGGCAGGCAAGTTGAGAGGAGTGTCGGTCACCAAAGAGGAAAGCTGACCGAATGAGGCTTGTAGGAGGCTGCAAACTTTAGCTCTGGTCCTGTTTTCCCTCCCTTGACCTAGATAGAGGCGAGATTAGCTGTTGATTGAATTAATTCCAGGTTTTGTCCCGCTGCCTGCTGAGGGTTTCTTTGATTGTAGTGTTTGGCTCCGTCTGGCGAGAGCTCTTTGGAGAGCAGGGAGCTCTTGGGACTCTGCTTTTGGGGGAGGGTTGATTATGCCTAGGAAATTATTCAAAATCAGTTCCTTTGGCTGCCTTTTTGAGGGAGTGAAATTGCTGAGTGACAGATTTCTGACATACCAAAAGGCAATCCAAAATAATCAGTTGACCTGTAAGAGGTGACCAAGATGCCTTTCCCTAGGGACACTTTTTCCTTTATGTGGATAAACCAGCCTTTGCTTTTTGAAAAGGAGATCCCTCCCACTCCTCCTGACCAGGAGGAGAAACCCGGCTTCAAAAAAAGGAGGGGAGGGTGGGGGAAAGGCTTTGAACAAATATTCCTCAGCAAGAAGTGGTTGTAATAGGCAGTTCCCCTTTTTCTGCATTTCTGAAGTGTTGCTCAAGAAACATTGCTACAATTTGTTCATCTGGACATGCTGCGAAGCAGCCCGAGGGGAACCCGCTCCAGAGGGACAAAGTGGCCAGTGCCTGTAATGACTCTTTCTTGTTGGTGGGATTTTTTTTTTTCTTTACAGTGAGTAGTGAGTAAACTAAATTAAAAAGGCTGGGAGGAGGCAGGAGGAGGTAGCTGTCAAGTGCACTTTGTTGCCTTTTTAAGGTGCTCTGATTGCAGACACACCTGGGAAAAGAATATACTGAATGGGCGGTTTTGCCAGTTCGACTTATATTGCCGTCGGCTCAGGGCGCTGAGAGGGCAGTGGGGTGAAACGCTGCCCGAGAGGGGCAGTCCCGCCGCGCGCCAGTGCATCCCAGGGCTCAGAGCCAAACCCTGGAATTGGGAGCTGCTCTGTTCTGTGCCCCGGGATGCTCAAAATGAGAAAGGGAAGGGGCAAAATTTCTCCCCCTTTGAGGCGCTCCAGGGACCTGCTGAGGGACCGACTGCATGAGCCTGAGTGTGTTTTACTAGTGTGTCACTTAATTCTCTCCGTAATCTACTTTCATGAAATCTCCCTTGCAAGGAAGAGCTTGCAAGGGCTATTCATTCCCTTCTGCTTCTCACTTCAAACAGAAGTACCTTTTCCCTCAAACTGGAGCATAAATAGTTTGCGAGTGATCCGACAGTCACTTCTGCTTTTTTGTTATCATTTTTTTTCCACCCCTGCAGTTCACACCAGAGGCATCCCAGGCTGCGGCGTCTTGCCATGTCGTGCTGAGGTTCCTGCGTTCGCCCTGTCTCTTGCCCCAGGTGCTGGTGTCCTCGCAGCAGAGCCCACGGGTGCTGGCAGCTCCCATCAGGCACCATCATTGCATGGGCAGCCCAGGGAAATGCTGCCTCCTGGCAGCATAACCCAGGAACCCAGGAATAACCCAGGAAACTGGAGAATGTCTCAGCAAGGGAGTGTGTGTGTAGTTTTGTGGTGTGTGTGTGTGTGTGTGTGTGTGTTTTTTTTTTTTTTTTTTTTTTTTTTTTTTTTTTTTTTTTTTTTATTTTTTGGGTTTTGTGGGGGGGGGTTTTTTTTTGGTTTTTTTTTTTTTTTTTTTTTTTTTTTTTTTTTTTTTTTAATCATTGTGGCTTGGTGTGTGGTGGAGTTTTGTTAGATGTGTTTTGTTTTTGTTTTATTTCCTCCTCCTTTGGGTTGCACTGGGAAGGAGGGCTGTTCCTACGTGAACCCTGGTAATGCGGCCCTGCGTGACGAGGGGCCGGACGGGCTGCGGCGCCAGGCGTCCGTGTCCTGCTCTGCACAAAGGTCCTTTGTGGCCCAGCCAAGTCCTGCTGGCGGCCAAGCTGCGGCCGTGTGCCCTGGGCAGCGTCTCCGTGCCAAGCTGGGCGGCAAAGGTGCTGCCAAGAGGAAAAGGAAGCTCCTCCGGTCCCGTGATCCCGACCGGCAAGTGCGTTTGGCCTTGCTGCCACACGGATGGCCAGGAATAACACTTAAAAGCAGTACACAGCCACCCACTTCCATGCGCTGCGTAGCAAGGTGGGACTGTCCTCTGCATGCTGGCACTGCCTAGAACATCTTTCTATATCTGTATGTTTGTGTAACATGGAATTACTGTAAGGAAGTCGAGTATTGGATTGAGAGCATGTTAATGGGATAAAAGAAGAAGCTAGAGCATTGGTACAGAGCGTGGATGTGGTGTTCGCGGAATAACTTTAGCTCCAAACAACTATCACTTTTAAGTTGAAAGGCCCCGGGAGCAGCAGTGACACTTTGGCTCTCATCTGCTCGCTGCCGATGCCGCAGTGTGGTGGTGGCTTTTGGTCTCTCGTTAGATGTCTGAAATCCCAGTAAGCTGGGGAGGGAGAAGCACGGTGTGACCTGCCATGATGAGGATACTTGCAGGGGTCGTCTTTGCCTGTGCCACTGAACAAGCCACAGGCCCTCAGTGTACATAACATTATACTGAAGCCAAGTGTTTTCAAAGTGAATTTGACTCTCTCTCTGTGTCTTAGTAAGTGCCCAGGCCTCCTACCCACATAAAACAAAGAGCTGAGGTAAAATTTGAAGCCAGTAAGGACAAAAAGACATGCAGAGCTGATCAAAATGGGAGAAGTGTATTTACAGACTCTGACCGAGGTGGGCTGGGTGTAACCACGAGAAGGTTGCTTTCACGGAGATCTTCCATTTCTCTTGCCCTAGAATACTGGACTTTCCAGAATTCAAGCAAGTGGGGATGTTCTGGAGTTGTAGCCTTCAAGCAGGGGAAGATCAAGAGGACATAGCACTGCTTTGCTAGTGGCTGGATCTTCTTGCAGCTGCCAAGGACGGTCCCTTCCAGCTGGGGGAGGACGGAGGGAGCCTGGTCCCCATGGGGCTGCCCTGCCATGCGTGTGCGCCCAGCCTGATGCATTGCCACTAAGAGAAGGCAACCAGCTCAGCCCTTTGATCTCCAGACCTTTATTTCCTCTTCTGAGATGACTGGTGAGCATGAGTTGTGATGATAGGGTTCATGACACTGACGTTGCTTCACTGATGTCCAAGTTAGACTGTCATCCCCTTTTGCAGGGCACTTAGCTATTTTTAACTCCTTGCTCAAGAGAGTGATGTTAATTATCAGAAGACAGAGCAGTAGCCTGGACATGGAAAACCTGGGTATAACTTGTAGTTCTGTTGTGCTTCCAGTGTGATGCTGGGCCAGACCACAGTCTCTTTGCCCATTACCTGCCTGTCTGAGCAATGGGGTCACCACAGAGCAAGGAGGAGCGGTGGAGAGCACTTTGCAGGCCAGTGCCTGTCTTGGTCCTCAAAAGAGCTGCCTCTGCTTTAGGAGAGGTCCTCGTGTACTGGATTGGCAGAGATGTGGTCTTGGACACTGGGATGTGGCTGGTCGGCCAATTTCATCAGGATATTTGGCTACACGAGACAGGTCAAAGGCTGCCTGTCTGTGTGCTTAAAATTAGAGTTGCCCCGAAGTGTCTTTGACCTGAAGTTTGCTTGTGTCCTGTCCGAGTCTCACTCGGAGGAGACTCGGTGTTTGAGTCCTTAGGAAAATCTGACTAGCAGCGTCTGGGGACAGAGTGGACTTGCAGGAGGGACGTCTGTCATAGTTGTGCTGAAGTCCAGACTGCATGAGGGGTGTCAGTCTGACTGCCTGATGCATGTTGACTCCATTCAGGCCGTTGACTCCAACCCGGAGCTCAAGGATGCAGAGGGAAAAGGGGGTCCAAAAGGACAAGAGACGTGTTTTAAGCAGCAAGGTGAAATCCCGTGAAAGGAAGGTGTTGCACTGGCCTTTCATAGTGTCTCATCCTCCAGACTGTGCTCATCTTTTAAGAGTGTGAAGATGCCCAGGAAAGCCCCTGGGGGACAGACAGGCGTAGAGTGACTCATCAGCATTGTATACTGCNGTCTGACTGCCTGATGCATGTTGACTCCATTCAGGCCGTTGACTCCAACCCGGAGCTCAAGGATGCAGAGGGAAAAGGGGGTCCAAAAGGACAAGAGACGTGTTTTAAGCAGCAAGGTGAAATCCCGTGAAAGGAAGGTGTTGCACTGGCCTTTCATAGTGTCTCATCCTCCAGACTGTGCTCATCTTTTAAGAGTGTGAAGATGCCCAGGTGACTCATCAGCATCGTATACTGCAAACCATCTGCATTTTTCTAACCCTTTGCACAAGTCAGAGGGGGGGATGTGTGCAGCACCTAAGCTACTGATGTTTAGTGTTCATTATTTGCTCCTTCCTCTTTTTTGTAAACATCCTTGACTTCTTCAGTGCTGCTGCTTTGTTGGAAAAGGCAGATACAAGGAGTGCTTCCCATATCAAGCAAGAACATGCCAGCCAAAGGTTCTGTGAGGCTGTGGGCCCATTTCATTCAGGATTAGGAGATGTTTAAGTGAGAGTATCCCTGTGATAACAATAACTTTCAAAAGGGATTATATCTGTAGAGATAGACCCTGTCTGGGTGGCAGTGCCATGAAAGGGATCACAGGAAGGAGAGAGGATCTGTATACCTGGCTCTTCAGGTGATTGACTTTGGCAACTAGGAAATTATTTCTCCAAACTACTTAAGCAAAGATTTCTCTTAAAATATCTGTCCTCACTCCCTTTGTCCCCCTGC
>VWPW01017401.1:31370-75335 GCA_013389825.1 Crypturellus undulatus | reverse complement strand
TACTAGAAAAAAGAAATGAAGCCAAATATTTGAGTGGAATGAATTATTTTCCTTTTGTAAAATTAAATGTGGATACATCCTAGTGCTACCTATGTAGCTGCAGATATCATATGCCTGCAGATGACTTTTGTTTTGCGTTTGAATCTCTTGCCCTTCTACGTGATCCTGCATAAACTCAGTGTGAAGAATTTCTTGGATCTAGTGATTTGAATCCAATTCAGTGATGAAGATTCAATGAGCTGCACAGACAAGTAATTAAACTAGTTGGAATGAATGCTTTCATAGCATTTCTATTTCTCTCTTGAGAAAACTGTTCTTCTTTATTTTTCTCTTATGAACATGCAAATTTCCTTCATAGGAATAAAGATATCCCTGATTAAGGGAGGTAATTTTGTCATGGTACGTGACTAGCCTCTGGGACCTGCTGCCCCTGGAAATGGTAGATGCAGACTGTTTGCAAGGGGTTTAAACCCTCGTGCAGACATTGAGGGCATTTGCTGCAGTCTTGGGCAATATTTTAAGGGGGTGATGAGGAGTTAATGCATCCTGATTTGGAAAAACATGAGCCAGAACAGAGATCACCCAAAGGAACGTCCAGGCCTCAGTAGATAAGGAGGGACATCTTGCAGACTGCAGCAAGGTCAGAAATGTGTGGGACCTGCAGCCCTGTTGTGCTGGTTACAATGGCCCTGTCTGGTGTGCAAGCTGTCTGTTGGTCCCCCAACCCTTATTACAGCAGAGAAAGTACCCACTGGAAAACAAGAAAACCTGGATTTTGTCCCCAGGCTCGCAAAAGTCTCTACTTCCCCTCCAGCTCTTTGCTAGCGCTGCCCATTGGCACCAGGAGACCTGCAGGGTCCTGTCACCTGCTGTGCTGTAGATCCGGGCCATTCCTGCGTGGATTAAGTGGATACTGCTTCAGGGCCTGAACTGAAGCACAAGCCAATGGTTTTCCTTTCCAGGTGAGGTGTTTTTTTTTTTTTTTTTTTTTTTTCCCCCTCTCTCTCTTCTCCTTCTTCTTCTTCCCCTGAGAGTAAAAATGCTAAAATCGGGCTTCTTCCAGATATAAATAATGAAGTGTAACCTTGCATTTAAAAAAAAAAAAAAAAGTAGTGATCACAGATATGTATTTAAGATAGAAAATTCACAGCACGCATTATTTAACTTCCTCTTTTTCGGAAAGAAGTTGGCCCCTTGGGCTCACACAATGTGCAGCACAAAAACCTACTATTTTGCCACAGCTTTGACTTTACAGCAGTTTGAATGAGGGCCTTTTAGTTTAAAGGTAATATACTGTAAGCAGAATACTTGGATGCATCTGTCCGTCTGGGAAAACCCTATCTCATCCCATGTCCAGGACCTCCATGTTTGCCCATATTTTCATGGCGTCTCTGGGCTCGTGCAGGGCAGAAGCGCAGGTCCCTGCTGCACACAAGTGTGAGTACCTGCTTTGGTGGATTCAATGTTTTTTTTTTTAGCTTCACTAGCAATTGCTTCACTAGCAACTTTGAGGCTGTAGTTCTTAAATAAAAACTATAATTGCTGCTTCTATTCAGACATCAAATTCACGACCATAGCAACCTGCCATCATCACATGCATCTACATGCTTGGATTTTTTTTTTTTTTTTAAACTTTCCTCCCATTGGATATGTCTATATCAACACTTGTGAACTGAAAACATACAGCAGTTTCAAATTGTATTTCTTCACAGGTACCTCGGAAAGGATGAATATAGTGGTCTGTATCCTTCCCTGTTAACTCCCTTTTATTCAGCATACTGAGAATTGTAATGGTGTCGAGTCTTCAGGCTGATCCAAAGTAAATGCTGTTTTAGAAGCTGTAGTCTGTGGTTTACATCATCTTCGCTTCTTTCTGTTGCTTTCCTGTGTAAAGCATTGCTGTCCTGATGCACTCTACAGGAGTTATAATGGAACTATAGGAAGAAGCTTTTGGTTGTACTACTCTGTGTAATTAAGCCCAGTTGTAAGTGTGTTATTGCACTGGAGAGCAGTGACACTTTTGCTGATAGGAATTGTGTTATCACAGTAACAGCTGTGTGCTTAAAAACAGTTGTAAGGAAGGAGAAACATCACCCTAGGTGTTTTCCTTTTCAGACTGTGAAATGCATCTGCCGTTTCTCATGTTTGGATTTATAGAGCAGATTGCGATAGTGTTAGTGGAGATGAATTCAGTCTGATGGTAAGCAGGGGACAAGTTTTACCCTGCTGGTAAGTGACTTTTAGTCATTGTAGCTGCCCTGTTGGTGAAAAACGAGCTCCTGAGCAGTAAAGTAATAAAATCTGCCACGTTTTTCAAACTTCAGTTGGCCCTTGCAAGCAGCATTTCCCTGTATTTTGCTGTTGGTTTGTGGGTATCCTTGTGTAGTTGCTTTTTCTGCTGTTTCCAGCATCAGGCCAGGTGCTGGGAGCTCTCTACCGGTATGTGGCAAACAATTCTAGAAGAGGAAAAGTAGGGGGAAAAACATTTTATTGGCAAATCACACAAGTGTTGCTAAAGTGTTTGTTTAGAGAGGAGAAAAAAAAAAAAGTGCAGGGTATAGCTGTGAAAAGTAACAATCATTTGCATTGAGTGGGAGTTTCAACCTGTTTCGGGCTTTGTTCTATTACTTTTTCGCCCCTGGCCGCCTCTGAGCTGGAAGCAAAGCTGTGGTGTGAAGCAGACCTATTCCTGGTATGCTATTTCCCTTGTGCGAGAGCAAGGCAGGGTTTTCCTGTCTCCTCATTTGACTCCTCTGCACATTTGGGATAATCTTTGGATGTCCCTTTCCAGGCATGCTCTCCTATCCCTTGGATAGAAGACAGCATCACAGTTTCCTCAGTTCTCTCTGTGTCTCCACTGCCCAACCAGTTTCCCAGGGTTTTCTCTTGGGGTTTTGGGTTATGCTTTGTGCAAATGGGCAGTATCCCAGGCACTATGGAAAACTTCCACCAGCCCCAAGAAGGCAGTGTGGGAATACAGCACTGTGGGAAAGAGCTCAGCCTCCACACAAAAGGTTTTTGTGGGGCTGGATAAAACTGCAAAGGAGCACAGAGAAAAGGTAGGGGAGAACAAAAAGACTCCCAAGTTGAGCAAGAGAAAGCCCTGACTCTTGACTCTTCAACCCTCTGCTTGCCCTGTTTATAACTTCAGTCCACACTCACAGCTCTGGTTGGCTTAGCACTACTGGCATAGGTTACATAGGATATTTCTTCTTTGTCTTTCTTTAAACAGCTCTAAAGTGACAAAGCTACTAGCGCAGATACTTTTGTGCTGGTAAAATTATTTTTACTAGCCAGACTTGATTCACTTGGGAAATCTGTAGAAGCAGAAGTTACCCTTTGCTGCTGAAAGGTGGCATTGCTGTGCAAGCAAGACCTAAAACGCGGTTTGTTCTTTTGTGCATCACTCTGTGGTTCTCTGCAGTTCCCTAGGACAAGGCCCAGCTAGGAGATCCTGTGTTTTGCTGTTCGTGCACAGAGTCACCAAATTAATCACCAGTTTGTTCTCGTGTGTGATGCTTTGGGACCATTTTAAGAGGGGTTGTAAAGATCATAGGACTGTGGTTGGGCTATTTCGTTAGGTCTTGGAAGTTAAATAAAAGCGGACTAGGGCCTCTTGTGGCTGCTGCAGCGTGTTTGTGAGGAGTGCATTTGAAAGAACATGTTGCTTCTGACCTATGTATTCCCATCCCAGATCACTCTTCTGAAGCGAAGCAAATCAAAGGCACTTGCAGCCACACAGGCACTTGCTGTGGTTTGGTTTGGACCCGATTCACAAGCGCAGCTGTCTACTCGGAGACAAGTGCTTTTGGTTTTTAACCAGGGTGCTTTTTGCTGCTTTGTGTGTCTGCTCATTAAATTAAAAAAAATATACGTATTTTATGTGTTGTGGAGGCAGGTGGTCAGTCCCCCAGGTTCCCATCAGCAGTGAAATACCAATAAGGAAGTGAGCTGAGTTTTAGCTGAGGGGAATCTAAATATGCCAGGAGAAATTGGTCCAAGCCTGACAATTTGGGAAGTCATGGCAGTATTTGGTTCCCCCTGAACTCCTGCTGACTCCACCTGCAAGCGTTGCTTCACGCCTGTATCGGAGGAGCGAACGCAGCACCATGCAATGGGGCTGTCGCAGGGAGCCCTGTGCGCTCAGCGCTGTCTTTGGTGGCTTTAATGCTGCAGGGAGCTGCTCTGCTTTGAAAGCTCTGAGGTGCTTCTGCTTCCTCCAGCGTTCTCCGTGACAGCTCCTACGTGGCAGCCCCTTCAACCACTAAGGTGCCCCTTTCGGGGACACCACGTACGTGGTCCTTCTCCGTTATGAGAACCAACTCAAAGATCTAGGGCAGAAAAGACTTCTTAGCAACTCCAGTAAAAACGTATCTGCAATGAGCTCCCTCCTGCGTCCTGGAGGGGCAGTGGTTTTTGCCATCCTGGTAGACACCAGCTCCTCGCTCAAGCTAGCACTCACCAGGGGTTTCTTCTCTCAGCAAATGGAGCCATGTTGGGCCTTAGCTCCTGTCCTCTTTCAGGATGCTGCCTTCCACCAAGGTTAAAGACATGTGGATGGTCTCTGGTTGTCCATGACCTCCCCCTTCTCACCTCCCTACCCAAAATTTCCTACCTCAGATAGAAGTTCTTTTCTTTTGTTACTGGTCTCCAAAAAGAAGCATTTTGACTACTGAATTTCATTTGTGGGGTGAGTGGCAGTTTTCGCATAGGAGAAAGACTGCCAAAAACTGTGAGTTAGCAAAAGCATGGTTATGAAAATAGGTTGTTTTCCGTGCAAAACAGAACGGACACAAGTGGTAATTGGTGGCATTTCCTGCTAGAAAGCTGCTAGAAGTCCTTGTCTCGCCTCCATCCAGCATTTTATCTGTGGCCGTATGGCGACCCCCTGGTCTCGCCTGGGCACCGTCGTGTGGGCTGGCCGGGCAGCCCATCCGCACGAGGGGCAGCAGTTCAGCAGAGCTCGGCTTGGCTGAGATGCTCGGTGAGGTCCCAGAAAACGAGGAATTTGGATGGACTTGAAAAGCTTGGTTTGACTTTCTAAGAAACCTTTGATCTGAAGTAGGTTTCTTTCTTCTACTCCTTCTCTTTCAGGCCATTTCTTTATCTTCTAGTTCTTGGGTCTCTTTTTCTCTCTCCCGCACCGCCTCCCCAAGGCGGGCAGATCCAGTGAGATATAAATAAGCTTTGCTCTTGCTCTGATGTCCTTTGATTCCCTTCCCCTTGCTGAAGTCCCCTCACCTCTCTGGCGAGGTGCTGCCTCACGGGAGGACAGACTGCCACAAGCGCCGCGTCCTGTGGCCTGGTTGGGCTGCGAGGGGAGCGGCAGCTCCACTCCAGTCTCTAACAGCCCTTCCCTGAGCACTACCTCATGCCGCCTTTCCCTCTTCTTAAGAATCATAAGCACTTAGTGATCTGCAAGGTAGATCTGGGCAACTTGATCACATTTACCACACTTGCTTACCTCAGCAAGGGTGATGCAGTCTGCTTCTGCCCCCTTCTCTCATCTTTCAACCAGTTTTGACTGAGGAAATAGAGGGGTATTTTGAAGGGATATGTGGAAATAATGGAGAATATTCAGCTTAATCCAGTTTAAAGGTCAAGCAGTGCAAATCCATAGAAAACCAGGCTCTGTTTGTTCCCATCATCCCCTTGCTTATTACAACAGAAAAGGAGATGGTGGAAATGCAAGGCTGTCCCTTTTTGTTTGTAATCTACTGTTTTAAAACTAGTGTGCCGTAGTGCTGGCTGGAGCGTGCCGTGCTTCGGCAGGCAACTTGTTGTAAGCAATACCAAGCGAGCACAAACCTGAATGCACCCTGGCTTGAGAGGACAGAGAGGAGCTCCCTGCCCTCCACCTTCCCCTACTCTTTTCCTACCGCTTCCCAGCACAGGCTGTGGCTGCCCGGTTTGGAGCAGCTCCAACTCGCTCCCAGGGATCCCCAAAGCTCATGGAGGTGACCTGTGCTGGAAGGGGATGTGATCGTACCACAACAGCTGTGTTACAGTGTGTGCTTGGAGCTGGAAGCTGGCATGCTAGCTCTAATTCCCAGCTGAAGCTGTTTTTCCTGTTGATATATTGGTCTCTTTTGGGGGATATACAGGGATGGGCTGAACCATGACAGGCAGAGTAGCAGAAACATGTTCTAGAGATCTCTGAAGTACTTGTGAATTGCACCTCAAGCAACTGAGTTAGCGGCTGCTCTTGACATTGTTCCTGGCTGTCATGTGGGTGCACAGAGGAGTAGGTTCACAGACAGCAGTGAGGTGTTTTAAACCGTCCACTGAGGAATGTTCAGCGAACGGGGATTTTACTCTTAGTTTGTGATAGTGGCTTTTGTTTTAGAGAGGGGGATAGTGGCTCTGATGGGTGATGAATGCAGCTTATCACTTACAGACTTGGCAGTGAGGAAATCTGTGTTCAGTCAGATGCAGGTTCCATATTTCACATACACAAACTGAATGGTGTTCACGAATGCAGGTCTTATGCCCTTACTGCAATATCTCCACTTTCCATCCTCCTCCAGTTTAACTCCTTTTCTTCTCTCAGTGTGCCACCAGACTCCACTAGTAAAGGCACCATTTATTATTTTTGCAGCAGTTGGCAACTTTTGGCTCTCGGCTGCTGCTTTGCCAGACTCGAGGTTTCAGCAAACCTTGGGCAACAGCTGGTGCCAGCTCGGGCCGCTGCTGCAATACCTGTGCTGTGAACCCAAGGCAGGGGGACTTACTGCCTGGCAGCATGGGGCAGACCGATGTGTCCCGAGGACTTCAGTGAGCACCTCTGTTGCAGGGGCTGCATTGGATCAACTGGTTTGAGACGGCTGGTACATCTGCTTTGATAGGGAGCAAAGTCTTCCCTTTTGCCGTGGTGCTGAAAGCTTGATTTATGAGTTAAAATCAGCACTTCTGGAGAAAAGTAATTTGCTAAGGATGTCTGTGCTTGGCGCTCTGCAGGCTATCTCGCTCCCCCAGCTAGATAGCTTCGTTCTGCACTGACTTAAGCTGCTGCATGGCCCAACCACCTGGAGACAGTTTTGGTGGGAAATGGGGGAAATGGCCCTGCTTGGGTGACTGGTGCTGTAGTATTTGTTAGCTGAGCCAGTGGAAGCATAAGAACATTTATAAGCCGTTTCAATTGTGTTTCTTAATCCATAAACAAGCATTAAAGAAAGGTGGCGTGTTTTGCTTTGGTGTTTTTTTTTTTTTTGTTTTGTTTTGTTTTTTTAATTCTTTCATATCTTATGCCAGTGAGAACCCACTGGAGCCAACTGGTGAGTGGAAGTCAGTCTAACTTTATATGTAAGAAAGCAAGAGCAAAACTTGGAGGTTGCTTTTTCATTATTTCTGCTTACTTTGTGTTTTTTGCATGTGTTTGGTTTTTCTGTTGGCTGGGTTTTGTTTGTTTTTCTTCAAGTTGACCTCACTTCCAGGCTGTTCTGGACACCTGCAGCTCCTCTCGGTTTCAAGAGGGGTTCAGTTCCTCAGCATCTCTGAAAACCAGCCAGTATTGCCAAGCATAAGATAGTTTCCAGAGGTATTTTTGTTCTTTTAACATTTTTTTTTTTTAAGTTGGAACTTAGTAGCATTTTTTTTTTGATAGTCTAATGTGCATGATTCAGTCACAGCTTACCTAGTTTCTGTTGTTGTGCTGATTGACATTCAAGTGGTCGTCTTTAAAACATGCAAGCATTTTTTTGGAGAGAAAAAGACAAAATTTGGGAGTCTCCAGTTTTGTTTCAACATGTGAATCACACTTTAAAACTGATTATGTGTCCTTGTTATGGCTTGTTTGTTTTAATTCTATAGGGAGTCAAGTGCACAGAATAGGACTTCATGAGAGTAGGGGCATGACACAAAAAGGGGGCCCATTTAAAAGGGGCCTGGAGGTTTCTGCTAGCTATTTTTACCAGTATTCAGTGAAAAGTGGTGCTTTTAAGGAAACTTTTCTTCCTGAAGAGACTTACTGGTCTGTCATAGATGACTGTCATCTCTTTGAATGCACCTCAAGACAGAGCTTTGAAACTGTTGGTTTATTTTAACTTTTTTTTTTTTTTTTTTTTTCTCCCTGCTTTGAGTTACAACTGAGGCAGGGCCCTATAGCTTTATTTAAAAATCTCCCATCATTAGTAACCATAGTCACTTAGCAGGCATATTTACAAGGTAAGTGACAGCAGGAAGTAATTGAATTTGCTATAAATCGCATCCAATTCCAAATCTGCATGCTCTGTGTGCTCCAAAACAATAATTAATAGAAACTGCAGTTACAGTATTTATAGCAGTGTCTTTCTTTCCCAAGTAAATGTTATGACTTGCTAGTAAAGATTAAAATCCAATGTCTGATCATCTTATTTGTTTCAAAGCCATTTTCTGCCTGTGGCACACGACAAGTTCTCCACTGTTTTTATGTTTTGTGGGCAGTTTTTCCTCTTAAGCTCATTAGGGGTGGGGGGAAGTTAAGCATACAGGTTGGTGCTGTAAAAGCACACATCTTGAGCTGCAGCTCTGCTGAATATGTGTTTTACAGAGGAGACTAACACCCTGTGCTTTGTTTCACAGGTGTCATGCAGCCAATGGGTTTGCCGTTGAAGCTGATGGCCACTGCCGGCACAGCAATGCTGTATTAACAAAATAAACTAAAATAATTCCAGGAGGTTGGAACCATTTGAGAGAACTGCTCTCTTCGGCAGAAAGCCCCTGTTTGGGACGCTAGCTCACTGCAAAGGCTGCCATGGCTAGCAAAAGAAAGTCGACAACTCCGTGTATGGTGCGGACTTCTGAAGTGGTGGAGCAGGAAGCCACTGAGGGTGTAGAAACCCCTAAGGAAAAGCGGGCTGCCACCCCGCAGCAGGACTCGAAGAAAAGCTGGCCCACAGAAAGCTCTGTGAAAGACTGTGAAGTGGTGGAGGCAAAGCCCCCACCTGAAAATCAGTCCAAGAAACCCCAGGGTGGTTATGAATGCAAATACTGCCCTTACTCAACACAAAACTTAAATGAATTTACGGAGCACGTTGACACTCAGCATCCGAACGTCATTCTCAACCCTCTGTATGTTTGTGCTGAATGTAACTTCACAACCAAAAAATATGATTCCCTATCTGATCACAATGCCAAACACCACCCAGGAGAGAGTAATTTTAAGTTGAAATTAATTAAACGCAATAATCAGACTGTTTTAGAGCAGTCTATTGAGGCTACCACTAACAACGTCACCATTGCTAGCAGTGGACCAGAAAGTGCCGAGTGTGACGACCCGCTTCATGGTGGGATTAGTGCGAGTAAAACCCCAATGATGAAACCGGGAAAGCCTAAAGTGGACACCAGGAAAGGTCCCAAGAAGCCAGAAGAAGGCCTTATGGAAAATCACATGGATGGGACTCTCCCCCGCATCATAACTGAAGCCACTGAAGCTATTGCTTGTATAAATGGAGACCTTCTCCATGATGTGTTAGCTCACGTTATGCCCTCGGTACAGCTGCCACCAAATATTAACCTTCTCCCCAAGGTCCCAGTACCTCTGAACAGTACCAAATATAACTCTGCACTGGACACTAATGCAACCATGATCAACTCCTTTAATAAATTCCCTTATCCAACCCAAGCAGAGTTGTCATGGTTGACAGCAGCGTCAAAACACCCAGAGGAGCAAATCCGAATCTGGTTTGCTACTCAGCGCTTGAAACATGGAATAAGTTGGTCTCCAGAGGAAGTGGAGGAGGCAAGAAAGAAGATGTTTAATGGTACTATCCAGGCAGTCCCCCAAACCATCACTGTGCTACCAGCTCCTTTGACAACTGCAAAAATTCCCCAGCCCATCATCCAGACAGCTCTGCCTTGCCAGATACTGGGCCAAACTGGTCTGGTCTTGACTCCTGTGTCAAATGGCTCAGCAGTTTCCTGTTCACCAATTACTCTTGCTGTTGCCCCCAACCAGGGGCAAAAGAGAACAATACAGAACCTAGCAAATATCCCGGAGGCCAAGCGTCCACATGTTGTTCAGATGCCGGAGATTCCTGCCAAGTTGACTGCCACACTGACTCCAGCAAGCGAGCGGAAGAAGACGAAGGAGCAGATAGCAGAACTGAAGGCCAGTTTTACGGCAAGCCAGTTTCCTGATGATGCAGAAATCTACCGGCTGATAGAGATGACGGGTCTCTCCAGGAGCGAGATCAAGAAGTGGTTCAGTGACCACAGGTACAGAAGTCAGCGGGGCATTGTGCAAGTGAGTGACTCGTTAGCAAAAGATCAAATAATAACTCCCACTGGTCGGTATGGCCGTTCATTCCACCCTTATGCAGATTTTGCACCCCAGAGATTCAAAGAGAAAACCCAAGAGCAGCTTAGAGCCCTTGAAGAGAGTTTCCTAAGATGTTCTTTTCCAACCCAAGGAGAATTGGACAGGCTTCGAGCGGAGACTAAACTGAGTAGGAGGGAGATTGATTCATGGTTCTCCGAGCGGAGAAAGATAAGGGACAGCATGGAGCAGGCAGTCTTGGACTCAATGGGATCATGTAGAAAAACTAAAGATCAAGGAACCCACAATGGTGCACTAAGCCAAGCAGAACTGCTGAACAGTTCCCAGCTACCTGGTTCTCTATCTGGGTCCTCTGCAATGTTTAATAAAAAAACGCAAGAACAGGTTCATCTACTGAAAAGCACATTTGCAAGAACCCAGTGGCCATCCCCCCAGGAGTATGACCAGTTAGCATCTCAGACAGGGCTCACAAGAACTGAAATTGTTCGCTGGTTCAAGGAGAACCGGTCATCGCTAAGAACGGGGTCGCTTAAATGGATTGAGCAGTATCAACAGCAGTACGTTGTTGATGGTCATAACGAGCAAAACCAGAAAAAGGGAGCAAAACGCACCGAGAGCCCAAAGAATGGTAGCGAGGCATCTCGGCAGCATTACCAGGAGCATAAAAAAATGAATGAAGAGAATGGGGGAAAAATAGTTGTGAGGTCAAAAAGAGACTGTGAGCCACTGAAAGACTCTTTGTTGGGCAATCAAGCAGAGAGTACGGACAGGTTGGAGTGCAACAGCCACAACGGCCCCAGCAGCGAGGAGAACGAGGAGCCGGCGGAGGGGAACTGGGTGGAGGTGACGGTGGGCGAGGACGATGCTGCATCGGACTGTACCGATAGCTGGAGTCAAGCAGCGCCCGAAGGCCAGGCAGAACTGGCAGACTTTGATTCTGAAAGTGTGTCTGGAGACAATTCCCATGTGTAGACAGGTAATGTTGCTGTGAGCCACCCTCAGTCTCCTTCTGCTTCCAGTCCCCAGCAGCTGCTTTCCAGTGTCAGGCACAGAGCGCATCCCTGCCCCATGCACATGCCTGCTGGATGCTTGTACACAAGGGACACCCATCCCCATTGCTAATTGAGGTGACCACATAGCAGGGGAGCAATTAACAGTGTTTGATTTGATTCTCATCTGCTCGTGGGTTGGGTCCTGGATGAGGCAGAACTTCAGTTAATTCTGAGTGTTCTGCCTCTAAATGACCTGTGCAGCCTCCGCAGAGCTTGATGTAAAATACATCAGTTGAGCCATGCAAAGAAATAGTAGGCAACCCTAGTGACTAATATCCATCTTGCTAGCAGATCATCGATCTCCTGTGAATAGTTCTGGCTATTTTTGCACCCTAGGTTGAGCCTTTGCAGCATCCTGAGTTGCTCAGATAGAAAAGTTGCTGGGGGAAGGGTCCAGGGTGAAGATGTTTCTTTATGCTGGTGCAAGCCAAAACAAAAAACTTGTGAGGAACTGCAGGGGCTCATGCAAATGTGCTGTCTTCCTCTTGCAGGTGAGAAGCTCTCCAGCCTTGCTGTGTTCTGCTTGCTCCTGGTGGAGGTTTAGGAAATGCCCCAGACAAAGCCCTGTGGGGTTTTAGCACCTCTTCACGGGAGCCTGGATTTAAAAACACTCCGGGGCTTTTCTGAAGAGGGTTTATTTGGAGACCTGTAGCCTATTTGTAATTGCAGTTAGGCAGGTATAAATTAAGAGCCAGTATCATCAGTTTTTTTTTTTTATTTGTTTATTTTTGCTTTGTTTTGTTTCTCTCCATGGAGCCTTTAATATTTTATGCTTGATGTAACTGAGAACTGAATCTGTGTCTCCTAGGGTAGAGTCTACTCAAGCTAGGAATTATCCAACAGCAAATGCCACACAATGCATTAACAAACACAGAGAATACTTATTTTAGAAATAATTCATAGCTCTCTGATATCTAATAAGCAGAAATACTGACGTGCATTATACTTAGAACACACACAAAAGTAAAGGCAGGACTGACAGAAGTTCTTCTACCCGTAAAGGCTTTTGTTATAGCAGCTTTGCAGTACCCGAGTTGAACTGTTAAAGGGGTCAGTGCAGCTTTTCCTTGCAAGCTGTGCTGGCTAGCCTAGAGCTCTCCAGTTCCTCCTTGTGAACCACTTATCCAAAAGCCTCCTGAGCATATGCTCTAAGTTTGAAAGAGAAGTGTTCCAGTGGTTTTATTTTTGAACTACAACTTGCATAGACCTTAATTTTGAGAAATGTCACAGCATCTGTACTGCAAAACATTAAAGTTGCATTATGACACATTATCCTGCATTCTGCTCACAAAAAAAATAGTGGTTATGAGTACAAGGAACAGGTGTGTTAGCTGAGGGCTAGCACTGATGTTAAAAGGAAGGAGGATTGGGAAGGGCAATGAGAAGGATCTTCTTCTGGCTGCTGTAGCATGTGGTTCTCTTCACACACCACTACAGTTTCTATAGTTTCTGAAGCTATGTATAAAATTAGAGTAGGGAAGTGGCCTGTCTTTTAAAGGTAAATATACATATATATGAGTGTAGCGTAGGATTTCTTTTCCCCTGGAGTGTTATGCCAGATCAGGTCCTTATTCCAGGTATGAATATTTGTGCTACTGTAATGGAGGAAAGGCAGCATGCCAGGGGCTAGGAGTGGGAATGAGGGTAGGAAGCTAGGAGAGTGCTGAATTACTTTATTAAACCATTATTTTTGGCAAACACTTTGTACCAAGACACCAACCTCTGCTGTGGCCCTTTTCCAGCAGCATGGGTTCAGTGGCTGCATTTTTAGTGCCTAGGAGTAGCATAGGATGGGCTGCAGTCAGAAACCTCTGCCTTTAGCTCTCCCTAGCACAGGAACCAGCCATAAAGCTCCACTGCTGTGTGGGCATTTGGGCACCCTCAGAGAGGAATTTCAATAAAAGCTTTGATTTCAGTTAAACTTTCACTACTTCATCTTTTTTATGAGGAGCTTTCAAGTGGCTGGTACTAAAATAACCCTCTGGAAGAGAAGATGCACTGGAGCATCTCCTCAGTGCTTTTTTCCAGTGCACCTCTGCTTTTCAACCTGACGCAGGTTGAGAGAGGGGCCTCACTGTGTCTTCTCTCTAGGCCTCAGGAACACAGGCACCTGAAGGAGAGCTTGTCTGTGCTGACTTGGCACCTTCCTATGTGTTATATTCTCATATAAAGGTGATCTTCCTAATACTGGAGCTCTCTGTGCCTCAGGGGGCCCATATTGCTGTCCTGGCTTCAGCTAGGAGCCGCCCGGTGCTGAAGAGCTAAGCGGGCTCTTCCTCATCTCGGCTTCCACCCAGCTCTAGTAGTTATGCGAAGCTTTCCTTGGTCCACTTGATGGCAAAAAGGTATCAAACATAGCCCTTTGATACCTGTGTTATACTTCTCAGTGTGACATACAGGCTTTAAAATGAGCATTGCTCTTCTTTGAGCCTTGGTCTGTCATGGGCTGAGTTTACATGCAGCTTCTGGGAAACCAGATGTGCTGCCGAACTTCTCATGTCCCTGGAACTCAGGCAGGTAGTTCTAAGAGTTTCTGAACTTACTGGGTAATACTTCATTAAGGTCTTTATGGACATGATGCCTTAGGAAGGGGGATGTTTCAGAACTTACATGTGTTCACCAGATTCTGCTGCTTCTGAGGCCAGGGGAGCTTTACTGCTGCCTGACCTCTGTGAAAGCAGAATTTACTCAACACTATGACATACCATCCATAGATTAATAAAACCAGATTAATTCCCCAGAGTAGGATTGTGTTCCTTAAAGAGGGGGGGCTGCAAGATCTGCCTCCATAAGCTACCAAGATCCTCAAGTGGGGGTGACTTCTGTAAGATGCCTTGGAGTTGTTGCTGTGTGCTCACGCCAAAGCCTTCCATCTTTCATGTTTAATCAATACCAACAGCGATAGTGCTGCCTTCACCAGCCTGGGTCAGAATCAGGTCTGTTGTCACCGTCTCACAAGCCTCACAGGCAAAAAAAAAGTTGTTTCAAAACTAAAATCGGCAAATTGCAGCTTGGCTGTGAGAGCTGGGGGATGGGTGTAGGCTGCAGCAGTTGGTGCTTCCTGCTGCTTTTCTTCATGGCCCTGTCTCCTAGGCAGGATCTTCAGAGCACAGCGCTTTCTTTTCCTTAGGAATGTCCCCTCCCCGCCCACAGAAACGGTCAGTTTTTGCATTGGGTCCCTGACCTTCCCTCTTGTCCCAGAGGCGCCTCGCTCACAGTGAAGGTCAGGAGCTTGGTTGCCAAAGGGGAACAATAAAAATAACAATAAAGGAAAAAAAAATCTGGGAGTTATGCAAAAGTCCCCCACAAATGACTCCTTGCTGCTTATGTAAGTGTCGTAATGGGCATTGAAGGTTGTCCGGGCCCTCCTGGTGTCTTCTGCCCCTTCCACGCTGTGGCAGGAGCTGCGATCGCTCAGCTCCTCGTGTGGCCTTGTGCCTTCCTCGGCGTCTGAAGCTGAGCAAGGCTGTAACAACCCTGGGCTGCCCCTCTCTTGCTGCCCCAGTTCTTACTTTCCTCATGGTTTGGGGTTTTATCCTTAGAACCATCCTTAGAGACAGCCTGTTCCCCTGGGAACAGCAGACCTGAGCAACAGCAGTCATGAGATGCTCGGTTAGCCCAGCTTTCCGTCAGTCTCGGGAGGACCGGGAGCACGTGCAGGCAGGAGAGGGTGAGGGTTATTTTTCAAATCACTGGTCCCCTGCGTAGCCTTTGCTTGGGAGTCGCTGGAGAGCCCCCGAGCCGCTCTGCACAGACACAAGTGGGAGACTTCTCTCCATTTTCCTGAGCCTTGTGTAATTTAAGTTTTACAGCAAGGTAAAAAATTATATAGAAGATTTATGAGGAAAAAAACAAGAGTAATCTTCCAGCCTTTAGCACTATCCATTCCTCTCCTAAAGCAGCTGCTTCCGGCCCTTGTGCACAAACCCATCTTTGAACAACCATGCAGATATGTGCAATTTATAGAGTAATACTGAACCAGCAGAGGGTATGGTTAATGGAAATTAAGGACCACCACATGTGCAGGTAATGCTGTTAGTGAACAGCTTGAATAGGTTGTACCTTTAAATCTCATGTTTCTGTTTTTCATGTTTGCAGGAGTTCTGGTCAGCTGCGCTGTCCTGACAATGAAGGGGATTTCAACGCCGTTTGGAAATAGAAGGAAAAAATCTATTTTCCTGCCCGGGCTGAGCAAGTGTGTTGCACTCCAAGTCTCGAACCGCGTTTGCAGAGGCACAGTGAGAGATCCGCTGGTGGAGCAGCATCACGGGATAGTTCCTAGTGCCAAAGTCCTACTGCTGCATCAAAACACAAAACGAGAGAGAGAAAGAGAGAAAAAAAGGATCCTTGTATATAGGTCTCTCCTTTGCTTCCTCTCCCACCCACTTTCCTGCCCAGCCTCTTCCTATACTGGAACAGATTTGTATAACGTGGAAATTTTGTTAACTTTTTAATCGGTGCAAGTTATTCTTGCCTATCCTGCCATTGCAGAAATGTGGGGTTGGTTTGGGGGAGGGAGGTGATTTTTGTGGGGAGGGCAGGGGAGAGAAGGGGTTTTTTTTGGAAGTGTTTTCAGGAACATTTGGAACCACTTGGAATTCCTTGGGTACAGATCAGCGCCTGGTCCCTGGTTCCCACCCCAGCCAAGGGGCTTCCCTGGCTTAGCTGAGGGTAGGAGGATGTTTCAAGGCTTTTTTTGTTTTGTTTTTGTTTTATGGCCATCTGCTACTGGTTGCAGTATTTAAATCTCTGCTTTTCTGTGCTCCTATGAAGCAAGGCTTTTCCAGCTCCTGTACTTCACTTTTCACAGACCAGCACAGGCCATGGTTCTCTGAAGATCTTGCTAGAATGCCTTTTTATTTTTTAGCACTTTTTATTTAAACATGCAGTAAAACCTCCAGAGGGGCTGCAGTGAGGAAATGAAGATGCTTCACTCCAAACTTGTTGGTGATTCTTTGGTGGGTACAAAGATAGACAATATAACGCGAGGGCCACCCTCCAGCTTTAGGTAGCGCACAACAGAAATTCCCGATTAGCCCTGACCACTAAATTTTTAGATCAGTTCTAGAGTTCCTGAGTGCACTTTTTTTTTCAGATATTGCTAATTTTCTGTGTGGGGGTGTCTGTGCGTGTGAAGAAGAAGAGAGGAGCAAGTGCGTCCGCTTTTGTGTGCGAGGAGCGCGTGCGAGAGTTGCGGGACGCGTTGCGCCCAGGAGCTGTGTTTGTTTGGAAAACTTACCCATCTTTCAGTACACTGCACAAATATAATGCTAGGGACTTTGAATAAATCCGACTTTTCTAACTTGTTGCTCATTTGTTGTAACTCAATAAAACAAAGGCTAAACATTTTGGTAACCTTTTTTCTCTCTTTTTTTTTTTTTTATTAATTAATAGCAGAGATCAGCCCCCACCAGCTCTGCGTTGTGCAGAGGAGCTCAGCATCTTTCTAGCTGCTATTGGGGCTCTAACTGGTTTTGCAGTAATTGGCTTGGCAAACACTAACAAGATTAAAATGAACTTGGTGAACTGTTATGGTTTTTTTCCCCCTCAGGTTAGCAGGTGGTTGCCCTCCTAGCAGTTAGGTAGTTGCTGGGAATGAGGGACCCCCTTCCCGCACATCCATGGGCTCTCCTCAAGATCTCTGCTCCTGCAGGACCAGCGGGGCGAGGGGTCATGCTTGGTGCTTCGAGGCACCTCATTGGATCTCATCCTCCGAACGTGGAGCTGCTCTGCACTCAGTGCGTCTGTCCCCGTGCAGTTTGTCACATCCACAGCTGAAAGCATCACATGGCACAAAGAAAAAAAAAATGCCCTGATGGGGTCTGCACCAGGCCTGGGAAGTTGTAACGGGCAATAATTGCTGCTTCTGCCTGCTTTGGAAACATGAAAAGTTGATGATCGTTTAATTGCCCTTGTGCACAGTTTTTAACAACCACTTGGCAGCTTAGTATTGCAGTTTGCAGCTCATCTTGTTTGGTGTGTGCTTATACATGCGTCTGGAGCACTGACCTACTTCGCTTAACTGGCAGCTTTCCTGAGGATCTCGGTGGAAATTTTCAGAAGAACAAGACGCACCTGGGGTTTCTGTACTTGTACCACACCACACAGGGTGGGATTATGCCCTGGATTGCTGCAATGCTAGTGAAACAGCAGTAGCCCTAGAGGTTGATATTGCATAAAAAATAACGCTGAATCTCTTCCCTGAAGAAACTCATTTGCAAAAGAATGACCTGGTCTTTGCCAGCACCTCCTGTAGAAGTTGTGATGGCAGCACAATCACACCAGTGCTCCTACTCGCCTGCGATTAGGGAGGTATTTGGGCCTGGGATTACATTGCCTGCTGCTGAAAAGAGGGTTTTTTGTCTTTCATGAGTTTGTCTCATCCACATTCTCCGCTCTTTATTTTTGAGAGCAGTGTCCTGCTGCCAGCTAAGCCTCGAAAGTGACCGCTGGGGATCTCCTTCCTTGGTGGGACACGTGGCAGCTCCCCAGGTTCACTAACACCCCACGCTCCTTCTTAGGACCGGGGTTTACCGCTGCTCGGGTTTTGATGGACGTATTTCACAGTGCTTTTAGCATAACTAGTCCCTCATTTTTTTTTTTGAATCAGAAGATATTTAGTTACTGCACATACCAAAAAAAAAAAAAAGTTTTTACACTTGTGCATCACCTTTTATGGTCCTTACAAAAGTCCACCACTTGGAAGCCAAGACCTGCTCAAATCCAGTGGCCTCTTCCTCCTTCATTTTCTCCACTTGTGCCCTGACAAGAGGCTGTTTTCTCACTATATGCAGATGCTATTTTCCTGCCTTGTTCGTAAGATGAGGGGATGGATGCTGTTCAGTAAGTGATCAGCTGCTGGCTTCTTGCAGAACAGTTATTCAGGCTCTGCTTTGAAAACAGATTTATACTTTAATTTATACTTTATGCTTTTTTTTTAGGTTTCTCTCATGCTGCTGCATCTCAGCACCCCACCAATATATACCGTCAGTTCCCACCCTAACTTCTCATAGGGTGTCTCGATCTTCCCATCTTATAGACGGGAAGCTGAACCAAAGAAATGTCGAGGTTCTACTAATTCAAGAGCATGATTGAAGGACGCTCCACACACTTGTTTTTCTGCGTGGTGGGCATTTTCCAGCTTTTTCCTTCAGGTACAAACTAGCAGGATTGCAATTCACGCAGGCATCTTGTCTATCAAACAAAGCTCAGGTGTTCTTGTCCCGCACCCAAAAGAGCACGTGATTAAAGGTTTAGCCACTCCACATTTGAGGCTGTTTTGTTGTTATCATCCTCCCAGACCCATATGGAAGGTGAGAAGATTAAAGTCCACCCTTGTCTTTCTTGGTATTTCTTTGCAAGCGGACCCTGGCACTCCTTTGCTATGTTGTTAAAGGTAGGCCCAGGAGGACTAGAAATACTTGATTTTCATCCCCAGTATGTGGAAACACCAAGTGCAGCGGCCACCTGCTGAGGTTCAAGGTAATAGTCTGTGTTGAGGGGCTCCATGTGCTGTTTGCCTGGGGATGACTCTGCCCAGACGGGTCCATTAGGCCCCACGGCCTCCACAGAGCGGTGCTGTGGGCACCAGGGTTGGTGCGAGGCCTCCCCTCCAGGTCGAGGGAGGTCATGGCTCATCTAAGCACAGACCTCAGCCCCCAGGGGCTTGGGAGGACCACGGGAGGACCATGGTGGTGGTGCCCAAGGCTGCCCTGTAACATCCGCAGGTTACCTGGTGATGGGCACCCCAAGTGCTGATCTCCCACGACGAGGTGCTTGGCTGTGCTGGGGGAGCAGCCCCCTTCTGCAGTGCTAAGGCAGTGGGATTGGGTGAGTTTGTTTTTTTATTTTTTTTTAAGGAGGAAACAGAAATGTTAGTTTATATAAGGTGTTAGAACATACTGTTCTTATTTGTGGTTCTTATTTGATCAAATTCTGGTGCATTTTCCTATGGAGAGTGAAAAGCAGAGGTGCCACCAGCCCTTTCCTTGCTCAATTACTTTTCCCAAAATGGGATGTTCTAGAGCTTTCCAAAAGCAGAGGCGCCATTTCCAACTTTGACCCTCCAGTACCGACCTTGGAGAATCCCCTTTAATGCGATGCTTCAAAGGCCCTCGAATTTCCTTGGTGAAACTTTCCTGGCCACCTTCCAGTCCTCACACACCCTTCGCTAGTGAAGAGACCAGTCCTGAAGTGCTCACAGAAGGGAGAAATAATTATTAATTAATTAATTACAAAGGCACTTGAGATGATAACACTCTGTGAAAGCACCTTGAGAACAAGGGAAGAGCACAGCAGTGGCGTGTGAACCCTCACGGGTTTTTAATCATATCCTGAAGAGCGAGACCAAAGACATTTTGGCCAGCAAAAGGGGATGACTTCTATGGTTGTTGGATCACTAAGTAACAGGAAGTTGCTGGAATGGGGCCTGCAGCTCGGGATTCACAGCACAGCAGGAAAAGGGACTTCACGTGCACAAAACACTCACTGTCTGCACCAAAGAAGTGAAAAAAAGGCAACATAAAAAGCTGGAAACACATTTCCGGCGGGCTGTGCAGCAGAATCATGTCCTAGTCAGACTGGTGCAAGCTCACGTAATGGCACAGGCAAGAACTGAGCGACTGGCGTTTTGTTGGACGTGATCACAAATGGGGCACTTTTGCCATCACATCTCCAACAGACTCAGTGCTCCAGAACAGTAACTTTAATCATATTATCATTCTTATCATTTAACTATGCAATGAAAACCACACAGCGAGGACCTTGGTTGTAGCAAAATCAATGGTGGTTCTATGAAGACTCTTCGGGGCCCAAAATGCTGCCTTCCTTGCTCTTTCTTCCTTTAAACTCTATGCAACCCCAATGCAGTGTGACAGGTAAAAATGTGGCTTCACCTTTTCAAAATGCTTGATGTTACAGCACAACTACAAAGCAGTTAAAGGAATAATACCACTAGCCCCAGTTCATGGATAGAGACGCTCAAGAGAGAGCCATGCCCTTTTCCACAAGACTGAAGGGCAAGTCCAGAGGTCAGGTCTGCCTTGTTCTAAATCCTGAAGCAAAGCTTTATATTTGCATATATGTTTATTTTTTATATACTGCACATAGTAGTCATTACTGCTATTCTGTCTGCATTTCTTAGCCTTACACACGAGGCATTTTGCCTTGTAAGAGGTGAAGACACATGAGGCAGGAAGGACGGAATAAAGCTGAGCTGTCTTGGCTGAGACCTCACCTGGCCTTTGTCATGTGGTGGCATTTAATACACATATGCGTCTAAATGTTCTAATCTGAAGTATTTTGCCTTCCTCCTGCTCTAACAGCGGTGCCGGCTAGTGCTGATTAGTGGCCGTGCAGCTCTCCAGCACCTCGGAAACACTTGGCTTTGCCTCCTAGCTCAGCCCGCTCCCCAGACGTGCATTAAGCAGCAGTCACAGCTTAGTGCCTGCCTGCCCAGCCTCTTCCTAAAGCAATCTTCCCCAGTGCCCATTAACTGCCTGCACGCAAATCCAGGTTTCTTTGAACAGCCTCCAGGTTCCCGAGGTACTCCCGAACGATCACCTACGTTGGGCGGGCTGGAGGTGCAATCTTCAGTCTACAGCACCTGCTGGCTTCCTCCAAGGGTCTCGTTCTGTCTCTGAGGCGCATGTACAGCTCCCCCCAAACTTGCTGCTAGTCTCACTGCCCCTGGGGATTTAAACCTACGGCAGAATCAGTCCAGGGAGGGTGTTATCCGTGATGCACTCGCATATGGAGAGTGAAGGGGGGCGGCGCTCAAGTGAGGCATTTGTCGTGCTCCGAGTGAGTGGCTCTGCCACACAAGCAGGAAGATGCAGATGTTACTGGCAACATTAGCATGGTTACAGAGAAGGGGAACTGAAACGCCCCAGACCAACGACCCATGGCTCCAACCATGGTCTTCAGGCCAGATGCAGCTACTGTCCTCACTACAGCAGTAGCCCACACTGCACAGCTGGCTGGAAAGAAGCATCCTGAGCAGGATCTTGGGCACGTTTGTGCCTTCTCCCAGACACTGCGCGTGCAGCCAGCTTGAACAGCACGCGGGCAAGCGGCCAGGAGCTCGGGCAAGAGGTCTGCGGGCAACCTCTCAAAACCCACGCTTCAGTATATGGATACAGCCAGGGGAGCAGTCCCAGATGAAGAGCTAAATCCCTACCCCAGCCTCTCTTCTTGAGTCAATGCTATTAGGAATACNCTACTGTCCTCACTACAGCAGTAGCCCACACTGCACAGCTGGCTGGAAAGAAGCATCCTGAGCAGGATCTTGGGCACGTTTGTGCCTTCTCCCAGACACTGCGCGTGCAGCCAGCTTGAACAGCACGCGGGCAAGCGGCCAGGAGCTCGGGCAAGAGGTCTGCGGGCAACCTCTCAAAACCCACGCTTCAGTATATGGATACAGCCAGGGGAGCAGCCCCAGATGAAGAGCTAAATGGGAAAGTGAACCCAAAGCAATGCTCTGAAGATCATAGGGAGNATATATATATATATATACACACACACACATACATACATATATATATATATATGACATTATTAAAAGCATTTCAAACACAGGGGATGGGAAAGTGAACCCAAAGCAACGCTCTGAAGATCATAGGGAAGAAGAACAGCGGTTGTCTTCAGCAATATTAAGAGAAAGACCAACCCTGCAGTGACCAGGCAAACAAATGAATTCTTTTGCTTGGAAAGAAAGTTCCCCTGTGCCCAGTGGTGGTGCAGGGTTGCACAATGGAGGCTGCTGCAGCTGGAAGCAATGAGAATTCATCACTTCACTTGCTGAAGCGTGTGCTGCTCTGTGCTGCTACACCAGCTTCAAGAACCATAACCCTCACTCGGAGAGGTGAAGCTAAGCTCGAACCTGGGAGCCCCACTTTTCCCTCAGATTCACAGACACGAATTTTATACTGTTCACAGAAAGAAAATTTGTCTGCACACCAGCCCTCACGGTGACCGTGCCGCGGGGTGACTGCATTAAGCAGTGGCCTAGAGAGCTCTCTACTGTTAAACCAGCAGAGAAGAGCAGTGTGATGGAGACAGGTTTGTGACAAACAAATCTATCTTCAAGACGCCTGCTCTGTGGATTTTGCTTTCAAGGGCATTTTAGCATCTAACCCCACATGAAATCCGTGTCCCTGGGGGAGCACACAGCAGGGTGGTAGCACTGACAGATGCCTTCAGCGCTCCAGCCACAGGTGCTCAGCAGTGATTCTTGCTTCGGAACTGGGTATTGATGCTGGGCTTGGCCTTTACAAGCTCTGCATTGCTTTGCCAGGTCTCTTACTCCATTATACATTTAGCATTTTTGTTGTTGTTTTTAATGTAAAAGTGACTTGAGAACTGAAGTCAGAAGTGTCTGAAGCTTTCGCTCTCTGCTCACAAATAACTTCCAGGTGTCCCTTGGCAGGAGGGAAACCATTTCACTCAATAAAACCACCACCCACTGATTCGGGAGAGCTGCAGATGCTGCTGCACTGACCTTCCACAAACAAAACTACATAGCATTTAAATTTTCATTGCATTTTTTTCTGGTAAGCAGCAGTTTGCAATCTCTCCCAAAGCCCCTCTCTGTGGCCACCTGCAGCTTTGGAGCCGTAACTCCTACAGCTCCTCCTCCTAACATCATGTTCTTGGCACAAGCTGCTGGTTCACCACCCTGCCCCTGTGTCCTTAAATTCTTCTGCAGTTGTTACATGAACAGCTTCCGATGACTTGGAGTTGGTCTCTCTCAACAGTACTCAACAGTTTGCTGAAGATAGTAAGGAAAGTGACATCTCCTTAGCATCCTGCACATCCCCTAATTCATTTTCATACTTTTTGTATTTTTTAAAATGTAACATAGGATTAAATATAAGCAACAGTCAGATTTTAGCAGGCTTCCGCCTTTGATGTGGACTAGAACCCCTCACTGTCCATACTTTGGGCAACTGATTTTGATTTATTACCCCTGAATAACAGTGATGTAATATATATATATAAATAAGTGGCCATCTGCATTCCTTGGGACATAAGCAAGCCAAGAAACAACCTCTTACACCCAAGAAAGTGGGTGTAAGAGCTATTCTTCTATCAGTGGCTATTCTCTAGCCTGTGCTAGCAAAACAGAAGCCTGACACACAGTGGCACAGGCAGAAAAAAATGCAGAAATAAATTGCCTTCCCCTCCTCTGGGCCCGCTCGCTGCCCAGCGGGCAGCAGCCAGGAGGAGGGCAGCTCACCTCCTAATGCCCACTTGAGCACAGCTTGAACTTGGAGATACTCCTCTGAGAGGGGCAAGATGAAAGCTCTGTGAGCTGCACAGCTGGAGCCCTGGGAGTGCCAGTTATACAGGGTTTAGCACAGAAGTGGATTTCGCTCAAATCCAAAAAATAGCAGCAATACCAGAAAGGTAGGTACCCTCTGAGTGCTCCGATGAGGCAGAGGCACCAAATCAGGGCTCAGCCCTCCACAAGCCACAGGGGGTGCCCAGTCCTGACCCACTGCTTCAGCCCAGCCCTGAGGGTGCCCTGTGGCAGGGGCTCCTCCTGCACAAGTCCCTTTTATCCCACAGTAGTCCCCATGGCGAGTGAGTGGGAATAAGCACATCTCTAACATGCAACAAAAGGCCATAAAAATGGAACAAGTTTCCCAGCCTTTTGTCAGTGTGGGCATCAAGACCAAGCTGTTCTCATACACCCTTTCCCGGGGTCAGGGTGGCTACCTTCTTGGTAGGAGATGAATATTTTTCTGCCTTTTTTCTGCTACTTTTGTCTCCCCTAGACAAAACTCCTGTTTTCCCTCCCTCCCCTTCAGTAATATTCCCACACTTTTCTTTTTACATGCAGCTAGAGGTCATTACTCATTACGCTGTTTCCCATACTCAATTTTCCTGCTGTTGTCCTGTGCTGCTTGGCGAGAACCTTATCTTTATTAGCTGGTCTTATCAGGACTCGATTACACATTAACAGAAACTCGCCTTATTCGGCAGGGCTTCCTCAGGATCACGTTGCTTTCGGCTTCAGAAAGCAGCTCTGTGGAGCAAGGCACCCCCCTAGAGTCATCCCTGGAAGCTATCGATCCAATTTAACATGTGTGAGAGGACCAGAAGAGCCGTATGGTGATGGATTTAGAGGACAAAGCATGTCTGTATAAGGAGCAAACAGGTTAGCTTGGGAAGCAGTTGCAGCACTATCCGCAACCCCGCGGAACAGGAATTGCATCCAGCTGAAACATGCCCTATCCACTTAGCTACTCAACCAAATAACCCAGTCTCTTGTTACCCGACTGCTTTCACAAAATCACACTAAGATACTGTTCTTGGAGATTTACTAGCCCTTCAAGTGCTGTGTTGCCACATCATAGACACTACTGACAGGAGTTTTACACTTCTATGTTTCAATCTTGCTCAGGAAGGTTAAACAGCATCACTTTTCAGTGAAGGATTTTGGAGCTAGTTTCCACATTTCTTTTGTCGTTGCTGTTGTAACTACAAACTGCACAAAAGAAACACTTGACTGAAAAAGATAGGGTGAGCAAGAGAAAGGGAAATGCCACACAAGAGATGGGAAAATCTTTCTTAGTTGACAGCTTTGTCAACCCCCAAATTCATCTCCTGGAGGCCACGCTCTGTCCAAGGACTCCTCATGCACAGGAAACCCCCTACTGCCAGACATGGGGCTGCAGCAGAGTCCAGGCAAGGAGCAGTAAAGCCCCATTTAATGAAGAAAATACCTTGGAAATAGAGATGGATGTGGTTAAGGAAAATGTATTAACCAGTTATCCCCTACGGGTCAAAAAAAAACAAAAAGAGAGTGACTGGTAAATTACTGCCTATAAGATAGGCAGTAGGGGTAAGAAAAGATTATAAATTGCTGTAAAACTGAAATTGCTACTGGGCCTATGATTTTAAGTATCAAAACTACATCCAAAAATGGTTTGAACCACTTCTTTATATCTGATGGCTGTAATGGGAGGCAACGGGTGAAGAGGCCCTGCACCAACCTGCCCAGGCTTTGCAAGCTGAGGGGGGTTACGCTGCAATGGGTGCGTGCAGCCTTCCTGTCGCTGCAGGACTGTCTCAGAGCAAGCACAGGGAACAGCACAGAATATTAATCTGGAACAAAATTTGGTTTCGAGTTCAAAAAAAACAGCACAAAATCCTCTATATGTTCTAATCTAACCAGAAAGTCACTTCAGAAGTAAAGCTTTGAAGCATTTTACCCCAATCAGTATCTCCGAGATGAAACAGTCTCATATTGGAAAGCTCCCTCCTGCAAACATTAATGTCTTTCTGAGGTTATTTCAGTGAGGCCAACACAGGCTGCAAGCAAGCTCAAGCATTCTCTTCAGTCAGGGACCTGCCATTTATATTCCCATATACACACACCTTCCCTTTCATATTAGGAGCTAAATTCCCCTGTGCATTCAGCTCAGCAAGAGCAGTTCAAAGTCTGCGAGGCCTCCCCAGAACAGGCTGCACCAGAGGGGTCAAGCTGCAGCCTCCAGAGGTTATTTGGGAACATCTTTAGCCTTGTCCATCTGCACCTCCCAGGGCTGGACCTCACACGTTCAGCATTGCTGCCTTTGGGCCAGCAGAAGAAATTCAGGTGCCAGGTCATGCCAGACGCTCCTTTCTTCACTCACTCCATAGTTTTTGTATCCAGGTGTGCTGCTCTTGCAGCTGGAACTACTACAGCCAAAACAGACCTCGACACAACTAGAAAGGAGAGAGAGTCTTGCCCCCTACAAGTGAAGGTTATGCTTTGGAACATTGTTAAGAGAGATGCAGAGTAGAAAACAAGTGTAACTATACTGGCCCATCCAGAGCATTTTGAATTTTGTCTAAGGAGTTTGGCTTGTTGCAAAATTCTTGCTCTCCTGCTCATGGGTATGTCCAGGATCTTTTCCAAATCCTGCAAGGTTCAATCTGCACGTTCTGAATTTACACAACACTAGGGCAGAAAGAACCAAACGGTCCTTCTGCCACACCAGCTGCACGCAGCTTGGGGATGTTCAGCCGCCTTATTGCTCTCCCAGAATCCTTGCTGTACTTTTTTTTTAAAACATTGATTGGATTTTTATCTCAAGCTGCATACCCTGGGGAAAGAACAAGAGGAGAACAGAACTGCAGCTTTCCTCTCATTTACACACATTAAATCCAAACCTTCTAATGTCTAAGCTGCTAATCGACTTTCTAGGAAACTTTCTAGGATTTTTTTTTTTAAACACAAAACTACCGTTATGTTTCAATAAAATCCTTCAGATACAAATGAACCTTCCCAAAAAACAAGGCCAACACCCAAGGCACACACATTTCCATCTCCTTTTCACAATTGCTGAAATTAGCAGTAATAAATACAGAAAATTCAGACTGAATGAGCATCTGTTTAAAAAGATGGGGAGGACATTACAAGACAAATTCAAGAATTTCTTCTAGTGAAAGACTTGTCTATCTTTTCTAGTGAAAGACTTACCTGCTTAGTCCTGTTACAGTACAAATAAGGGTCTCATCTCTCCCCCTTCACAGGGTCAAGGATTCAGCTGATGAAGACAAGGACAGGTGTTTTTTTTCCTTAAAATCTGAAAGCAGATCTTCCCTTCTGAGCCCATATTGTGAAAACAAAAAAAGCAAGTTGAAAATAAAAAAAAATAAATAAATAAAAAAACCTTTAATCAGCCTATGAATACAGCCCATTACTTTTTTCATTTTGAAATCCAGTTAAAATCAATTTGCCAGCTACTACTTTTAATTTTTCTTATTTTTTCCTCCTCCCAAATTAGTGCTTTATTAGACTTCACTACTACATCCACCAATTACCCTAACTCTCAAACAACCCTGAACTGAAATAAGTCTTCTCATCTTTTCAGTCCTAAAAAAATACATCTGCATCTTTTAGATAGAAGAATGTCTGCTTAAAATGCACAAATTTAAAATAGAGGTTCAGTCTTGAACTTCAAATTATACTGTTACTGAAGTCCATGGCAAAATAAGAGTTTAAGGAGAAAAAAAAAGCTATTTACTTAGCATTGCCATTTCATGCAGTAGAATATCTTCACTGACATTAGTGTCCTATTATATGACACAAAATACAAACTGGTTCATTGAGGGTGAGCAGCCTTTCCTCCTAGATGTCAATAAACGGATGAAAAAAATCAGTAATAAAAAGAAAACAAAAAGCTCTAAGAAGATAATAGCTCAGGAAGGACACAGAGTCAAAATTCATGCTGATAACACAAGCGACCAACTTTACATTTTGCAATTGAACAGAGATTTCAGAGAAGACAAGACTCTCCCTCCATCCCCTCCCAAAAAACACATAATTTTCTTCAGTATTTTTGATCAACGGCAGAAGCTGGTGCAATGACACAGGGCTCACACAATCCCAGGAACATCAGAACGCTGGTCTTAAACTGGAATATGACTTAGGGAAACGGAGACAAAAACAGTGATTAAAACTTTAATTTAAAACTTTGCCAACAAAAAAAAATTGATTACAAAAAGGGAAGTTATCTGTACAAAGTAAGAAAGGAGGTACTCATTTAACAAGAGACTGCCCTTGCCAGTGTTGGTGAAGGACACACAAGTGTCGCTTCAGGCCAAACGTCAAGACAGAAACACACAAACTAAACTTGTAATATGAATATTCTGTAATAGAAAATTCTAAAGTGAATCTTTCATAAAAGAAAATAAATTGAATTTTCTCAAAAGCAAATCAAGACTTAGCAGAAGCCTGTTTTTCTTGCAAACGCTTTCCTCTTGATTTATAGAAGGAGGATATCCAGCAAAGTGAGATCCGGCTCAGTGCCCAGAGCCACGGTGATGACTCCCACCATTCTTCGTACCCCTCGTGCCCCCACGTCGGTCTTTTCTGTGCAAAGAGGTTCTGCAGTTTGAGTGTGCCAGAGTTTAGACTGAGTCACAAGCAACTGCATCTTCACTTAACAGTTAGGTCCTCACCCAATATGAAGACAAATGTTTTGGTGCCAGTGATATTGCCATGACTAAGAGACAAGCAGCTGCATGATGGTGCCCATCAAAAACGACAGTTCTCAAACTTTCCAAGCTGCATCAATAGCAGCCCTTAGGCAACAACAGATTAATATTTACAACAGTGCAGTCCTATTTCCCTCCTACCATTTTACATAGGAACAAGATGGTCTATAAAACTTACCACTGCATGGACAAGAATTGCAAGCGACTTCTGACCTCCACATTCTGGTAAAGTCTAAACGCACAGTATCATCATGACTGGTTTGCTACACCTGTTCATAAGCCAGATCAACAAAATCCAGTTGCAATAAGGAAATGGAGCATGCATCTTTTTCAGACGAGGCAGTGAAAACCCAGGCTGACTGCTTAATTTTAGTATTTCACATTAAGTGGCAAGCAGTATTTACACGTTTTTAAACCTTTTAAACTTGGGTTTAGTGAAGGAGAAACAGCAGTAAAGAGATGTTTTGGCCCAGATTCACTTCACTTAGTTATCAGTGCCCAAGACACATATGCTGCGGCAAAACTGCCCTGGGTGGTTTAACTATACAGTAAAAAGCCAGACAAATGCTAGAGGAAAACTTGGTCTAAGATCTGAACCTCATGCTAGCAGTGCTCTTTTCCTCCAACTATAAAAGTAGAAAAGGGCAACTAAACTCCAGCTCGAAATACTAGTTAAACCTAGGGTAGCAGCACTGCCAGCCCCAGGGCTGTCATTTCTATGAGTCCAGGACTTACCTCTCTCACTAGCAGGGACAGCTACATTTTCAGATGCTATGAGACACACACGAGTCCTCCTCACATATAGGAAAATGGAGATAAGCAAGAAGTACTAGCTGGCATCGCAGCTTCCTGGCTCCTAGCCCCATGCTCTGCCCACAAGAACCCTCTGTGCAGAATCATTCCCTTCTCCACATCAAAAGAAGTTTGAACAACAACAAAAAAAGATAGTAATAGACACTTTATGTAGTTCTTTACTCAACAGTGGAAGAGTCCTTTAGTGAATATGGTACTTTGAACTTGGAAGGTTCCCCCCGCCCCAGTTTTGATTCTTTGACATCTTAAAGCTTTTAAAAGAAAGATGTAAATTCAGTTAAACACCACTGTGGTCAGTACCCTCCACATCAGCTACAACAATATATTATGAAGTTGTAGGTTAATATTTGTGCTGCCCAATTTTGCAATCAAAAGAGAAACCCTGACACCAAGAACTCACAGATCTCAAAAAAAGCAAAACAAAACAAAACCCACACAAGTCAGGCAACCTCAGTTTAAACAGAGCAAGCCTTGTACATGCCATGAAGAATTCAGAGATTTCAATCCTGGGAATATTTGTTACTGTAATTTCAAACGAAAGCCCTCTTATACTTCACCTCACCCTGCAGCAGATAGCACAAATGCTGTGTGGCAGGAAAAAAATGCTCTCAAAATACAGCTTAATAATGGAAATGACACACTTGCACTTTGCTTTATAAATGCAGCCGAGATCTATCACTTCAATAGTGTTTCCGAAGCCTTTAGGCCTTAAGCACAGCTACAGGAAAAATTAGCTTCCTAATCCCACGGGGTAGGTTGATCCCTCTGCCACACGCTGGGTTCTTACCTTACCACCACCACCAAAACTGTGAGCACATGGGGTGAGACAGACACCATGAGCTTGTTCCATCACATCACAGATGCAGGTGGCCCAATGGACACCCCTTGTTACAGAAAGACAATACTGTACAAAGAAGGCTTTTTTAATGGCAGAATCGAATTGAATACTATTTGCTAACCTGGAGCAAGATCTACATTTTTCCCTTCTGGAGTTTTTAATTTCATCTTGCACCAGAAAAAAAATTCTTGCTAATCAGTTAAATCCAACAATACTACAAAGAGCTCATTCTTAAGCACGCTCTGTACCAGAGAGGATCGGTCCTACGTGCTATCGAAACCAAGGAAATGCTGTTTGTCGATGGCAGGAGGTCTTCACTGGTCACCTAGCCGGAAGCCTTGGCCCCAGTTGTGTCTTCCACCACCTTGCTGATCCTCGGCAGCTCTTCTCATGCTCGCAGGGGGGACACCAAACCCTGACACTCCTCCTCTTCTATTGGGCAGCCAGCGGTACCTAGGATAGGCCATAGGGAAAACAGAGTTTGAGGAAGAAACTTGCCCCATGGGGTACAGCTACCAAGCTACCTCTCCACACACCTCCTTTTAACTGTTAAGACTGTGCAATAAATTGGCTTTTGATAGCAATACCTCACAGAATTATTTCCAAATTTAAGTCCTCAGCATGTTGAGAATTAACAAATAAACACAGGAATTCTGATCAACTTCAGACTCTCTATACAATTATACACAGAAACTCAGAGGGGGGGAAAAAAGTACCAGATAAGGAAGTCTTGTTGATAATGAACACTCTTCTCTCCCTGTTTTCATAGACAATTAAAAAAAAATAAAGGAAAAATCCAAGTCACTGTTGAGCATCTTTCTCTTTAATACTTACCCTAGCATCCATGAAGTAAAGATTCCTGAGGAACTAAGGACCAAAGAGACTAAAGGAAACACAGGTTCACATACCTAACCTGCCTGAAAGTAGAGTTTAACCAGGCCAGTAAAACCTGTCCATTGAGGGTAGGCTACCATTTGAATAGGCAGTGATCTAAAAACACAGCTTTTGTTATTTTGTTAGTGATGCTATCGATTCAGAGTCATCTGAGCTTTATAGTACACAGATACCATGCTCCTCTAAATCCCTTGCTGATTTTGCTAAGATCCAAGGAGGGAAGAAGGAAAAAAAAAACCAATAAAAATTCCAAGAAAAGTAATCTTGTATAGAAAAGCTCATTACTATATTAAAGGTTATCAGTAATTCATCACAGAATCTATTAAAGAAAACGTTACAGCAACACAGAGACGGAATTTATCCCTCTGTGGAGATGTTTGTAATACTTCATTCTCGAGTCTCAAATACAGAAAAGAATTAAATATCTGTAACAGGAATCAAGAGAATTGCACATAATAAGATTGGTCGTCATTATTACTTTGAAAGACATTTTAAAGATAACATTTTCTCTTCTAATCTTTATGGAAAATGCAGGTGGTTTTGTAGAGACAAAGCTGGAGTGCACAGCCTCTCCTATTGAGATTAAAAGATGTACAGAAAATATAACTGTAATTCAACTTTGCATGTTTTAATTAACACTTTAGGCTATTAAAAAAAAGGAGTTAATTCAGTTACTAAATCTTAGCAGAGAAAGATTTACAACCCAAAAGGATGATGATAAGAGGAACTAAAGAGATTATTTGGGGGTTTTGATCTCAATGTTTCAATGCCAAAACAATGAACAGATTGTAAGAAAAGGCACCTCAGAAATTAGCAGTTTTAGTCAAGGCCCCTCATATCAAATATAGAGCAAAATATGTTTTATAGTACTGCACAGATCTGCAACAGATTTCTGTTCTGTTGTTGCTTCAGGTTGCTAGCCTGGTATCTGTATTTTGATGCATCATTCTAGCAGCTAATACAGGGGAAAATGTGATTAAAAAAAAAAAAAAAAAAAAAAAAAAACAACACCACACAAAAACAGATATTGCCTGCTAATTGCCAGGGAGGCTCCATTACAGTTGGATACACTTGCAGAAACATGACTCTTATCTCACTCTTAGGAACGGGCAAAAAGCCATCCACAAGGGTAGCATTTCTATCTCAGCAGTTAACAAGAAACTCTGGTAACAGAAAACTCTGTTTTCTTTGATGAATCAGTAAATCCAGTATGATTTTCTATGCATGCAACAACTGAAAAACTGCACCAGGCTGATTTAGGAAAATATTTTACAACCTGCTGTTCCAAAAAGTATATTTTACAAGAAGATTGTTCCACATAAACAATAAAGCCAGCTTACAAGAACTGAGGTGTGGACAGAAAAGTCCTTCCTCCTAAATCCATTGGATATTTAAACATTAAGAAGAAATACAGGTGTCCAACCAGATTTCCTATCAGCTCATTGATGACCCTGCAAGGCAAAAGAAAAACAAAATTGGTTCACATGTTCTTTTGCAGAAAAGAGTGACCATCTTCTGTCAGTTTAACCCCATTTACCTGCCACAGGCTGCATCCCTATGGCCACAGGCCACAACAATCTCCCTGTCCTTCAGCATTTTGCATTTGCGTCTTTTGCAGTGCCAAGCTTCAGTGCTAGCACATCAGCAGGCTCCTTCGCCCTCCCTTCCAAGCCTATAACTGCACTGAAAATGCAATTAAATGCTTGTTTACATCAGTGAACTAGACCATACAGCTACTAATGTCTGAAATAACAGCCTATTTAATTTGAGAAGTTACTGCTTTTTCCATGGGACAGCTTGTACTCAACAGTTTTGTTCCCAGCTTTGTAAAAACACTGCTGAAGGGAGGCCCTTGAGTGTTTTCTGTCATGCACTGAAGCAGCAGGCATCTAACAGCAAGCAGTTTCCTTAAGTGACACATAAGTCAGTAGGAGGCACAGGCAGGGAAGGGACATGGAACTGCTGCACTCCCATTTCTTCCTATAAATTACCCACATAACTTCTTTTCATCACTAATTGTGTTACAGCGGCACCAAGAGGCTCTCACCGATACATGGCACCGGTGTGAAAGATGAGGCAGAAAGAAGGGATTTCTGCATCACACAGTTTAGTCGAATAGAGGCAAGACAGACCAAAGGATGGTGAAAGTGCTGGCACGTACTCTGTAGGCTTTTGACTGCTGTATTTCTTTTCACAAGCAGGGAAAAAAGTAGCCAGGTAAGATTTTGAGAGAAAGAAGTAACAATACTACCATAATCAAGCTGAGTGTGTTTCTAAAACGAGCCACAATGATTGATCATACAGGATGAAAACTTTTTTCACTCAAAGTCTAATGCATAGTATGCATAATGCATATCTAGTTCTCTCATCCACAACTCTTCCCTATAGCTTTTATATGAAATGATCAGTGTATGACACCGTAAACATTACCAATTGCATTACTACTGCTTTAAGCCTCTTTTAATGTAGCTGTTAAATTTAGTGATAAGATACACAGCTATGAGAGCCTTTAGTAAAGCCATCTTAGTAAATACATACGATCCACCAATGATGTAGTTGAATCCCAGAATAACCCATGGTAGGTAACAGGCCTAAAATAGAATTAAATGGAGATAAAGAAATTGTAAGTAGAACAGAGGACAAAAACCTGCATATGATCCAATGTACTTTTTGGAGGTATGATTATACCAGTATTTTCAACATGAAACAAATACACTATATTAAGTTAAATAGATTCTAATAGGTAGGATACTCTAAACTGAACAATAACTATGATTTTCAGACAAATCATTCACATTCAAGCATTACAAGCAGATGTCTCCTGCACTATCTTCCACAGCAAGCTTAAGCCTGAAAAGTCTAACATTTCAGAACTTGAAAACAACTGGAAAGAAATATTAAATTAATTTTCTCTACAAGATCTGTCAGAAACAGGCTAGGCTGCAAACTAAAGAGAAATTTAATATACCAACATTTTTGCCACTCTTAAGTTTTTATTGATGTTAGTGATAATCAGGAAAAGTTTTCCTCTTTTGTCAGGCCAACAAATTTCAGATGTCAGGATGCCTTTTCAGTAAAGCCATAATGGATAACAGCATACGGAAGACAGCGGACAAACCTGTCCTCACTGCTTCTCAGGGAGTCTGTAGCTTTGTATAAGCATAGGATAGGTTTAATAAGACAAAATATTTGTATTTTGCCTTCTAGTATATACAGAAACGATCAAGTCCAGCAGCACCTAGCACCCTCTTCGTGTGAATCTTAAGCAGAGCATCTTTCCCAATATCCTGTCTGGCATTACCTTAAATCTTGTCCCAAACCAAAATGATACAATCATGTCTCTGTTCAGCTGGGCCCAAACATAAAGTACAGACATGATGAGAGGAATCATCAGCAACTGCAATGTTAAAAGAAGAAAAAGAAGAAGTTACCATCACTTTCATAGACACCTGAGAAACTTAAAATAGGCAGTAGGAACTACGAGTCTCAAAAATGATCTGTAGGCATGATATATCAGGAAAATCCTTAAAGTTTACCCCAGAGACTTTGCCAAAAGTCATGGATCTGTCCACAATCTAATGAGAAAGTTAAGCAAGAGAACGAACACGGTCATTCTATATTGCTGGGCTGGAAAATGCCTTCTCTATGAAAATAGTCTCACTAGACTGGAGTATTTGGGCTTCTGCACTTATCTAAGATATCATTAGCTGTTTACTTCCTAGTAGAGATATCAAATGATTAATTCACATATAAAAACCACAGATTTTCTGATCATTATACCACCAGACTATCCTCATTCTCAACACAGACATGCTAGTTCTTCAGTGCAGCACAGCTGAAACACAAAAGGTATCTGAGAAGCATAAACCAGTCACTGGGCTCCCACTCTGGGAGGAACAGGAGCTGCAGCCAATGCCACTGCCCTGCCCGCCTGGTACCTTCCCCTCCTCCCAGGGCCAGAGCAGAGCATCCTTGTGCCTCAGTCACTTCCCTTCGGGAGCCAGGGCACTAATCCTCACCTGCAGCTAAGCTAAGACACCAGATGAAGCATCCAGCTGCCCATTATGGGTCTCTGGGGAGCCACCATGGCCAAAGGGAGCTGTACCATCACGTCAGCATCACCAGCTCCAAGCACCACAGCTAGATGTGGTAACTGATTTGAGTAGAGCCTCAATTCAACCTTCCTCCTGGGAGATGAGATTGTTGCTAACTTTCCCCAGTTCCGTGCAATAACGGCTATGAGCAGCAAAACAAACACAGAGCAGCAGTCCAGCTCTCTGACGGTTTCTACACTGAGGAGACACACTGCTAACCACCTTTCTGTAATTGGCTTGAACACCACCAATCAGCCTAGCTGGTTGGAACTGAAATTAAAACATATCCGCTCAGGGGTGGCACTAATTTCTGGGCAGTTCTGGGCTTCTCAGTGTAAAAGGGATGAGGAGCTTGTAGAGAGGGTCCAGTGTAGAGTGACAAAGATGATTAAAGGCCTGGAGCGTCTATCTTATGAGGAAAGACTAAGCGAGCTGGGCCTGTTTAGCCTAGAGAAGACTGACAGGAGATCTGATCAACATGTACAAGTACCTGAGGGGAGAATGCAGGGAGGATGGGGCCAAACTCTTCTAGGTAGTGGCCAGTGACAGGACAAGAGGTAATGAGAACAAGTTGAAACACAGGAAGTTTAATCTCCATATGAGGAAGAACTTCTTTCCTGTAGGGGTGACAGAGCCCTGGAACAGGCTGCCCAGAGAGGTTGTGGAGTCTCCTTCTCTGGAGATCTTCCAAATCCGCCTGGATGCCACCCTGTGCCACGTGCTCTAGGTGTCCCTGCTGGAGCAGGGGGTTGGCCTAGATGATCTCTAGAGGTGCCTTCCGACCTCAACCATTCCGTAACTCTGTGATTTTGTAGTTCGAGGTGGAGCTCATTAGCACCAGACCACGTGGATCAGCGCGGCCCTGCGCGAGCTGCATGGCACCTCAGAGCTTCCTCGAGCGCCCCAGAGCTCTTCATTGGACACACGCTCACTTCCTGGGAAAATGATGCCAGGCCCCGACTCCGGAAGTATTGGACACAGAGATAAAGGCCCAGCTGAGGTAACCATCTTCCCACTTTGTACATAAGCTGCTCAACACAAGCAAAAAACCTCACTTCTAACAAAAAGATAAAAACACATAAAACCCACAGTTTTTATACCAAACCACCGCTCCTCTTTCAAGTAATATTCCAAATGTAATTCTTAAACCGTTTTCATTTCCCCTTTATGAGGATGATGTACATCCGTGGTTCAGTTCCACTTCAAACAGCAACATTTTGAAGAAATAATTCTATAGGATCTCCCCATCTCAGCTCAAAAGTTTCAAATGCCAAATTAGGGACAGCCGTCACTGAACTCAATCCTGGCTGCAGATGCACAATGTATCTACATTCTATCTTTGTATCTACAGAAGAAACTGATAAATGATCTAGTAAGTACTAAAATAACCTTATACAAAATACTATTGTTTTAGGCTTTGGGTGACAGGGTCAGAAATTAGACAAAGGATGAACATCAGAGGCAGGCTGAAAACTAAAGTTATCTGATTAGATACTCTCTTGTGCCCAACAAAGGCTTCCTCATTTTCCTCCTTAGAATTTGGGCAGGTAAGAACTGCCTTATTGAAATTGGTTATTAAGACTGACATTTTTCACTCTTAGGAGAACTTTGCACTTCGCATGTTTGGTATGAATCTCAAGCTGCATTTTTCACAAAAAAGGTTCTTCTGTCAGCAAGCAAAAGGAAGGAATGCTGTGAAATGAACTTGAGAAACCTAATGAATCCCAGAATTGTTTTTAGCTAAAAGGAATAACACACATCCACAGATCTTAGCATGTACCCATGACAGAAAACAGTATGCAGGTGTAATTCTGGGCTCATTTTAGTAATAGGCAGAACATTTCCAACTAGAAGATCAAATTTTCATTCCTTGATTCTCTGTTGATCCTATGTGGGGCCAAGTCAGACAGGAACTTTTGATCAGGCTACCTGAGGCTAACACAAGCAACTCTGAAAGCCAAAAATGAACAGTGCACCTAACTAGTCTATTTTGATATGTACTAAAGCAGCCTCAAATAACTCAAGCTGTGCTCTTATGCTACTGTCTATAAAGTCATTAAATAGCCATAAAGTTGCAAAAGATTATGTAAAAGAACTGCACTTCACTTACCTGCATGTCCATCGCCAAGCCAGTTATCTGTCATTGCATCACTAAGGAAAATGCAATAGAACTTGATAGATAAGAATGACAAAAAGAAGCTACACACACAAAACTGAACACACACAGAAAGGCCTTAAATGTATAGAATCATGAGAAGCTTTGGAAAACAAAAAGCCTTCTATGATGTACAGACCAATACACAGGGTTTATGTACCTATCAAACCCAGTCTTTGCAGAAAATCATGTGGCAGGCAGGCCAGAAATAGATTCATTCTTTCATTTCATATACTAAATCAGAAAAAAAAAAATCTATGTACTTTCACCACTGGGTCATACAAAATGAATAACTTCTTGAAGTCTCTCAAAGCAGGCTTTTAATAGCATTTTCCTAACTTGGAAAATGAAGGGTTGCTTGCTGTCGTAACTGCTGGAGAGAAACAATTACTGACGAATTCTGCTATGATCAGAATGCTTTTAGCAGTTCAGCAACAAGTATAAGAATCACCAAGCTTTTTCCGAGATTAAGGATTCAGGTTACTCCTTACACCGTGTATGGAACAAGCAACTGGAAACTTTCAAATGATCATTTCAAAAGTCAAGTCATAATCAGATTCCTCCACCTGCTTACAGCTCAACCGCCTGCAAGGAGAAGCAAGTTGATGGTTTTCTTAACAACGTAACTAAACCTAGGCTGTTCTCCTAGTCACTATGTAGCTCAACAGGATTAGCAGGAATGACAGTAACAATTCCCTCCATGCGGTGGAACGTGACTGCAGTTAACCGATTAATAAGGTGGCAGCATTTCTACATAGTCACTTTTCTGGCTTATCTGGTTCATGCTGAAGTCACGGTTCCCTTTTTTTGCCTGCTTTCTTTGTGCTACTGCAAACTGCTATAAAGCAGGCTAAGAACAGACAGAACTGAACAGGAACAGAGATTATTTTTCTAATGGGGTATGGTAAGAAAAAAGTACTATTGAGAATTGTTCAGAGCAGTTTTGCTCAAGCAATAAACTCACTGTGTAGCGAAGCTTGAGATCATCCAGGGCTCCCTATCTAAAGCAAGTTTTTCAGATGAAAATTTTTCATCCAACTTCAGTCTGACTCAGTATTTAGTAACATTGCTACTTTTTTGCTTGTTTAAAAACATTTAAATGAAATTTCCTGTGCTGTAATATTAAAAAAAAAAAAAGTGACATAGTTTTCACAGCCAGCTTGTGACTAGCAAGTGACATATCCTTCCACGAGGTACCCTTGAATTTCCAACTCCAGGAAGAGCAAAGATTAGACTTGTTTGTCCCTGCCATCTTAAACACATTAAACGTACTAGCACATGGGCTCCTAGCCCAGAGGGCAATTCACAGAAGTGGTTAGTCAAGGCAATACAGTGAACACGACCGAAATCCACAAAGCACAAACAGAGCATTATATAAGCAGAATTCTAGTCCCCAAATCACACACCTTTCTTAGTACATTTGTAAGGAATCTCCCTCCAGGTCACTTGCTTGTGTTTCTCACTACGTTTTTAACACCATTTATAAAACCACTGATAAAACCTGCTCTTTATACATACTTCAGGTAGAAATAGGAGAACCAAAATATTCCAGAAGTTTAATGAGCAGAAGGATACAACAATGCAGATCCAATTAAACAGGAGCATGAACATATAATCTGCTGGTCGTCCATCAAAAGCACCTGTAAATAAGAATAATCATTAGGGAAATCCTTGCAAGGTACTGAAAACTTGATGAAAAAATAGTAAGATTCCATGTTGATAGGAATTAACTTAAGACAGTTGATGAAGGCAACCAACACTAAGCAAGGGCCACAATATGGCAAGCTAGCATTTGTGAATCACCTTTCTTAACTTCTTTACTTTTAGAAGTTTAAGAAAACCTCAGGTACTAATAGTTACCCTAAATACAGCCTGTAGCTTATAGGCTTGGTTTTATTTATTTATTCCTTATAATGGAACAACCTGCAGGGCTAGAAATCAAGACATTCAGCCTATTGCATTGGACATGCACACATCAGCTCTTCATTAAAAACAAAAAAAAACCAAAGACACCCCCACACACCCCCATATTAACTCTGGTGGAGGCAAGAGGATTAAGCTTCATAAGATGTAATGGGAGGCAGATCCAGTCCTTCCTAAGGAGTTAGCAATCAAAAGCACACAGTAAGAAAATACAGTTACACAGTAACAGTAGAGAGACAAAGTTTAACTATGAAGTCATAGGAAAATTAGTCCTTTCTTACCCAACTTGCATCTTTATTGCATCACCTAGTCACGCTCAAGAGATATGACTATTTTTAGACTCCAGGAAAGTTAACAAATGTGGCAAAAGAGCATACACGGGCATGTATACGCATGCACAGTTCCTTCTTACAACCTGCTGTATGTTCAGAACTGAGAAAGCATTTTTAATTTTACGAGATTTTTGTTAAAACAAACAAAAAACACAAAAACAAACAAAAAACCATCACCCTTCATAACCATGGAAATCCTAACCTCCCACTCTTGCAGATTCTGGTAAGTTTCTTATCACAGCCCTCAGCTTTTGAGTGTGATCCCTGTCAAGTCTAATATAACCCCATACAGGCATGGAAAACCTAAGAATACTACTGAGATGCACTCAAAACATGCAGTAACATACATAATGCACCAGAAGCAAGCTGAATTGCTTTAAATTGTTTAATTTAAACATAAAAATGTTCAGGAATTTCCACTACCAAAGGAGGCAAGCTGAACAAAAGGGGCATTAAAATAAACTCCAGCTACTTAACGTGTCCCAAAAATTAAAAACAACAGTATCTCAGTACTAACTCAGAAAAGAAACAAACAAACAAACAAAACAACTAGAGTAGCTCAGCCTATGCGAAGCAAAACCGCTATTTCAGTCATTCCATTATTTAAGTTTAGCCACACAAGTTGGGGATGAGGCAGGGGGAGAAAAATCACTTCAAAAATATATTTTAGAAAGTTTCAAGTTTGAAAAACTATCTGAATTAGCATTTTCTCCTTACTGTTGCCATACAACAAATGTCAACAAATAAAGAGAGGAAGCCAATGCTATAGGAAGCAAAGGAAACATTTTTCCTTTCAACTTTTCCACTTTTCATTTTTCAAATTCTTGCTAATAATCTCCTAGAAAGTTTAAGCTGATTTTTCTATTTAATATCTGAGAAAATTAAGCTACAGGCTCATAAGAAGTGACAGATACCCAAGGTGTGAAAGCCCTTTGCTGTAATGAGTTGGGCCAACACAGGGATGAGGTGGCCTCTAGCCCGCTGGATCCATTGGTGGGGTGCAAAATACAGTGCTGTCACCCTGGAATTGCTGCAGGCTCATCCCTCCTCAACCCCTCCTCACTCCTACAGCCACTGAGCAATCTCTGCACATGCTCATTTGTTCTGCTGATATTTGTCTTCACAAGCAAATCAAGACATCAACACACCAATCTTACTTTCTTCAGGAAGGTAGAGGTCAGCTTGTTAGGGAAACACAGCAAGCCTGGTACACAACCATATGGGTATTTTTACAGCTAAACCTCCTCCCCACATAAACTTGAAGTTAACATGCAAAAGTGGTGTATGCTCAAAAGCCAGGCACAACCCTTAAAATAAAGACTTTGACTTCCTCAGTTTCACGTGCAAAGGAAGACAGATCTCTGCTGATTTCAATCTGTAAATACATTAACAGCACCTTTCCCCTCCAACCAGCAACACCTCCCACCGTAATAACTACAGAAGGTTTCATTTCTTTTTTTTTTTTTTTGAAGAAAGGGACTGACCCAATTAAAAACTTTATACCATGAAAAATGACCATTAATAAAGAGGTGACATATATCAGATCCAACAAAAACACACCAGATAAGCAGACTTTTCAGTTTCAAACTCCAGATGCATATAGTAAGAGTGCAAATTTATTCCAGTTCCTTTCCTGACCTTGTGCTACAGCATAGCCACTTAGAAAAGTTTTTACTATAGGTGATGCTTTACAATATATTAAAAAAGGAACTCTTCCTACACATAGTTTTGCACAGTAGGATATCACAAATACCACACTCTTGAATGCATACGTCTGTAATACACTATAAGAAAAAAGGAGGACTGGTTTTAAGCTCCAAAACTACCACCTGCTAAGGAAAGAGGAAAAAAAAAAAAAAAAAACCACCATAAATCCAATTTGGCCCCATTGCAGGATTTCCTTCCTGTTAATTCCGCCCTACTACTATTCTCATGACAAAAAAAGTGGGGTTTTACAATGCTCCCTGGAAGACAGATTTACTGGAGATCACTTCTTTTGCCTATGCAAACATCATCTTACTACATATTGCCCCTTTACCATCAGCTCTAAGACATCAACAAAACTATACAATTTCTTCTTCACAAGGGCTTTCAGGAGGATACTTCAGCTTAATTATCTCCTCTAAAATAACTTATGTCAAGTCCTAATTGAAAGTACAACAGAATGGAAACAATTTTGAAGCTACCTTCTAACAACAATTTCTTTTGAGATCATCAAAATGATGCTTTTTTTTCATAAAATGTGCTTTTCTCCATAACCTGATCTCTTTTTCTCCGCTTCCTTTTTTTCCCATCTAGACTGAAGTCCAACCTTTCCCAAGTTCCTAAACTTCTGACATTTCAATTCAACAGAAAGGTACATTTTATCCATACAAGATCTCTCTCAACTCAAGGAAAACTATAGAAGAACGCAGGTAATACAAGACTATTATTTTCCCAAAAGGAATATACCTGCTGTTATAGGTGTTTTAGCAAACTTCCATGTAAAAGGAATCAAATACAGTAAGAGATGTAAAGTTGGTTTTTATCCTCACACCCTGAATTTGAACAGCTGGAAGCACCAGGCTGTATTCACAGGAGAAGTGTCACATTTAGACCCCAAACGAATACGCTCCCTTCTAAAGGAAAAGTATCACTCACAGCACTCAGTTTCCAGAGCAGTTACCCATTGACCAGAACAAATGGGCACAAAAATGAGCTGATTTCCTCATAATTCTGCCCAACTCAACCATGTGTCTGTCTCTGCCTGTTCCACGAGCCAAGAGAAGTTCTAACTGAGAACACTAAGTCATTACGGCATATGACGTAAGCCAAAATTAATTCTGGACAGTGTTTACAACTTAGCTTACTTAACGGGCAACATACCTGTTTCTAATCGTGATGAATATTGATACAAGAAGTATAAATTCACCAAATAAAGAAATCCTGTTCCAGGTCCCACTGGGAAGAAGAAAGTTGCAGTTATTGGCCGCCAGATCTGTGGAAGATTAAAGAGCAGATTAGAGATAACCAGTCTTCGTATCCAATCCTGCTGCTTCAGCAGCTTTTACAAGCTTTTCCTTTCACCAACTGATCAGCAAAATTATCCAGATTGTGACAGAACACACACACAATCTTTAAGATCACATCCCCACAGCACTGAGCAATTTTGCAGCGCAAGAAAGGTTCTTGCTGTAGAATAGCAAGATTTGTTGTCTTGTCATTATCTACCCAAATTCTACAGGTGTTCATTGAGCATTTGTTCAAACTTATACAGAAACAAACCTTCAGCACAGAGTTAAAACAGTAGCCTTAAAATACATTTCCAGATAGTAACACATACTATTCTGAGCGCTTTGCACTCGCTCTAGAAATGCTCTCAGTTATCAGTATCAGGTAGCCATTAGTGAGGCAGTAGGGTGCATAAAATATCAATTTGTGAAAGAACCACTTCAAAGGGCCACATTTCAGAATAATTTCTTGGGATTCCAAATACCACAGCCCAAGAAGAATTAACAGAACTGCAGAAAGAGACAGTCACTTAAGCCAGTGAATCCAGGGGTCTGTCATAAAACAAACTGCAGAAACAGTTGTCTCTGATTTGTCTTTTTTGCACTTCTCTTTCCACTGTTTGCATAAGGAGCACAATGGTAGAGTATTGGGAGTTGGGATCTTTCTCTTCACTTTCCACTTTGATCCAGCAGAGCACCCTACGCCCTAGTCATGTGCAAACCACAACTAAGGGATTTTAACTTCCAATATAAGAAAAACGGGACTCCGCGCGGCCGCCCGCCCGCGCACTACAACTCCCAGCGTGCCCCGCGCGCCGCGCACGAAGCCCGCTATGGCGCGGGAGCCGCGAGGCACGCCGGGAGCTGTAGTGCGGCGCCTACCTGGAAGCGGTTGATGAAGGCATCGGGCCAGAGGAAGAGGTAGACGGGGCTGACGAGGCCCAGTTTGCCGATGAGCGGCACCGCAATGGAGCCCGCGAACCAGTAGCGCGTGATGAGCGGGATGCTCCGGAACCAGTCGCCCAGGTCCGACATGGCGGCGCCGCCGCCCCGCGAGGCGAGGCGAGCAGGAGAGAGCGCGGCCCGCAGCGCCAGACGTGGCGCCGCCGAACTCGGCCCCGCCGCAGCCGCTTCCGGCGCCGCCTCCCCCGCCGCAACGGTGGCGGCGGAAGTGCCGCCTCCCGGGGCGGGCGGCCGACGGGGTGGGGAGGGGATGGCGGCGCGTAGCGGGCGGCGGAGCTCCCTCTGCCCCGGCAGAGGCGGGGAGCTGGCGGGGCGGTTGTTTCCAATGAAGCGCTCAGCACAGCCCCAGTCCGAGCGCGCGTCGCCGGGTTTTGCTCTTATTTTAATAACATTTCGGTGGCGCCGCCGCCTACGTTGTTATTTCCTACAACTCCCAGCAGGCTGCGCGGCGCCCGACCGTTTGGCCTGTTCCATTCCGGCCGAGAAGGGGGGGAGATTCCTTCCTCTCCGTCCCGCCACCCCCTATTGAGGACACGGCAGCGGGACGTACCATGTGGGCGGCCTCCCCCCACCGCCGCGGGGTCCCCGCCGTTGGAGCGGGGCCGTTGGAGCGGCGCGGAGGGCAGGATGCAGCGCTGCGAGCTGCGCGGCCGCGCGCAGGGCCCCG
>VWPW01017401.1:0-31348 GCA_013389825.1 Crypturellus undulatus | reverse complement strand
GCGGCGCGGGTAACGGCCGCGGGGGAGCGCGAGGGAGCGCCCGGGGGCAGGGGGCGCCCGCGTCCCTTCCAGCTGCGGCGGCGCCGGGACTCGCGCGTCCCGCGCAGGGGCAGCGCCCGCAAGCCGGGGACGGAGCTTCCGCAGCTGGGCGGCTCCAGAGCGGGCTGCTTAGGGCTTGTGAACTTATTTATTTATTATTGTTTTAGTTTAATTAAATTACCACGAACAAACTCCCCGGAGAGTTTATTTGAAATGTTCACGATACACGGTGCATGAAAAAAACCTCAAAACACGATCCAGTCCAAGCTAAAGAACTCTATAAATGCGTCTTTTATGCACTCATATATTGCTTGGTGTGGAAATTCTGGATGATATTTTCATTCTTCTAAATTAACTTAGCAGCGAGGGAACTTTTGAAGTACTTTTTGAAATGCCGGGAGATGCTGTAAGTGATCTGTACTGATGTACTGATGTGTACTGATGAGATGCTGTAGCTAGACTAAGTGCTCTCATTTCAGCTTTTTAATTAGAAATCGTACTTTGTTTTTTAGTGGTATTGAAGATACCACCTATTACCACATGATTGCAATATAGCACATTAGCTTATTGGCCATCTAATCTTATTTTTTATGGCCTTTTACCCCAGAAAATTAAAATGGTAGCAGGCTGAAGGTCAGTTGTTTTTGTCTCTGGTGCGGCCGATCTTCATGGGATGCTATGGGATGCACTCTGCACGTGCAGCCATGGTGCTTTGCCATGTTCATGGACTGCATGAACATGTTGGGCTGCTTGTTCTGCTCAGTGCCTGTGGGTGCCTCGTAGTCTTTAATCTGCATCCCAGTATCCTGTACAATTTTTAGGTATTTACTGTAATTCCGAATTTACATTCAGGTAGTTTTAGAAATACGGCGTTTGACTTAGGTTATCCAAAAACCCCAGGAAGAGCAGATCTCCTTCCTGCTTCCTGGCACATCCTCTTTCTGGTGACTCACTTTGCCGCTGGGCTCCTGTGAGGCATCTGGCTCCACCCTCTGCTAACAGAGTGATAGAAGTTTGGAGTTTTAAAAGCTGTCAGAAAACAACTTTTGTTCCGTAGTATCTCACATGAAAATTATAAAAAATAGCTTGTTCCACTTATAAAGCAATGGTATGAAAACTGAATTACTCCCCATCTGATCTAAGTGGTTTCTTATAGTAACTCATAAAATGGCCAGGAATGGTGGATTTCCCTAGTCTAATTTAGATGTTATCTCCTAACTACCTTCCAACAAAGTCAGTACTTCACTTTTTTTTTTATAACAGAAATATGTGCTCTTTCACAGAGCAACCTTTTTTTAAAGGTGTCACTGATTAGAATTGTAAAATCCTACTCTAGGAATACTCTAATCCTACAGCGTAGAAAAATACATGGTAAGGAAACAATTCACAACATGTTCATTTTGCTTCATTTCTTCACAGAGTTATTGTAAACATAACTCATAGTACCACAGGATACCATTCAAAACCAATACGTTTTCTGAATGTGGCTTTTGACAGTTCTGGAGATTCTCTACTCGCAGGAGACCACCAGGGAAATATATATGTTTTTGACTTGAATGGAAACAGGTAAGATTTATTATTAAAAACAGCCCTGATCAGTTGATATAAATAATTTTCACCATCTTGCCATCTGTAATGTTTTTCATGCCAGATGAGGTAGTGCTTTCAAAACTGAAATTGCAAACCAGTCTCTCACACAGGCTCGCTACATACTCTTTTATTGATTTAGCTGCTTCAAAAAAATCAGAAGCTTGTAACTCTAAACTGAACAGGTATAAATATCATAAATCTTCAGTGATCAATTAAATTTACCACGTGAAATAGGTTATTCCATGAATAGTACTTATCAGTTAATAACAAGCTATGAATTACAGTAAACTAGATCTACTAGAATCATTTGCAGAAATATATGAATTAGTCTTTTCAGTTTTACACTATTGAGTTTTAAAAGTGAGCATTTTTTAAATATTTCTTTACTCCCTTCTTTAACATTAATTTATTTTTATTTTGGTGAAATATATTGAAACTGAATAATATATTCTGAACCAGAGTTTCCTAACACAGTAAGAACTTTTTTTTTAATAGGTTCAACCTTGTCCAGCGAACAACGCAGGCTTGTACTGCTTTAGCATTTAATCTTCGTAGGAAGACAGAATTCCTTGTGGCTTTGGCAGATTATTCCATAAAGTGTTTTGATACAGGTAGGGAGAAATTTAAAGCCTTCCTGAAAATTTTGGATTGCTATGAAAACATGCACAGGTTTAGTTTCAGCCTCAAATTTGTAAGATTTTTGATGGAAGCCTTACTAAGCACTACATGCCATATATTCTTCTGAAACAACAACAAAAAAGATTATAGTCCTGTCTTTTATGGGTAAAGAACTTTGCTTCACCACAGCTTTTTGTTTCCACCGAGTCACACAGGCTTCTGTGTAAGTATAGTATAGGACCAAGATTATGTGTTAGTTTTTCTAAAGCAGATCACTATATGCTGCCTGTATACCAGCTTGTGTGAAAACAAATCAAAGTCAGTTGTCAGTGTATTAGAGTTTGCAAGTGAACCAGCTTTAAACTTTATTTACAGGAAAAAAAACAATCAGGAAGACAATGTATTAACAGAACTGTCAATAGTTTTGAGTATGCAAGTAAACTGTATTCTTATTCAAAGATAACATCTGTAATTAATTTCACAGGTTATGTGTTTTTGACTCGATTACAGGCTAAATGGTAAAAGGCATTGGCAGTTCATTCTTTGATAAGTTAATCATAACTTATCAAAAAATGAACTTGTAGTGTCTTCTGTCATGTGGACTTAAATCTTAGAAAAAAAGTAGTAGAAATAAATCATTGATACTTTGAAGGATTGAGTCTCGTACTGTTGCTGGAGATTTTAACCAACACTGTTTCCCAAAATAGAGTAAGAGTAGGAGATACGGTCTGAAATCCTCTGCAATTTTTTTCTTCTTACTTCCTCACAGGAAGACCAAATTTAGTTTTTGTATGAATTTAGAGAAATCTTGTTAATCACTCCACAGAGATCTGCATGTTTGTATGGTATTTTTTTCCTAGATGCTATATCATACAGAAGAATATTTTAAAATACTATAAATACTTCCCACCCACGTCAGAATTGGGCAAACTATCCTTAGAGGGTGTTAGGAAATGCTCAGTTGTAGGGCTCCATCAACTGTCCTGGAAACTATACCCTGTAATCCCATGTCCTCCTCCCATGTGATAACAGGCTTAATGAGCTGCTCAGAAGTCATTTCCCATCTTTGATGCCGCAGCAATAGGTCAGCTGGAACCACCCCATGGACTACCAGGCAAACTACCCAATGTAAATAGTATAATTGCCACAAATATTGTTGAGTTGCTGAGGAAAGATTAGTGGTCATGCAGTCACAAGTGCGAGAGAATGCAGTCAGAGAAACCATTTCCTTAATATGCAATACGCTGCATAAAAATGTTTTGCACTCTAAAAGAATTAATGAGCTGTTGCTTTCTGACTCTGCTTTTCTGTAGTCATAAGCTGTTGTCATTCAGCCTTCCTCCTTTGCATCCATGAATAGCTGTGTAATCATTCATGCTTATTGCAAGTCAAAACAAGTGGAGAACTAGAACATTCATTCTCAGCATTTAGCGATTACTGCTGGTGTTCACATTGGATAATCTGCCTACAAAACATATTGAATTTATCTAATCTCAATGTTCATGGCTTCTTAAGATTGATTTGTAGGCTAAATTAAACAAGTTTGTGCAAGTTGTGTAAGGAAAACTTACAAAATCTGTTATTTAGAAGCAAAGTAAAGGTTCTGTTTCTATAAAGTATAACTATAGGAAGATTGCTGTCTTTGTTTCTTATTTCATGAATTGTGTTGGTGAACAGAAGTATACTAGGTATGCTTAAGTCTCTTTCATTGCATAATGTTGACAATAAGGAGTAAAGCAGTAGGTAATTTGCTTTGCATGACTTCCAGATCCTTTTATTTATTTTTTTTTTTTCATCCACTCCTACAGAAACCAAAGAACTCATTAGCTGGATGAGGGGACATGAATCTTCAGTGTCTTCCATCTCTGTCCATTGCTCGGGCAGGTATGCAATCACCACGTCCCCTGATACAGCCCAGCTCTGGGACCTGGACACCTTTCAAAGGAAAAGGAAGCTCAACGTTCGTCAGTCTGTGGGTATACAGAAGGTGAGTAAAGAGCTATTGCTAAAGCACAAAACAAGCACAGCTGGGTGGGAAAAATGCTGCGTATTAAAATCTCAGTACTTGAAAATACTCTTTAAAACTGCTGAATCTTTTCTATGTTCTTTGGGCATAGCTCCCATCTCAGCTCCCATCCCAGCCTCCTGGAATCACAACACACTAGCCAAACGGGTCTGCTGGGAACATTTAAGGAACCTCCATTTTCGGAGACACTGAAAACTAGGCTGCGTTTGACCCTAACCAAGTCAATCTAATCTGGAAGTTGGTTCCACCTTCTAGATTGGTCCTGTTTTGAACTGGGGGCAGAGGAGCCTCAGAGGACCTCTAGAAATCCTTTCCAACGTAAGGGTATTGAACATTTTTTTTTTTTCCATAATGGTAGTTTAAGAAGTCAGTACAACTTAATTACATCTTATTTTAAAGCTGCTCCCCTTCCTGTGTGCCCTGATCATACCAGCACTGAATGTGGGAGCTAACAAAGCTGAAAAATAACTCAGCAGAAAGAAATTACTGCTAGTGACCACTTTAGTTCACTTTGCTGAAAGACATGCCAGAACAACGCAGGGAGTGAGAAAAGAGTATATGTGTGTTGAGGAGGGGTTTATATAGGTCTGCCATACCATTATGCTGATTTTAATGGGTCTGCCTGTGCCACCAAATGTCAAACCTTGGCATAAGCAGTACAGAAAGTACCAAAGCAAGAAAGTACCTGAGCGTTGCTTATACGTGTTGCACTGCAGGGAATAGTCTTACAGACACCACTTCAAACTGAAGAATTCCTCAAATGGGTCAGTAAAATTCCCATGCTGGTTTTGCCGGGGACCAGGGTGTTCATTTGAGTGTCTTCATGTTCTAGGTCAGACAGAAGGTCAACCTGAAGTAGTCACCAAGCAATTTCCATGGGATATTTTGTTTACTTTTTATTGTTGTTGTTGCTTTATTAAAGCTGTTATGTAGTGCAGGTCACTAAAATAATTATCACATTTCCCTTCAGAGATCGGTACATTTATTTGGTGGATAAAGCTTTTCTGACACTCCATATATATATCTTTGTGTACTCTAGGTGTGTGTAGGGGTGGTTCTTGTTGGCTCTTGAAATTTGGTATCAGGATGTTTCAATATGGAAACAACTTTTAAAACAAAACGATGATGGCTGTGGTTCAGTGAATAAATCACTGTTTAGGGAATCAAGAGCCTGTGGTTTTCTTTTGTCTCTCATCCCTGGTGTGACCTTATGCAGCTTATCTGGATCTCCTTTTCCAGTTCTTAAAACAGAGATAATGATGTTTACTCCCATGACTTGATTTAAGACATGCAGATAAGTGCCAAATTAAAGATGGGATTTATTATCAGACTGTAGCTGGTGACAGTGACACTCAGTGTCCAAAGTGCCATTCTCACTTGCTATAGGAGCCTTCCTAGTAGTTTCCCATTGACCCTTGCAGTGAACTTTGGGTGGTCTCTTCACGTGACCCCAGTTTGCAGTCCAGCGTACACCATCTGTACAGTCAGTAGAGAGGCAGAGCTGATTAGAATAGACAAAGATGAAAAAAGATGAAAAAAAAAGAGCCAAAGAGAGGACATTTGTAATGATGATTTCCAAAGCATCACTACTATTCAACAGCAGCTAGTGTCTTGTCTTTCTAAAATAACTGTTCTGTACTCCAGCTTGTCAAAAATTAAAATTACTTACTCTTGAAAGGGCCTACAGACCTTTTTTTTTTTTAATTTGATGACAGGAATTAAGAAAAGGTAGGAATCACCTTACCTAACTTCATCCATCTGCATCTGTTTGCATCTTGCCTAACTTCATCCATCTGCATGGATGCAGTCATCTGCATGGATGAAGTTTCTTGTCCAGACTTCCTCAGATTCCCTGAAGAAGGACAGGCAGCTCCATAGGGTAACTCAGCCCATCTGAATGGGAAAGAACATGGTAGGTGAGGTGACTCTCCTCCTCACAGGCAACTTTTTATCATTCACTGCCAAGTGACTAATTTGGGCTGAATATCAGACTTCTAGTCACTAACATTAGGCAAGATGAATCCCATCCCACATATCTAGATTTACAATTTGCTTCAAGGCCAAAAGATACCAATTAGAACAGAACTGTGCTCTTCCTAGCACAGACTGTGTGAGCCCTGTGAATCCTTCAGGCAGACCCTAGGTGCTTAGGTATCAGAAACATTTTAACTTAAACCTTCAAAGTTATGGATTCTGTAGGAGCTGCATGTGTTGTTGCCCAAGTAGAACCTCCGACCTAGAGCGGTAATTTGTCATTCAACAAGAATGTGTCTGATGAAATCCAAACATTTAAATAATTCATTTTTTTATGGAAAGAAATTACGTATATACAGTAAGCATGTTCAGAATAATTAAAATGTATATATAAAACCTTTTTGTTATTGTTTTTTTTTCAGCATGGCAGCAAAAAATGCATTTCATAGATGAAGACTACATTGCTAAACTGTCCACAATATTTTTTAACTGCATTAAATAGCTATATTTAATTAAACCGGAGAACTCAAGTCTAAATATAAAGTGATCCATGGAGTTCATCTTCAGGCTATTGGTACTGTAGCTGAAGCTACATTTCAGATGCAGTGAGCAATTCAAAACCCACTAGTGCAGAAAGAGAGCCCTTTTCTTCCTGTTCCCACGTAGTTATTGCCACCTTTTATATCATGCCCTGCCTGCCACTCATCAGAATCCTGCACAAGCCAATTTAACAGTCAAAAAATAACCCAGAAAAGACAGGTAATTCTTTGTGCCTTCAGCAGGCTGAACTGGCTTAGCAAATGGTGCAAGTTCTGAACCAGTGCAAGAGAGCACTGAGCAGGGGAAGGGGGCCTGCCCTCCCTGGGATGTCAGCCTTCATTCTGCAGTTACGGGATGTTAAGATCCCCACTGTGGTGATTTCTTCCTGTTTTTTTATTCTGTTGTTCAGTTTTGTCCAATTTAAAAGGTATATTCTGAACAACTTTATTCCATTTACTTTTCTTCATATTATTTCAGGTTTTCTTTCTTCCACTGAGTAACACCATCCTGAGCTGTTTTAAAGATAGCTCTGTTTTTGCATGGGAGTTTGATACTCTTCAGTGTAAATACCAGTTACCAACTCCAGTAGAAGGTTCTGTATTGCTTTATAAGGTCTTTGCAGTCACCAGGTAAGGTGCAATCTTAAATATTCAGGAGGATATAAAAATGACAAAAATTGTAGTTTTTTTTAAAAAAGCTCTACTGCTTATTTGCAATGTTTTATGGAAGTATTGAGCTATATATTATGATAAGCCTTTGAACTCTGCTGTGACTGATCCTTTTGACAACAATCACATCACTTCATAGTACAACCCCTTAGCATTTACAGTCTCTTGAAGTAAAGGAACTCATTTTTTAATTACTGCTAGAATAAAGTTTAAATTCTCCATTACAAAAGCAAGTTATATTATTTAGGAACTGTTTGTTCTTTCAATACAGTATGAGAGAAATAATGATGGATTTTAAAGTAATCAAAGGGCATAGAATGAAATGCGTGATTTCTCTTATGTTAGCTAATATAGTATTCTGATGGAAACTTTGCCTTGTTTGTGATCCAGAGATGGCCGGATTTTTGTAGCTGGTGGAAAATCAAATCATCTTCACTTATGGTGTTTAGAATCAAAGCAGCTAGTGAGAATAATCCAGATGCCTACAAAAGTTCGGGCTGTCCGTCATCTGGAATTCCTCCCTGATAGTTTTGATGGGGGCTCTAATCAGGTCAGTTTTTTTACAAATCTTAAGAAGGAATATTTGTTTATTTTATTCAGCATGTGTGCTGTGAGGGAGGTTTTGGGGACAGTAAGCGGGTGGGCAATATGCTATAGAAAAAAAAGTTACTGTCTTAAATATTTGCTCACCCTCCTTTTAGCTTAATGAAATGTATTTGAATGGAATTTCAGATTTTGATATTCCTATTTGCTTTGCATTGTCAGTACTCATTGTTGGATTCTTTTATCTTGTAGGTCCTTGGAGTGTTAAGTCAAGACAATATTATGAGGTTTATCAACATAGAGACATGCAAACTTCTTTTTGACATTGGGAGTTACGAGGAGGGAATTAGTGCAGCAGCGATTAGCCCCAATGGACGTTATATCGCAGCAATAATGGAAAATGGAAGCCTTAATCTATACAGTGTCCAAGCTTTGACTCAAGAAGTAAATAAGGTAGTATTTTGCATTTCTTATAAAAGCAGGAAATGCCATTAAAAATCAGAAATAGTTTGTTAATATCATTGGCTTAAAAGTCTTGGAGGGCTGTGTTTAAAACTACAAAGATGGGTAGAGTTCCCGTCGTGTTGCCAAGTAGTAGCAAATAGTGTGATGCTTTTAGAGTACATCACTGTAATTCTGTTTTCAGGAGGGATTTCTTTCTACAGCAATTTATATGGACCATTTTTATTCTTGTAGTGATATTATTGAGGGAAGCAGGGGTGGAGATGAGAGGATTGTGCTGCTTCTACTCCATTTTCTTTCAGAAATAGTTTGCAACTGCTGCTTTCTTATTCTGCTGGTACAAGCTGTCTGGTCTTTATTTATTTATTAGCTATGATTTTGTTATTTTTAATGCATTATTGGATACTAGAATACGTCATTATGGCACAATCATCTTCCTAATTCTTCCTAAATAACAAACATTTTAAATACAAGGTCTTATTTTATTAAAGTAACTTATTAATGAGAGTCTAGTTTCTAAATCCAGAATTCCATGTATCTTTAATCACCATGTCTTTGAAGTAACCAGCTTTGTACAACAAACGAGTTTGCACTGAGGAAGAGTATGTACGAGGTTGCAGGTCAGACATACATTTCATTGGCACTTTTGCTGCTGGGCTGACATCATTTGGGATTGTTACTTGCTTTCCCAATCTCCACAATTCAATTAATGCCTACCTGGCAGTGAAGGTTAATTAAAGTTTGTAAAGGTCTTTTATATTCTCTTTTAACAGGTGCTATAGAAAGATCTTTCTGTAACATTGAGAAACACACTAGAGTAAATTAGCTGAATACATGATACACTTGCACTATCCCAATTGTGTTTTAGTGTTTGCGAAACAAGAATATACGTGATGACTGAGTAGGAGTTTGGAAGCTACATAAACCTTCTCATAGTCTTTCTAGGTTATTACAGCACATTTATTCACTCGAGTACTTACTCTGGAGTTTGCAGTCCATATATTTTTGTTTCTGTTATAAATGTCTATCTATTGTTCCTGCTGTGGCCATTGAGCTCAAGAACATTGTATGTAAAATAGAGTAAATATCATATTAGAATGACCTTTAGGCTTTCTCACAGATGTTAACTGAGTTATTTTCATTTAATGTAGCCTCCGCCACCTCTGTTCAAAGTAGTGGAAGACTGGTCCAAGAGCAATTTAGGAGCAAATAAACTTACAGTGAGGGTGGCTTCAGGAAGGTCAGAGCGTCCTTGGAAATCCAGAGGAAGCAGAATTGAAACCAGAACGCTGAAACCACAAGCAAACACATCACTTGAAAATAAAGAGGTAGGAAGAAGTTGCAAATATTGTGTTCTTCAGCCTGCAGCATTTGAATTGCCTTGCAGAAAACTATCTATCTGCTTGCTTTGGAAAGCAAGTTCAAGCACTGATTGACTGTGATGCTTAAACAGAGGGAATTAGGGGAATTTTAGTATCTTTAGCTTCTTTGTTCTGCTGTCTTAGCACACTCCTGCACTTAGCATACTCCTGCATTACATGGCAGAGCGAGAGCTGTGGAGCTTCCCCTAGTCAGGCTAGGGGTATCTGAAGTCACGAGAACCACATGTGGATTAAAACTGCTTGTTAAAACTGCTCTGCTTCTCTACTAGCAAATTACACTCCTAAAACTTCTGTCTACAAACCATATGATTTTTGATATTATTTAGGAGGTGCATTATCATTCCATTTATTTTCCTTTTCTCATCACTGTACCATCTTCTCTCTGGTTCTTTATCCTGAGTATTATATACATTCTCCTTACAGTAGCATTCATCACAAAGTGTCCCATTCCTTATGTTAATATAGTTTGGCTATAGCTATCATTTAACTTTATTGAGTTTAGTCATTTGGAGTTTCATCTGTTTCTGACTGAAATCAGTGGCTGCTCTTTTTTGACTACAGTAGAAAGCAAATGTTGCTGTTAAAATATCTAAAATGATACAACAGCAATATACTTAACAGTTTTTTTTTTTTAATATGATGGTAAGACCTTCGGTATTTAGAATCATAGAATGCCTAAGGTTGGAAGGGACCTCTAGAGGTCATCTAGTCCAACCCCCCTGCACATGCAGGGCCACCTAGAGCACATGGCACAGGGTGGCATCCAAGTGGGTCTTGAAGATCTCCAGAGAAGGAGACTCCACAACCTCTCTGGGCAGCCTGTTCCAGTGCTCTGTCGCCCTCGCTGTCAGGAAATTGTTCCTTAAGTTCCTGTGGAACTTTTGACGCTTACATTTGTGGCTATTTCCTCTCGTGGCCATTTCCTCTTTAGATGATATCATCAATTAGAACACGAGGGAAAAAAAAAGATTATGAAGCAGAAATACTTGCATACATTGATTGTTAATTTCCTGGTTTTTAGAATGAGTTACCAGGTGGATTAAACAAGAAACGTCTGCAGGCCTTGTTGAAAGGATTTGGAGAATATCCAGAGAAATACAGGTATGCATGTGTGCGTGTCTGTGCTTGCATAAAACCAAATTGCTTGTGCTCCCTGGCCTATGAAAGAGAATTGGCTCAACTAAGTCCTTATTTTAATTGCAGGATGTTTGTTTGGCGCTCCTTATTACAGCTTCCTGAAAACCACGTAGCGTTCAGTAACCTAATAGATAAAGGCACCCACAGTGCCTTCGTGCATATTCAGAATGAGTATCCCATCAAAAGTAGGAAACTGCTGAGAGTTTTACAGAGGTAAACATATATTTTCATGGATTGTTTTGAAATGTAGCCCCCAGCTGGAACCAGTTGCAATGAAAGTGTAAAGTGAAAAAGTAATGCCTTAATGTACTCTTCCTTTAACTTGTATATACAGCACCTATGTATTGAAGGTTTAGTCCTCTATACAGTTACTATATATATGTGATATACTTGTTTTCTACTCCTACTATTTTCTACTCCTTTTCTTGTTTTATATATAGGACCTTATCTGCTCTAGCTCACTGGTCTGCTATCTTTGGTGAGACACCTTACATTCCTTTGCTAGCATTCCCATTTGTAAAATTGTTTCAGAACAACCAGCTGATCTGCTTTGAAGTTGTTGCTACTGTAATAAGTAAGTAAAGATGTTTAAAAATCCAGTTTGCTGCAAAACATTTTTGTGCAAATAAGCTTTTCTTGAGAAATCAAATGAGATATTTTCCTGACAAGTCACCAGAGGTTGCCTTTTAAAAGTGTTCACCAGGAATTAATATATAGTGGCTATGTGTTTTAAAACCAAAACCTGTTTGTAAATCAAAACAAGGTATTAGACTTCCTTTGCAAGAAGGAAGCAAGAGCTTAGCAGTGTAACAGTATTTTTAAAGTCTATTCAGTAAAAGTAGCAGTGTGTTAGGAATATATTGTAGAGAAGAGGAGGAATGGGAGCATCTTGAACAGGCTTTGCTGCCAGAGACTCTCTTAAAATTCACAGCTGTTGCAATCAAACGTAAAGCATTGTCAGGAGTCTGTCACTCTGGATTATAATGGATTCTGTTATTTCTCTTGTAGTTAATTTTTGTCAGCACTGGTTTGAGTATTTTCCCAATCCTCCAGTTAATGTCCTTAGTATGGTGGAGAATATTTTGGCACATCATGACAAAGAACTACTTCAGCATTTGGTAAAATACAATGTGACTTCACAGGTAAAATTCTAGCCAAATTTTATATACGAAATGTCATTGCAGTGAATGATTAGTGCACTAGTCTTTTATTTTGACATGGTTCTTTTTCAAGGGTGTTTTTGTTGAGTAATAGTTAATGCTCATATGTGTGTGATGAATATCTCACCACTTTCCAGCAGCTTTTCCTTTTGCATGAAGATAAATCCTTATGTACCTGCTGTAGTGCTCATAGAAGTGCTTTACTTTCAAGTGCACATTGTTTGAAACATTACTGGTTGAATTACAAATGTATTTTCTATTTCTTTTTTTTTTGAAGGTGGACATAGGTGTGGTGAATGAATTTAGTAAATGAGGCAATACCACAATTATATATGTTTATCATTAGGGATGATTTTAGCTTTACAAATATAAATGGAAGATTTACACCTCCTCTATTCAAATCTTCTGGTTTAGTTCCAGTTTGTCTTTCATAAATAAATAGGGTTGTATTATAAGACAATAACATTTCATTTAATTGCAGCTAAAGGAATAATGAAATTCCACTAATGGGTTATTTTGTTGATTTTCCCAAATAATATAGGTTTATGCCTGGCCTCTTCTAGAAACACTGTTCTCTGAGGTTCTAACAAGAGAGGAATGGCTGAAAGTCTTTGATAATATCTTCTCCAACCATCCTTCATACTTTCTAATGATTGTTGTTGCCTATGTTACATGTTCCAGAGCTGCATTGCTTCACTGTAATCAAACAGAGGATTTTGAGGTGAGCATCTTGCAGTTCAAGTCAGTCATCTGAAATTGTAGCTACAGAAAAGTATAAGCCATCATATCTGTTTTTATGGAAGTTAAAAAGAAATGTTTCAATTCCATGCTGAAATATTATTGCATATATGAACAATGTCACATATTACCTGGCCAACGTGCTATAAATTAAAAAAAGTGTTGAACAGTTTTCTTCAATTTCATATAATATGACTATCTGTAAGCTTTCACGAGGTTTCTAAACCTCGTACAAAAGTTGTTTTGTAAATGTGGAAAGTTCATCAACCACAAAATTATTCTACCTCTTGCTTGGGAATCTAGAACTGAGTTTGGAGACAAAAGACTGTAGTTCTGTCATGGTCTTATTTCATTATTTTCCCTTCTGATTTACAGAGTTAACAATATTACTTGACTTTCCTTGAAGCAAGAACTTATGTTTAGCTTTACATGAGAGAAAGAGAATTTTTCATATGATGATATCTTTATAGGCAAACTAAAAAAAAATGAAATTTGAAAAATTTGCTTTTCAACAATCAGCTTGTCAGACATCACACGGAAAACATGATTGTCATATTCTTTCCATAATCAATAGACAGATTTTCTTTTATACGTCAAAAGTCACTGAGATTTACCCAGTGGTAGAAGTGTCTGTGTAGGCGGCTGAAATACTCTAAAATCACATCCTGGATTCCCATATCTTTTGTATAAATGTAGTTTGGGGAGAAGAAAAAGAGCCAGAGGATACGTTTCACACTTGAAAAGTTTTAGATTAAGTCAGTTGAGACAGTGATTTTTAACTAATTGTTAGTTGATAACCTGTTTATAATCCACATTCGGAATACAGACTTTTCTAATTTATTTAACTGTTCCTATAAGTCATATTAAAAGTTTGTGTAATGTTTTGTAGAATGTAAATAGAACGATGTCTCTTGCAGTATTTCTTTCATCATCGGAACAACTTGGACATTAATGTTGTGATTAAAGAAGCTTATCACCTGATGGAGTCTACACCAGTGGATATCCATCCACAACGTATGCTTGATGATTTCACGCCACTTACAAAAGGGCAGTACCCTGTATTTAATAAATATCCCAAGTTCATCGTGGATTATCAAACTCAGGAACGAGAGAGGATCAGACAGGATGAGATCACATACTTACGAGAGAGGTATTAATGGGAAAATTGAAGACCATAGCAAATTGGGAGGGACAGATGGATATGATGTAGTTCTGATGTAGTTCCCTTTTTGCTATTTTAATGTGTATATTGAGAAGGAAGAAAATAATAAAGAAAAAAATGGAGACAATGACTTAAATAACTACAAAAAAATAAGAGTAATTTGGCTTGCTGTGTTTTTAAGTTAAATTGCCAGGCTTATCTTAAACCAAAAGTGTTTGTAAATTCTCAAAAAATATTTGGCCTAAAGTCTTCACACTTGAAAACTTAGGATTCAGAACCTAAATCTGTGTTAGCCTTGTAATGTCTAGCTTTGTAAAAGGGCCAGGAGTTACCAGTTTACCACTGAAATTACCTTGATTACCTTGGCACTTTTACAAGTCAGTTTGCCTTAAGAACATGAGAAAGAAGCTTCATTTCTGCGCTAGGCTCCAATGCCGTGTTTGTAACAGCTGTAGCTCTCCTTTATGTTTTTATCAGTAAATAGAGGGAATGCCATGTTCCTTCATGATACCATATTTCAGCAATAAAGTCATCAGTTTCTAAGTAATTAAGTAAATTCTTGGTGTCTGGTGTTATATGTGTGTGTGATCTTTCATTTAGACAGTTGGTGCATGAATTGGAAGCTAAAGCACAGGAACGGAAGGTGGAAGATGAAGCCTGGTATCGGACGCAGGAACTGCTTCAAGAAGCTGAGGAACAGAGGAGAAAAATGCTGCTGGAAGAAGAAGAGAAGCTGGCAGAACAGAGGCAGAGGTACTATTACATATGAAGTATTAGGGGCTCAGCTACAATACCCTGCTATTATATTTTTAACCACGAGTGAAGGAGAAATCACCACTAATTTGTATAAATTATAATATGGGAAAAGTGTGTGGTCTGATGGATTGGATTTTGGTGTGGGAATTAAGTGACCTGGTTTGCGTTACTGCCTTGCCCAAGGACATACAGCAGAGCAGGGGCCAAGTCACTTAGTATTTTTGTCTCAGCTCACAGCTTTTGTCTGCTGTCTTCAGACTGTGACTGCTCTTGGGCCACCAACTGCTGAGTTTTTGCACGCTGACTCCAGACTCACACTGCGAATTTAACAGTCCTCAACAGTATCAGTGACCTGTACACGTTCTTCTGTTGTTAATGGAGTTAGAAAAAAGACTTTTAACCATCTCAGTTGCTGAGTAAAGTTGCCATAGTACCGAAATTAATGCAGTAGTCCCTGCATTCTGCAGTTATGAAGAGAGTTTCAGTGTCTCCATGGATCAACTACAAGTAGTATTTTTCTTGAGCTTCTGTTTTCTTACAGAGTAGGGGTTTTTTTTTTTTAGAGGGCAATGACCTTTCATTGCAAACTAGTTCACAAGATTGTGAACCTACTCCTAGAAGCAGTTTGATATTTTACAAATAAACATAAGATTTTTGTGTAGAAAAAGGTAGAAGACACTGGCGCTAAGGTATAGTATCCAGTTCTGGATCATTGCAGGACTAAATTATTGCTTATTAAAATGTGGTAGCAGAACACAGGTTTTCACAGCTTAATTGGGAGGGGCTGCCATTAAAGGACCTCTGTTTGTCTATTATTTTAATTTTGTCTTGTGAATGAGATGGAAGGCATCTACCCTAAGCATTTTAAGTTAGAGATTAGCTCATAGAAACTAGTGGGTGACTCCAGTGCAAACTTACACTCTTTGACATTGATGTTTTAGACATATAAATTTCCTTGTTTGTGTTTATTTTGGCTTTGAAGACTAGCTGCTGTGAAAAGAGAACTGAAAGTAAAGGAATTGCAGTTGCTGGATGCTGCAAGACGACGTTTTCTGAAATACCAGCAAGATCAGCGGCAGATGGAGCTCAAACGACTTGAAGATGAAATTGCAAGGAAGGTTCAGTATTGCTCAAGCAATTCTTTTCTTGAAGGTTTATCGAGAAAAGTAAACACTCAGAAATACACAACTCAAGTTCCAACTGGGATACGGTGATTTGTGAGCATGGAGATGTATTTAGCATGAGATGGATGGCTTTATGTAGCAAGTGCACATTTAACAGTTGTCTTTGGCACTTGCTATGCTCCACTGGCTTGTTTTAACTGCCAAATTCCTGAGAAAAGCCAAATTCATCCGTATATTGGCAGTGCTGAGTTGTGAGCTCCTTAAGGGACTAGTCACTTGTCTCTGGGCAGTAGATCCAGACAGCAAATTAGCTCTGCTGTTGATTGGGAGGCAGCAGTTGCCGCTGCCGAAACCTGGCTCTGCTCCTGCCGGGCTCCCGGCTCCAGTACAGGATGGAGACGGAGCCTTTGAGGCCTGGGAACCCAGATTGATCTTCTGCAGGCCCTTTGCAGTCTCAGCACCACATTTTTCAGAGCACCATCAGGGAATTGTAAGATTGATTAACCCTGTACTTTTTATATCAATTATCTTCCACTATTCATAGTATGTTAGAAAATCACCTTAGAGGTAGGACACGGCTTTTTTTTTTTTTAGGGTGAAGTATTTTTCCTTTACAGTGTTTTCATGGGTTATTTTTCCTCTTAAGGCATCTATAAGAGAGCAAGAAACAGCTGCTGTTGCTCAAGATATTGAAGTAAGGCAAATGGAACTTGAATCTCAAAGACAGCTTTTTGAACAGGTAAGCAGAGGAAACTATGCAGACATTTATATTTAATGGCTATTCCGGTGCAGTTCTCAAATTTGATCACATTTGTTCAACCAACCAATGTGGGAAAGAAAGGTGGATTTTTTTTTCCCTCTCTGCTAACACTTTTGGAATAAATCTTGTGTTAATAATAGAAGAATAGAATTAGAAGAACTTACTATTACCCATTCTTCTGGGGGACAATACCCTTATCTTCCCCATTTTGTTCTTCTGTTCAGAGCAGTCATTTTAGTGCTGCAATCTGTATATATATGTGTTCATCTAGTAGAGAAGTGAGGAACACTTACATTCCAAGTAAGCCTATAACAATATGCTCATCATTCCATAAACTCTGTGATAACTGGTTATATCTGCATTTTCTGGAGAAATCAGTATAATGGATCAGTGTAGCTGTATCTAATTGCCAACAACATAATTAAGCAAAAAGGAATGGCAGTATTGTGGGGAGGATGTAGTTCTTTTCTCAAACATCTTTGTTAATCATCTCCCTAATCATCTCCATTTTTTGTGTGCGTAATGATGTTTTTAATGATTCAGAGAGATCAGTTTAGTAATAAAGATTTTTAAATCAATAAATATTGCTTAAATATAAAGTTAAATATGAGTTAATTGCCATAAATGGTTGAAAAGCAAGGATGCCAATAGAAGGCTTTAATAAAATTGATTTTAATTAGAAATGGTAGCTTAAATATCTAGAAATTGCAGCTGTCTATGCTCATCTTGCATACATGCATGCAGAACTAGTCTTCTAAAATACCTTCCTCCTACTCTGAAGTATATTTCTTCTTAAATTTGACTTTTTAAAGCTCTTGGCCATATGGCTTTTTACAATCTGGGCTAAATTTCATCTTGTTTATTAAACACACAGCCAGCTGTATTGTGGCTACATAATGCAAACCAGGCTGAGCTTATTTATACTCAACAATATATGTAAAGAAGTCAGCTGTTTAAGAAAATTAATGCTACAATGATCATCCTCTTTAGGTTAGAAAGGGAGCAAGTATTTAACGAACTGAAGATATGGGTCTGTCCATAAGGCACTTTGTAGACTGGGCTTCTCTGCCCATGCCCTGACGTGCCTGGAAGCTGCTTTACTGCCATTATGAGGGGCTGTATCCAAACTGGCACAGCTGCTTTCAGCGGGACTGGGAAGGGATTGTGTCTGTCTGGGAAAAGAACTGTGTAGATGTTCCCAGATCAATGCCAAGAGAAAGTGGTTAGAGTTAAAATTCTGTTTCTTGATCTGCTGCTGATCCATCCTGCTTTGGCAGGATCAGCTCCTCGTTCAAGCTACACACGTGTTTATGACAAGTCCCTGTACCGTGAATCATGTTTTATATTTGTGAAGTGTTTTGAGGTTTTAGCTAAAATACACCATCAAAGTACAGAATATTTTTGTGATTAATCTGACTCACTTATGGTGAGTTTTGCTCTTAGGCTCTATTGTGCTCCCCCAGGTAGAATTACATCCGTATAAACCTGGGAGAGCACTGTGCTGACTCTGGCACAGTGTAATTCTGAGCGAATAAAACAGCAAGTATCACTTTTTTGAACATCTGCAGTCGGTTATGTATACAGTGGGATGAGATGTGTGTATATATTAAAAAATATAGTTTATTGCAGTTTTACCTGCAATAAACTATAATGAACCAGAATTACAAATATGAGATAGTAGTTCAGTGACTCTAATTTGTGCTTGTGTGTTTGGTAGCATCTTATCAAAGATCAAGAGACAGTAATGCAGGAAGTGAAAGGAGAGATAGATACCAGTCGAAGAAAGGCTGATCTGGAAGATCATCTTGTTCAGAAATTGGTGGAAGTAGATCGAGAAGAAAAGCAGAAAGCTCAGATGGTAAAAAGTTGGGTCTTAACATGTATTTTTTGGAAGTTAGTGTACTAGCTTGTAGTATTTACTAATTTGGTAAAAGTGTGAGAATGTTCTTTTAAACCTATTTCCCAATATTTCCTATATTAATAGGTAATGCTCATGTGTTTAAAGTTTTGGGTTTATCTTGCACTTGAGCTTTTCAAAAATCTGACTAGAGTGTTCAAACAGCTATATATAATAGAGAATTTCTGTAGTTTTGCCTCAAATATTATTAAACTTCTCTTTACTTTCCAGCAGTTAGGATGGCAAATGAGATTCAAGTGCTGTTCATATTAAGTTATTTTCCTGTTAAGGAGCATGTTTTATTTGTAACCATAACAAAACAAAAGTAAAAGTCCTCAAGGGAACTTGCAGTTGGCAGTATTTGGCAGGAAACTCAGCTATAGAAGCTGTCTCCTAGATCACAATAATGACTGTGTATAGCTTCACATTAGGAGTTGTTCAGATTTTCAAGCTCAGAACTTCTAACTGCACAGTTGGAAAAATAGTTGTAGCTAGCCCACTGCCCGTATGCTTGGCATCTGCATTTATATTTTGTCTAGAAATAAGCATATGGGTCTGAATTTTTGTAAGCAGCCTGCAATTTGTGGAAGCAGATGGGTGTGGGTGAATGTATTGGCATTCAGGTATAAATCTGATGCTAATTGCACCTGAAAGTCAGATAAAGTCCCTGCCAACAGAGCAAAATCCCCCAAATTATGGGGAGGATTTATGCTTCATTTCAAGAAAGAGAGAAAAAAAGCACTCTCAGTAAAGGAAAGAATAAGAAGGATGGAAAAGAAGCAGAAAAAAGAAGTACTTCTCAAGAAGCCAACGTGCTGTGATGAATGGAGGAGCGCCAGTGCAAGTTCAGTCTCCTAGTGGGGGCGGCGCAAGTGGTGAGGGAGGGACAGCTCCTTTTGACAGGAGAAGATCTTCACTCGTGTATATGTAAGGCTGTGTGCTTGAAATAAAAGCATTCCGGATAAGAAACGTGTTATTAGGTAGCTGAGGAGGACTTAGCCAGAGCGGAGCAGCAACGCCTTGACACTGACTGGCGAGCGCAGGCATCGCGCAGGCTGCGGCGCGAGGATGAGGAGCGGGAGGAGGGCTACAGGGAGATCGCCAAGCTGCTGCATGACAACCGAGTGAAGGAAGCCCAGCTGCTGAGGGCACTGAGGGAGGCCGAAGAAAAAAAGGTATTTACAAAGTCACAGAATGGCTGAGGCTGGAAGGGACCTCTAGAGATCATCCAATCCAACCCCTTGCTCCAGCAGGGACACCTAGAGCACGTGGCACCGGATAGTGTCCAGACGGGTTTGGAGGATCTCCAATATTTGCCCTATTTCTTTTCTTAAATGGGAGAGTCAAAGTGTTACCGCATTTGGCCCATCACATGCTGTAAAGTAGTTTATCAGAGGTATTTTGTTGTAAGGACTCTTCTTTTGTATTCCTGATGGAAGTTTCTAGAAGCACCAGAGAAAATCAATGAGGATCTGGTAACATTTTCTTAAGTCTTCTCTTCTCTTGTTTTTTTTTTGTTTTTGTTTTTGTTTTTGTTTTTGTTTTTTTTCTTTCTCTAACCCAAACCTTTTACCCTTCTCTAGCCATTTGAATTGAAAAGTTGAAAAAAATAAAAGGAAAGAAAAAAAGCATTCACTCAGTATCATAGTATACGTTTTGATTTAATAATGAAATCTAACCTATGATAACTCAGGTGGATTTACTTGTTGCTTTTTCCATGCAATATGTGTATTGAATATATGCTGAATATCTCTCTTGCAGAGGCAAGAAGTTAGGCAGAAGAAGGCTCAGCTGGAGGCAGAGCAGAAGGCAGCTGCTGCTGCAGATGAACACAGGAAGCAGTTTTTAGAAGATGAAGTGAAGGATGCATTAGAATTGACTGAAAAGCTGCAGAAAGAAGATGGCTATTTTGGTAAGCGTATAGAGAGTCCAGGTTTCCTGTGTTTCAGCACACCAGCTATTGATGTGAAGACCCAGATTCATCAACAGAAGACAAATTAGGTGTCTAAGGTTAGGGGTAAACTCAGGCCTAATGCCTTTTTATAGGTACTTTTTGGAACTATCCTTTCATGATCCCACTATAGGAGGGCAGACTTGCAAAGGAGTCTCAGTTTGGTACCCATGAGATGCAGCCATATAAGTGATCGTGTCTAGAAAATTAGCCGACTATTCTGTATAGCTGGGAATTCATGTTTTGTTTCTGATTGCCAGTGATTCCTTCATGCATCCCCAAAACTTAGGATAATTTTTCTCCCAATTTGCTGTTTTGTAATATTTTCTGGGTACACAAAAGAACAGGGGATGTACAGTAGTTTGCACTATTTTTTCTGTAAATTAAAGCAGAAATATCAAACTGTAACTCTCTCTTCAACTTGAAGATAGCTACAGCTTGGGCTTCCCATGGTAGATGCATAACAATTTTCCACAGAAAAGCAAAGTCACTACCAGCAAGCAAATTTGCTGTGTGTGTTTGCAGGATTTAAAGCATTCACTTCCAGGCCTGGCCAGTACATTCTTCCTGAATGCCATCTTTGCATGGGTTTATAAAGATTTTTCCCATTTCCCCATCTCTCAAAGGCACACACAAGACAGTATAAAATGATTAGTATTGCTTTGGGCAAAATTATTCAGACATTGCCCTAATTTGCCTAATACTTTAATATGGAGTAAATTGCAACTGCCTTATTAAAAAGGGTGTCTCCTATTAACAGTGCAAGTATGAGTAGCCATGTTCTGCTTGAAGTTAGTGACCATCTGTTAGAGGGTTGATTAATTATATAGGAAGAAACAGTAATATAGAGCTATAATTTCTTAAAATGAAATAAGGTGATGTATAGTTTTGGTCCATAGACTAAAATTGTTGACTTTGGATTCTGAGCAAATTGGACTTGCCATTAGTTGAAGTGATTGTTCCAACTTTGCTTCCTGGAAAAGAAATGCTTCACCGCAAGCTAGAAAAAAATATTAGAGAAAAGAACACAATTTACACAGAAGCCTTCTCTGCATTTCTCACAGAGAGACGGCGTGATTTAAAGGCCGGACCTACAGAGACAGGCTTAGGATTGTTGCAAGTGCCAGGGTCTGGAAACATCTGTCTCAATGATGTATCCCCCTCAGAGTCATTGTCACATGGTAAGTTTCTAAGTTAGGACCTTCCTTCTCATGTTGAAAGTGTCCTGAACACCTAGGTGGCTAACTGAGGCACTATTAACTGTTTGGGTGTTTAGTGGACTCTGAACAATTTATTGCTGTTTTCTATTTCACATCTGAAAAAAAATCTGTGTGCTGCCAGGAACAGAACGGGCAGGAAGTGCCTGAAGTGTGTCCCATTATGGGAATGTCCTCACTCTAGGTCAGTCCTTGTCCTGGTCATTTTATATGCTGCTTTTTCTCTTTGAATAATTGTCTGTGATTTGGGGATGTTGGGAAGGTGGAGAACTGTCTTGTATCTTACTGAGAGTTATGATCAGGAATTAGTCTAGGATCAAGTGATTCTAGAGCCAGGTTGTTCTTGCCATTAGGGTCAATGAATGTGCATTTTAAAATCATATATATTTTGTGTACGAAGCTCTTTGCAAGGGGAAACTTGTATCTTTTGACCTGTCACAGCATCTCATCAAGATCTGACTTTCCTGTAACAATAAACAGAGCAGCTTTGATACCACTTCCAAAGCACTAAGGAGGAATTGCTCTTCCCTTTGCAGTTCCTGGATACAACTGCGCCAAGGAATGAAACGTAATGTTTCCGTGTAGAGGTTATTTGTTTTCCAACAAGAGTTCGCGGTAGTTTTGCAAAACTGCTAGCTGAAATACTAACTCTATATCTCTTGCACTTAACATGTTTTTAGGTAGAAGGCGAGAAGAACCTGCATACAAAGAGAGGGAGCTGATGGCAGAAGTGAGGCAGCTCAGGGAAAGGCTGACTTTGCAGGCTCGAGCTAGACGGTCCCCAGCTTGCTTACCAGCTACAAAGTGGACTCCTTGAGATGGACCTCAGCTCTACGTTCAAATCAATCAGTGAAACTCTAAATATGTATAGCGTGATCAACGTCTAATCATAGATTGTTTTTTATGAAGGTCTTCGAAAATATTTTTATATGAAAATAAAAAGTGAGGTAGAAAAACATGTGGTGTTTGCAGCCTTCTCATTGTTTTTTTTACTAATTGTAATTACTATTTTTCCCCCTAAAATAAATTCACTCTTCACTCTTGTTAATGGTGTTTGTGTACACAATCTATTCAGGTCAAAACAGCACAATGGGGAAAAAAAAGCACTTTATTATATTTGCTAGTGATGTTTAACCGGAATCTACGAGCTGCAGCAAGGAAATTTGCTGCTAGAGAAAAAATATTCACAGTGAGGGTGGTCAGATGCTGAAAACGGGCTTTGTTTGGCTATAGGAAACTGGCCACCCTGGGCTTTGTAAAGGAGGAAATAAGGTGAACACGAGGATTCTTACCTAAGGAAGGCAAAAATTTCTAGGGAAGTGGGTTTGGGGAGGAGCAATGAGGGGAATAAAGAAGAGATGTTTTAGGTGGGCTGATCCTGGGCTGCCTGATGGAGCCTTTCCCTGATCAGCCCGTCTTCTTATCAAATACCTTCTCACCCATCTTCATGTCAAATCCCTTCTCACCCTTCTTACCGAATCCCTTCTGACCCATCTTGCTGTGTCACCTCACAAGTGGGGGAGAGGGAGTCCTGGCCGCGGCAGCTCTCGGGACCTCGGGGTGCTGAGGCAGCGTGTTGGGAAAAGCCGCACAACTCTGCCTAAAAACGGCACAGTAAAATAAAAGGAATCGTTCAGGATTGCTACCCACAACACTGATACGGGAGAAGATCCACCACGTGAAGCGGTACGAGGACCTGGGACTCAATTTGTTCACTTTTCAGTCTTATGCACTGAACTTCTCCGTGCTGTCTTGCTCCTTCAAACCTGACTAGCTTTTCCCTTCATTCCAAGAAATGGGATCCTGGATTTCCGTGGATTGATATCGTAGTAGCGTCCTCGCTGCTGGAGTTGGCAGCCAGTAGTAGGAAACGGCTGCAGTTTTGTACTTCTGCAGCAGTTTGTACTGTTAGTTAACACGGCCAGACTTCGCCTTTGAGCCCGCCGGGATACTGAAGAGCCCTCTGGAACGCAAAGGCCCGTGCGCTGGAACCGCATCTCCGTTAACCACACAGCAAAATACAACGAATAAGTAACGCAGTTCTTTCGAGTTGTATCGCCGCGCTGGGGAGCCCACGTCTATCCCTCTGGCGCTGAGACGCCCTGCGAGCCCAAGAGGGCGTTTGGCCGGGCGGGCCAAGAAAACGACTGCCCGCCTTTGCCCCGTGTGAGGATCGAACTCACGACCTTCAGATTATGAGACTGACGCGCTACCTACTGCGCTAACGAGGCGGCTGATAGCGCTTCCCGCGCGCCGCTCATGGAGGCGGCGCCGCCCGGGCCGCTGCGGAGGCGACAGCGCGGGTCCCTGCTGCTCCCGCGGGGCCTGGGCGCGACGCGGCCCCTGCGGCCCCCGAGGTGCTGCGGGGGAGCCCAGAGCGACTGCGCGGCCCCGGCGTGATGGTGCGGGATTTCTAAGTTAGGACCTTCACCCTGAGGTGATGGGGGGGACCCTGAGATGATGGTGGGGGAACCCTGCATGACTCTCTGGGACCCTCGAGGTGACCATGTGGGGTCCCAAGGACAGTGTGAGGCTTCACTGTGCTTCTGTGTGTGACTGTGTGAGACCCCAGGACAGCCGTGAGGCCCCATGGTGATGGTGTGGGACTCCAGGTGACACTGTGGCACCATCATGTAACACGGTGGGGGCTCAGGGTGACACTGCAGGACTCCAAGGTGACACCTTAAAGCCCCTGGGTGACAGTGTGAGGCTCCGGGGTGACTGTGCAGGACCCTAGGGTGAAACTGTGGGGCCCTGGGCTCAATGTGTGGGACCTCCGGTGCTGGTGGAGACCCCAGGGTGTGGGACCGCAGGGAGGGACCGCAGGGAGGGTCCCCAGAGAGGGACCCCAGGGAGGGACCGCGGGTGCCCGCGCTGGGCTGGGCATGAGGGGCTCCTGTGAGCGCGGCTGGGCGCGGGCGGCCGNAGACCCCAGGGTGTGGGACCGCAGGGAGGGACCGCAGGGAGGGTCCCCAGAGAGGGACCCCAGGGAAGGACCGCGGGTGCCCGCGCTGGGCCCGGCGCGGGGCTGGGCATGAGGGGCTCCTGCGAGCGCGGCTGGGCGCGGGGCGGCCGCCCCGGCGCTGGCAGGGCGCAATCTCGCACGTCACGGTAATTGCGCGGCATCGTCTCCAGCGTAATTGCGTTTGCAGGTCACTAGATAATTAATGACTTTTTGCTGTGCCTGACAGAGCCGCGGGCGGGTGCTGGGCTGGGGGAAGGGCAGGGGGCAGGTTTTGAAGCCACGTGGCCAGCTGTGGTGGGGAACTCCGGCTCTTGCCTCTCCCTTGGCTTTCATCACTCCCAGTTTAAAAATCAGAACTACATCTTATCCCTCTCTATTTTCATATATATATTTTTATGTCATGCTAACACACAATTACTTTTTTTCCATCAAGCTGCCAGATTTGGTGTAGAATCTGGGCTTGTATCTCTCCTGATAAAAAAAACAGGTCTGCTGTTTGTTACCCTTAGCAGATTACACCACCCCAGGAAGGTCTTTGCTCCGGAGCACCTCATTGCGAGCGACGCCAGCCCCAGCTCAGACCGCACGCAGGTGCCTTCGCCCCTGTGCGAGCGGCAGGACGAGCGGGGATGCTCCAGCTGCGGCACCTTGGTGCCTGTGCCCAGCGTGGGGCAGACTCGCAGAGCCCGGGGTGAGCTCTGCCTGCATGACAGAAGTGTGTCACACGTGCCTTGGTGTCAAAGCATGCACACAGGTATTTATGGAATACCTAATGCGTGCTGCTCTCACACCCTGTCTTACCTCATCTCCGTGTGGTCGTACCAGTTAGCCTGGCTCCCCAAAGGTATTTCGCTCCTCGTCCCCGCTGAGAAACATCTTAGTCTTTATAATGACACAGCAGCTGAGCTTCCAGTATGACAACGTGACTCCAGAAGCTGCAACTTAAGGGGAAAAAAAAAAAGGAAAAGAAACAAAATGTGCACAATCAGATGATGAGTGTTTGTATTGCTGATGCTTTGAGGCTGGCTCACAACCCTTCCTCCACATAATATTCAGGATGTTTGGGAAAGGGTATTTATTTCTTTTAATAGGACAGAGTAGTCACAAAGCTTTAAAGAAATAAATTAGTGCATCGTCCACGGTAATAGCAACATGCTACGGACGGGACACAGTGACGAATTTCAGGCTATTTTTACGCTTACCTGGTAGCAAGTAGGTCTGGACAGGAGTCCCTCACCCTCTGCTGCTCTGAAGCTGTGACCATGGCTGGTGCCTCTGTCCCAGCTGCCCATCAGAGTTGTTTTTGCTCCGTAAGGAGCCCCATGGGAAGCCTGAGGAGCCTGGAGCTGTTTTGAAGATTGTGCAACGATGCTTGGAAGCCACCCTGCTTTTGGTTGAGCGCTCTCCTCGCTCGCACCTTCCCCAGAATGCGCCGGGGAGGCAGAACGAACCGAATCAGACAGCGCTGCTAATTGGACTTGAATCCTCCGCATGCCCTTGGGGAAAGGTGGGTGCCTCTCAGATAAGCAATCTAATCAGCTTTGTGCTTGTGTCCCATCTGGAAACAGATTTGTTGCTGAAGTACCTCAGAGAAGCCAGAGATCTTTTTTTTTCTTTTTTGAAGATAATTGTACCAACAAGATCGGAGAGCGTGAATTTGCCTGAGGTACCAAGATCTCTTTGTTTTTGCTCATCACCAATCCCTTCGGCGGAGCGAAGGCGCGCCGGGATGCAGGCTCTGGACGAGAAGGACTGGGCGGCCTGCGCAGTGCACACGCACGCGGGCTACCCCGCCGAGCGGCTGCTCCGCCACCGGACCATGAGCCACTCCAGGCACATGGGCAAGATCAGGAAGAGGCTGGAGGACATCAAGAACCAGTCCCTTAAGCTGGCCAAGGCGGATTTCAGCCACAACGAGAGCATCAGGCTGGCTACAGATGCCTTCCTGGATGGGGGGACAGACTCCTACCTGGAGACCTTGGGCAAGGAAGGTGAGGTGGATTTCCTGTCCTCCGTGGAAGCGCAGTACATCAGGGAGCACGCCAAGGAATCGTACTATGCGAGCGAGCCTGCGGCCGATGGGGCAGCCGGCACCAAGCAGCAGAGCGAGGCGGCATCACTGCCGTCGGGCACCTACTTCCCGACGGCGTCGGAGAGCAGCGAGCCGCCGCTGCTGCACACGTGGAGCGCCGCTGAGAAACCCTACCTCAAGGAGAAGTCCACGGCCACCGTGTACTTCCAGACGGAGAAGAACAGCAACATCAGGGACATCATCCGCCGCTACATCAACAAGACCACTCAGGTACGGAGAGGAAAACCCCGCTCCCGCCGCGTTCCTTCACCTCCCTGTGTCAGCAAGGGGGGAGAATGCGGTGTTGGGCCAAAGTCCACCCAGTCCCACGCGGGGACAGCAACATTCGGGGCTGTTTCCAAGCTGATGTGGGGCTTCCTCGCCCTCACAGCTGCTCTTCTCAGGCTGGTGACTTTAGAAAAGAGCAGAAATTCCCTTTTCTGCCCTGAGCGTGCGCTCAGCGGCTGCTGCTGTTTTGTAACAACAATAGTGGAGTGTAAACGGCAGCGGAGAAGCGACAAAGGCACCGGGGAAAGAATCGCATGAGGGTCACACTGCTGGCCAAGAGCTGCCAAGTGACAAAATGTTTTTGTCATGGGTATTCAGGTGCGGAAGCAACAACTCCCTGGTTTTTACTTCCCCTTCCTTATGAAAAAAAAAAAAACAATAATTAGACATTTCATGGCTCTGCTCATCAGCATTGGGGAGTTTTGCCCCTGCATAAATGCGAGGCTCAGCTCACAGCTGAGCAGGCAGCAGTGAAACCCTTAGGGCTGAGAGGGAAGTTTGGGATTCCCGATTGGGCAGTGGCAACTGTGGAGCCTCCATCGAGTTTTTATAGGGTCAAAGTGGGAGCACATCTGCAGCGCAGGGCAGCCTTCAGGGATTTCTTTCCACAAGTAAAGGCACCTACAAGAGCAGAGCCTCAGCCCAGGGTGAGGGTAGAGCCCTCGAGTGACAGCCAGGGACAGAGTTACACTCCTGGGAAGAGGTTCTGCTTTATTGCTGGATTTCCTCACAACTTTGCTCTCAAACATTGTCATCACTCATAGTACCTGTTGGTTTTATCTCAGTCAGACCAAACCGTTTTATTACTCCTTGTTTTTTCCCAAAGTTTCATTTCAAATCCCAGGTGTCTGGGGAAAGCAAGGGGTGAAAGCAGGAGACCTCTGGAGTGGCTGCTCTCCGGCAGAAGCTCCAGAGTCCCCCAGGCTCCGTGTCTTGCCTTGATCCTCCTAAAAGTGCTGGGACTGATGGTGCTAAATGGGGAGCAGAGGGAAAGATGCCCCTTTCTCAGGCCCCCTTTCACGTGCTCTGCTTGCTCAGCACATCGGGGGAATTACAGGTCAGCTCAAAGCCTCACCAAGATGCAATAACAAAAGAAGTAGCAGGGGAAGAGCAGGATAAGCATCAGCTGACACGTCAGTCTGGTCCCATTTTCTATCCTGAGAGAACATCTCTAGGGGAAAAAATGGAAAGCGTGACATAACCCACGGTTCTCAACTCAGTCTTACATGACCTTCTTAGCAAACTAATTTACACTGCAAGAGGTTGCTAGAATAGCACTGACAGGCAGGAAATCTCTTTGAGTAGAGCTTGTCAGTGGCAGCCTTTATTAAACAGTATCTCCCAAGGGGCCATCCTAGACACTGTGATGTCTAGTGGTGCTGGAGAGACTGGTCCAGGGCCCTGGTGAGACTAAAGTGAGGCAGCAGCTCTACATATTATTGCAAAAGACTTTAGCAGTAACTGTGAGTGTCTGGTTTTTGAAGTTGTTCATAGCATGAGTGAGATTGTCAGGCCTGCTCACCCTGGTCCATAGAGAAACATGCACCTTTGGGAGGTTAAACCAGGTGTCAGCTGGGCTGAGCTCCCCTGGGGCCATGGCCCTTTCCACAGACAACAGCAGGGGCCTATGGAGACCAGAGCCTTAACCGGGCAGGATGAACCCATGCCCTGATGTGGATACCCCCACAGGGTGGGCATGGTTTCCCATCACATTTACAGCTCCCTCAATCCCAGTGGGCTGGAGGCTGCAAGAGGCCATAGCTGGGTGTCTTCTGTCTTCTGCGCTCTGTCCAGGCATGGGTGTGTGCTGAACTGCAGGAGGAAGTTCCTCAGGAGCTGTGGGAAGCACGATGGAGCCGCTGCAGTCCGTGAGCCCAGCGCAGGCTCCGCAGCAGGCAGAAGCCCTGGCAGGGAAGGAAGGTGCCGCGCGGCTGCTCCTGCCTCGTGCTGCTCCTCAGGGACACTGCCCAGCGGCTCCTGGCTTAGCTGCAGCCCTGCCCTCTGCTTGCGGCTTCCGCATGTGCCCGAGTGCTGAAATCTCGCNGCCTCGTGCTGCTCCTCAGGGACACTGCCCAGCGGCTCCTGGCTTAGCTGCAGCCCTGCCCTCTGCAGGGGCACGGCTTCCGCATGTGCCTGAGTGCCAAAATCTCGCCTATAAATCCCGGATTTTACTGTGTTTTTTCATTAAAATAACTTCACCAAAGTATGAATGTTTTATTGGATCTATACGCCGAATAGAGTGAAGCAACAAATCTTACTGATTCAGGCACCTAGTGATAGAAGCAGAAATATGCACATAAGCATTCTAAGGCTTGTGTTTGCTTGATATGTGTATATATCAAGCACGTATATATATATATGTGCGCATACACACAAATGAATAAAGCCCCGATACCTTCCATGGGCAAGATGCTGCTGTGTGAGCCCCTTTGCTGAGGCCTCGGCTCTCCGCAGGTGCTCGCGATCGTCATGGATGTGTTCACAGACACTGAGATCTTCTGTGACCTCCTGGAGGCAGCCAACAAGCGCATGGTGTTCGTCTACCTGCTGCTGGACCACGGCAACATCAAGCTCTTCTCCGAGATGTGTGACAAGCTGCAGGTTGCTGAGGAGCTCTTCAAGGTACTGACTCTGTTGGGTGTTTGAAGCGTGCGAGAAGCAGGTTATTAAAGCTTTTTGTTGAGGATAATGCCCCACATCTAGCTGGTGCTGGTATCTGACTGCTAGCTCAGTCCCTCTGTGCCAGAAGAAACTGAAGGAAGCTGGGACGTTAGAAACAGCCCGCTAGGATAGCCTGGGGCTGTCCCGTCCTTACAAAGAACCTGTGCTGCCTGCTGCAGGTGGGCTGCTACAGTAAGATGTATGAGCCAACTCCTCAGTGCTGCTCCTGCGGGGCCTGGGCTCCTACAGCAGATCCCTATGGATGTGAGCAGAAGCACAGAACATCCATGCGGGATGAGGGGAGCAGAGGTTTTTGCCCTGCTGCAATGTACTGCAGGCAGCATAAAACTATCGGGTCATGTCTTGCGCGAGCTGCTGCTGTCAGTGGAGTCACAGAGAGGGCCTGGCTTTGGACACGTGTCTCACGTCGGCAGGGGCAGCATCAGTCTCCAGCTGACACTGCAGCTCGGGCTGTGCAGGTTTCCAGGCAGCTCTATCTCCTGGGTAAAATAAATAACATGAGCAGGAGAGAAGGCTCGACTAGGTTTCTGCTGTCCCCAAACCTTCAAATGTAACGATAGAAAAATCATGAGGATGTCCTGACAGTACAAAGAAGTGAAGAGCTAGAGACTAGGGGAAAAGGGCCATTCTCCTTCTGTTTTTTAATAAAATAATAAAAAAAATAACTCTATTAGTATTTTTAATTAATTCTGCATTATTTTTTTCTTTACTAGAATATTTCAGTCCGCAGTGTAACTGGAGAGGTTTACTGTGCCAAATCAGGCAGGAAATTTGCAGGACAAATACAAGAAAAATTTCTTATATCTGATTGGAGATACGTGCTGTCTGGCTCTTACAGGTGAGACCAACCATTGCAGCTCATGTCTGTGGGACCTTTTATTGTTTATTTATTTAATCTTTTCAAAGTATATCACTTCACAAAGAAAGTGCCAGGGAAAGCTTTTGTACAGCTGAGGTTTTTTTTTCTTTTTTTTTTTTCATGAAAAACTACCATTATTTATATAATATTCAACAATCCATTTAATATGTTTGCTAACTTGCTTTGAAGCTTATGTGGGATCTTTATAGAAAGTGGCATTTGATTTAAATCTTCAAGAGTGGTGCAAACGACTTTGCCAGTGCAGTTTGGCACAGAACTAGACATGTGTAGTGTTAATATTGGGCTTTCCTCACTGTTTGGGTCCTCAAAAGCTGTCACAATCTGTGACACATTCCCATCTCCCTCAGGATCCCTTAATGCAGCATTATGTCACTCAGCTTATCTAAAGGTTTCTTCTCCGTATGACAAGTTTAGTGACTAAAGGGGAAACAAAGATACTTTGGAGACATCCTGTTTTTTCTTGTGTTTCTTTAACAGACACAAAGTTTCTATGTAATAGTTGTAAGTTTTCCTTTGTGAGCTGGATCCGTAGTATCTGATACACCCTCCATTTCTGTGCTGCTCTAATTCTTCCAGATACAAAATGTAGAAACTCAACAGTTGGGATTTTAATTGTGATCCAAAAGTCATCAGACTTGGGGCTCTGAGCCTGGATCAACTAAATAAAATTCCTAAGTTTCACGGCTACCAAGATCATAGAATCGTAGAATGCCTAAGG
>VWPW01017397.1:0-13175 GCA_013389825.1 Crypturellus undulatus | reverse complement strand
AAAATAAAATAAAATAAAATAAAATAAAATAAAATAAAATAAAATAAAATAAAATAAAATAACTTATTTGCGCATTGCACTTTCACACTGCCTGTGCCCAGAAGGGTTGTAAAGCGCATCCCTCCGGTGCATTTGGAGCTATGCGGGGGTCTGCTTGGCACTGCTGTGCTGCCCACGCGCGCAGCCCCGGCCTGGAAGCTCCGTTGGCACCGTCTGGGGGGTAAAATAGTTAGAAGAGCACAAATTTGGGGTAAAGTTTAATGACTGGCCCAGTCATAAAGTCTGCTCGTCTGCCCTTCACGGTGAGTAAGAACCAAGTCACCGAGGGAAGGAGTGTTACTTGCTGGCACCTCAGAGAAGAATTTAGCAAGGTCAGTTATGAAATGGGAGCCCTAGGAAGGCAACGGGCTCCTAATTTCACCCCCAAATTGGCCAGCAAGTGAATTAAGAGACTCAATCTGGGCTGCTAATGGGTCTGTGACAGTCTGCAGTGACCAAGGATGCAGCTGTGGGGCACCAAGTACCCAACGCAGCAGCGCCCTGACCTCGAGGGACAGCAGGGTGGACGGATGGCGTCCAAGTTTGGGGATGTTTGGGGTATGGATAAAGGAATAAAGCCCCAGAGGCTTGGAAAACACAGAATGCATCCTTCACTTGGCATCTTGTTTGCAAACCTTCAGCATAACCCAGCTCACTGAGCCCGATATTCTCATTCCTGGACAGGACGTACCAGCCTTGAAACCCCTTTTCCATTGCAATGCCTGTGGTAACTTGATATAAAAGACAAAAAATAAAAATATTTTTTTAAAAATAAGTTAATTGTGACTCCTCTATCTGCTGTTGCAAGGCAGTAACATTGGGCCTAACCATTAATATGTGCAGGACATTAAGACGTGAATTTTAGACGTTTCTCAAACTATCTAAATGTCACAAATTGCTTTTATTTTCCTTTTTTCCTTTTATTTTTTTTTTAGATTAGCCACACTTTGCAATACCCCTTGATTTCGGCAGGTGAAAAAAAATGTCGAAGAGAGAGTGCTAAATATTAAATATGTGATTTTACACCCAAAGGGATGCCAAGCCTGGCTGCCAGGTAGCCATGAAGGGACGCGGCCTGCTTGCATGCAACCAAAATATATATATATAATATAAAAAATAAATGTATATATATTATATATACAAATATATAATAAATAAAATTATAATAAATATATATATTTTTTCTTCACCCCAAAGCCCCTTCTTCAGGCAGCGCCATCCGAGCCTCCCTGTGTCCAAGCGCCGCGCGCCCGGACGGCCGTCTCGGGGGCTCCTCGGGGCTCCCTGGGGACCCCGCTGTGGCCCGGTCGGTCCTTGGGGAGCTGCAGGTGGCCGATAAGGGCTCGCCCATCCGTCCGCATTGCAATGCGGGCTCCGGCAGACAGCTGGAGCCAGGGCGCTGTTAAGCTAATGGTCCTGCTAACGGCACCCGGCTGTGAGCCGCGCCGAGGGGCCCCGCGCAAAGGGGTGAAGCCAGGCTGGGAGGAAAAAGGGGAAAAAAAAGGGGAAAAAAAACCTTTTCCTGACATCATTACGAGGCGCAAACAGAGCTGATGCCTCTTCATGCGCTTGCTGGGCTCGGGTCAATAGCGAGCGCGCTGCGCTCTTTTTGCGGGGGAAATCGCCTCTCTTCGGGGAACACCCGGTGAAAGAGTGTGGAGATTTGGGGTCTGCCGTCTTCCTGCGCGCCCGCTGCTCCAGCAGTTCGCGTTTCACATGGCAGTTTTGCATGCCGGACCCCTATCTGCTCCCCCAGCCCGGCTCCTGCAGAGCAGGGTAATAAAGGCAGGTCTGGTCCTCACCCGCCCTGGCTTCTCCTCCCGCCTAACGCAATCATCTCAGTGCTCCTGTCTTCCGAAGACATGCCATTCCAAAGACATTCTGCGCCCCTTGGAAGGAAATTCACTGCGTGTGGTTACCAAAAATGAGGGGGAAAAATGTCCTGGAAAGCCATTGCCTTGCAGGAAGAAGTCTTTCCTTCTCCAGATCTTGGTCCTACCTTAAGCACCAAGGCAGGAGTGACACCAATCTGTTTGCTGCTAGTCTGACATTTGCTTTGTCCCCTGTGCTCTAAAACACTGTGAAAATATTAGGGAAAACACAAGTGTGCCAGTGATGGACAGCAAATCCCCCTCGTTTGCTCTTGGGAAGCCGCCCATGAAGCATGGGGGTAGCAGGAGGATCTCCTTCTCATCATGGTGTCCCTGGATGTCACTCTGTCACAGCCCTACGGGGACAACCTTTGCCGACTAATCCGCATTAACATCTCGACACGTGCGGCCCGCGTCCACGTTACCCGTCCGGACCCCAAATAACCCGTGACGGTGGCACCGGCAGCGCCACCGCTCAGGCCCGGGATATCAAGCCGATCTCCTGCGAGTGTCGCCGGGGGAATTTACGGCAGCAGGGTTTAGGGAGGTCAGAGGAGAGGGATTTAGGTCAGCCCGTCTGACAGAGCGGCTGGGGATTGCGGCGGACGCAGGATCCCAGGGGAGAGCGCTGTGTGCGGGGCACGTGCGGAGAGGAGGATCGGAGGCAGGCAGGGCTTTACGGAGAAAGGGCAGCCGGCAAATCCCGTTTACAACATACCCTGATGAGGAAGAGTCTGGTGTCCTTCTCCAATAGTCCTGCCCAGAGGTGAACTTGGAGCACATGGAGCACGTTAGCATCTGCGTGTGCTCCATGGGGCTCCTCAGCATCTTGCAGAGCAGGAGGTTCAACAGCAGTGTCCAACCCCTGTTCTTAGTGCACCATCTCGCCTGTAGCTCTTCCCCGCACAATTCCTGCTTTTCTGTGTTTCAGAATATATTTTCAAACTTGCTTCAGACTTGGTATGTAAGTTCTCAGAAAGCGACTTTTATTCCCCTTTATGGAAACAGAAGGTGAAGCAGGTTGGTATTTTAAAGGACAGCATAGCTGTGCACAGCTTGAAGGGTTTTATTTGCAAATCAAAATCCTCTTGTATTTCAAATAATTGCATCTGCTGAGAGCAGGATCTAGAGCATTTTCCTCTTAGTTAGCTGTAGTATCTAACAAGCTTTGCAGCTATAGTATGTGACAAGCTTCGGACCACATAATGGTGTGTCATTCAGTCACAGTTCTATCATAATCTCCTGATTTTTGGCATGAAATATCATGCTTTAAATCATGATTTATCACAGGCTGAAGTTTAGCTCCTTAAACAGCAGCAGCAATGCAGGGTCCTGGGGCTCTGCAGAACCCTCTTCAGGAGCTTTGAAAAGAGAAAGATGATCAAAAGACACCACTCCCCTGTCCATCAGTTTACAAGTCATAATCCCCTCATTGGAAACAGGCAAACCAACCCAAACTGTTTTGGCAGGGAGAAACAGTTGGAAAGAGAAAGGGAGAGTGTCAGACAAAGGGAGAGGAAAATCTCCAGCTTCTGCATTTCCTATTGCTAGCAGGTATGGATATAATTTTGGAGTTCCTTCCTTTCTAGCACTGTAGGTCATAACCTTAACATCATTTATATGTCTTTCTGTATTTATTGCAGTGGCCTGGCCAGATGCACTAGTTTCTCTTCCTCAAACACCAGCCAGAATTCTCCACCGATGGTGGGATACCAGTCCATTGTTTCACGATCTTTTCTTAGGGAAAAAAATCTCGCTAATGCTAACGGGTATTTTGCCCCATCAACCAGTGAACTCTGGCCTAATAAGAAAAACTGCATGTTTAGTTAGGGTTGTTTGGCCTCAGTGATGCACAGATTGACCTACAGTTTGACATAACAGAACGGAGGAAGGTCAGCAAAGCCGACCCTGGAAATCCTAGTGCTTCATAAGCCCTGATGTTTTAAGTGTAGAAGGTTGCAGTTTTACTGTGCAACAGTTTGTTTCCAGAGAAGGGGTGTTAGATATCTGTCCTCATATCAAATACAATCCTTATTTTAAACAAGCGCATGGACACTCTCCAATGTCCAAGATAGAGGCTGTGCCAATGGCTGGGATTTTTTCTAAGGATGTCCAAGCGAGACATGCATGTCCGAGTGAGCATCATTTTTTGCTGTTGAGGATCTAGTTAGAGTAATTACCAGTGGTTGTGGTGGAGTCTCTGGCAGCGACAGGTTTAAATGAGGTTTTGGTAGCGTTCAGCAGCCAGTTCCAACTTGTGTGGAGCCAGGGAAGTCTCGCAGACCTGCTGTGCTCAGGTGGGGAGTCTAGACCGTGGCTATAGCCCTTCACACCCGATAATTTAGAAATTAGTAGCACCGGTGTATTAAAACAGATAATTGAAAAACCCTCCGTGGTCTAAATGCAGGGTTGGGATTTTTAATAACTTCTTGCAGAGGTCAAACCCCACAGAAATGCCTGCATGAAAATATTTTGCATGGCTTAGTTCCAGCAAAGGCAACTTGTTTGGAACTGGAGTTTCTTCAAAACCCCCAGTAGTGGCAAGTGTTTGAGAACTAAAGGGTGACACCAGCATGAAACCAGGATGCCGTCTCACACCACCTACATCCAGTGAAAATTTTCCCGTGAATCTGAAATAGGAGTTTCAAGTTAACCAGAAATATAGGGTGAGATGGGAACTGACTATCCTGATTTCCCAATGCCAATTGCACAAACCGAGCAAAAAAAGCATTAACAGTAAAGTGTAATTTGAAGACGGGGTTTTCAAAAGCGCATTACCCAAACCTGCACATTTATTTCCTCTGAAGGGAAGGCATGTCAGCTGATACAAATGCTTAATCCAAAGAAGGTCCAGACTTGTTCTCCTATTTAAAAGGAAAATAACATATTCTGTGAGAACCTAAGAGCCACTGTGCTGTCTGAGATAGCTGTGGGCTGCAGGATGAATCTTCTGCAGAACATGGCCCACCATTTCCTAAAAGTGTTAGTTTATATATATTTTTTTCCTTCCCAAAGACATTGTTTCAGATCCAAAGGCATTAGGGACCCCATAGGCATTTTTTTTTTAATAAATTATTCTATTTTAGCTTTGTTGGCATTGCTTAGTGACACAAAGCTGAACCACCCAACATCATCTACTAAACAGAGGGGAGAAACAGCTTGATTCCCCGTAGTGGTTCCTGTACAAACTATGGCTTCTAAATTCAACAACAGACACTGCTTTGAACTTGAAGCCTATTGACTATTATTGACTATTAAGAACAAAATTAGTGATGCTTTTCATTGGATAGCCCCAGACATGGAGTTTAACTGTGACCCCCAAAGCCTCCCAGCGCTCCCACCTTCCACAAACCATCGAGACAGAAGAGCGCTTTGCAAAGAATTAAATAAAGAGTTTATAGCCATTGTTTAAAAACGTAATTAACATCGTTTAAAGGAAAAAGTGAGACAATTACCACCTCCTAAAGGCCCGAAGAAACCTGAGCTGCAGCCCTCCTGCCAGACTGAGTGGTATCGCTGGCACCATAAACAGAGGTTCTACAAGGACTTGGCCATTCACAACCCCATCGCTATCGTCATTACCTGCTAAGTATTATTATTATTATTACTATGACTCTCTTTGTTTACGGTGATGTGCTAGGAAGTCTGCAGCTCAGGTTTCCCAGGATCCTCGGGCTCCATGCAGACTCTTCCCAGGAGCTGAATAGTCTCCAGCTCTCCAACTGCATCCCCAGCTGGAGTCAAGGAGAGGTTAGAGCTCCCTGACCTTCCCCAGCAGCATTCAGGGCCTTGCAAAGTCCAGCTTAGGTAGTTCAGTTAGATTGCAGCATCCATCATATCCTGAAACAAATAGCCAAGTTTTTTTATTTGTTTGTTTGTTTGTTTTTCCCTTCACCTTAAGGGCCTAAAATCAGTTTTCCAGCATTCAGCAAACCCTGGACATGCCCGTCTTGAGAAACGCAACCTGCAGAACCATTTCTCTTCCACTCCGCAGTCTCTCGAAGAGCGCAGCTGCATGAGAAGATGCAAATTCCAGCATGTTCTTAACTGATACGACCAGTTACACCACCTGGTTGAAGATTTAAGAAATACATGCGGCAGGTAAATGCACAGCTGGCTGTTTATAATTACTGTTTGTAATAGGAAAATGTTACATGCCAATAACTGAATCCGTAAGTTTAATATAAAACTGGAATGGAGAGGGAAAGGGGGGACAGCAAGATCTCAGCTTCTCACCACAGTATGTTATTCAGATCTCTGGCATGACTAAGGGTTCAATGCATCGTCTCTCTCCCTGGATGGGTTGTGCCTTGAGTCAATGACTGCAAGAATTTTGTAAAAATGGGGATTTTGTAAAAATGCTCCTCTCGTTTTCCCAAGTCTGCGGCGGCTGCACCCAAGGAAGTGCTGAAGCACGCTGGTCTGCAGGACAGCATGCGATGCTAAAGGAATATTGATTGGAAGAGCATCAGTTATCTTGGATGAGCTAAATTATTTTGCAACATATTAATGAAAGTGGATGGCACTTGCTTTTTTTGCAGATATCTGCTGTCTGGCTGAGGATGTGGATGGGCACATCCATGACCGTTCCCTCCAGGGTTGTATTTCCAGCTTGGTCACAACCTCGCTGAAACCCCTGCTTGGCATCGTCGGGACATCACTCACGGGTTAGTCCTGTTGACGCTAATGGGGCTGTTCGGATGTCGTTAAAGCATACTTAAGTGTTTTCACTATTGGGGCAGAAGTGTTCTTAACACCATGGAGAAATATCAGGGAATCCAATAGGAAATGCTGCCTTGCTTGTCGTGGGAGAGCAGCTAAGGAGGGAAAAAACACATTCCTGTCTGAAAGTATCTCATCCCTTATCCAATTCCATTGCTTTTATAGAGATATTTATATATTCTGAAGTTTCTGTAAAGTCCTTGGTTTAATACCTTTTCCTTGCAACTAAGTCATGTCCTTTTCTACAAGGCCAGATCCTTGCCTCAGTTTTCCAATCTGCAGCCTGGGTTAATTACAGGTTCCTCACTGAGTTATCCCCCCAAGGCTGATGTTCTCCTAGCAGCCCAGAGATGCATGGATACTCCCCTGTAAACCTGTAAGGAAGGTACGATAAATCATATTTTTACTTAAAGTTGAAATATATTCTTTGGCTCGTGTACATCCGAAAGCCAAAAGGAGAAATAGCTTAGAGGTGGGAAACAGCATTAACAAACCGCCTTCCATCTCCCTGCCCTCCTCAGATGGAGAAAGTCTTTCATTAGATGACATGGGTTCGAAGGAATGCCGTAACGTATAGAAATCCCATGACACTACACAGAGCCCTGCAGGCAGTGTGGATTTCTGTTCCTGTATCTTCCCAGGCACTCCATCTCTTTTCTTCAGACTAGAGAGGAAAAACACGATTAACTCCTGGACCTCCCGACGTGCCACCGTGTTACTCACCTGGCCCAAGCCATCTACAAGATGCAGCACAGAGGTGATATTTGCCTTACCTAATGTGGGCCATCAGAGAGCAAGATTTCTGGTGTCACCTGGTCTTTTTTGTTTGATTGGTTGGTTGGGTTTTTTGTTTTGCTTTGTTTTTTGTTTCTGGTGCCTATGCAAGGAGACAGATAGCTTCAGAGGGCAATTCCTGCCCTTATCTGAGACACCTACCTCACTGTGGGATGAGTCACCCTGGAGGTACCAGTCTCTCTCCCACAAAGTAAATAGAGACCTTGGTGACACACCAGGCTTTTGGGAGGTTGAAGCCCAAGGGCAAAGCGGGAGCCAGGGCTGATGCCACCTCTACCTGGTGGCTGCGGCTCCTGATGGAGATCTTCAGGCCTCCAGGACCGTCCTCCTCATTATTTGCCCTGGAGATAAATCTTCTATCATCAACCTCCAAGCTCAGCTGGGAGCAGTAGTGCCACCAACCATGTGCCTGGTATGTAGACATCTGTGGGGGCTTCCCGCTGGCTTCCCCTCTCCAAATTCATCTTCCTTCCACCTCCACTTAATGCAGAGCTGCCCTCCGAGGTCTTAACCAGGGCTGAGACACAACCCAAAGGCTCATGGAGAACACGCAGCTGCGTTACCACCCTATGTCATGTTGCATGGGCTCCTAATGCCTTTCATAAACTAGGGCCCCATGTTCCTGGGGGATAAATACTGCTGCTCATGAGACCAAGAACAGCCAAAGAAAACATCCTTTTCATGAATGATGCTCTGGAAATAGGACAATATGTTTCACACCCAAGTATTGGGTGCTACTACATGGAAGGAAGCATAGATTTGTCTATAAAAAACCCAACAGCAAATTATTTTACTATGTATTTGATAACCATGGAGGGGTAGTATTTGTATTAAGATACGTACTTATTGAAGAGAGGTGTCCCGTCTTTGTAATTCCCCAGGATCTCTTCTTGAGCCAGCATTTGTAAAACGATATTTCTATATTTACTTAAGCATCTATTTAAAGAGGAATCCCTCATAATTACTCACCGCACAGATAGATGACACTGTTTGGCGGTGTTTGTTTAGTTTCTATTAGTGATTGGCAAAAAGTCTACTGCGGCTTCAAAGCAGATATAGATGAATGACCTATTGATCGTAAAATAAAGTATGATGATCTTTTTTAGGTCTTGTGGGAAATGATACGTAGAGGGGACGCATATCTCCAGCTCCTCCTGTCATTTCGGGATTTAATATTAAATCCAGTAATTTGGGTAGGGTTGGCTCATGAGAAGATGTCCATAAAGCAAGTGCAGTCTATGCTATAGAATAATTGGAGGGGTTCAAAGGAAGCTGTTAGCTTCAAATGAACTTGTGTGAGTTCATTTGTCTTTTCAGGTGATATGTTGGTCTCTGAGGCTCTATTTCAACTTGGATAGCTTTTATAATCCCATAGCTTCTATCTAAAATGTATTTCTATTCGCATTCTTCGAAAGACCCCTCCAAAAAGCCGTGAAATATCATTGCCTAGAGCAAAATGTTATCAAAGTCCAAGGTGAAGCCCCAGAATTATTTCTGTCTCTTTATCTGAACAATTGCAATAATGGTCACTTTAAGGGCAGAATAGAACTTGAGTAGTATTCCCCAACTGCCAAAAAAACGCCAAAGAAATAAAGAGTTTTTTCTTTTCTAACCAATCCTATCTCTTTAAGTGAAACACATTACTAAATTTAAAATTGGTATTCAAATGGGCAAAATATTCAATGCCTGAAAGTTAAACTCTAATTGGTGTATTTCTCTTGATTTTACCTTGGGAATCTGCCTGTGTCAGTGCTGGTATGTAATTCCCATGCACTTTCTCAGCTGTAGGTTATCCATGGGGTGATGTAGGTTATCCATGGGGTGATGGGGCTCATGAAGGCTCTGCCTTTAATCACTCTTGGTGGCTTTTGGGTGTCCCAAATGGCACAAGCAAGAAGAGCAGGAGGACCTATCTGCTACAGTCAGGCTTAATGAAAGTTAATGCAAGCTTAAGCTTGAAACAATGGAGTTATTTCAGAGGAAGGACCAACAACAACCTCTTCATGTATGTGGACATGAGGCTCATTCCCATGAGGGAAAAACCATCCTCAGCTGCTCCTGCTGACACCAGACCCTTCCTGACTGCTCTCCTTGGTCTCCTTCCCTAGCCGGGGCGACTGCAAGAGTTCCTTGACTCTAGACTCCCAGTCTGGGCACCAAATTGGGAAGAAGCCTCCTACACCATACTGGCACCTTCCTTAATCTGACCCCAGTTCTGTGGTTTCATTTCTCTGAAATGCTGCATGCTATTTCCAGACTTTTATATATACATGTGTATATACATCTACATATATCATATGTCAATCATAATACCCAGTTTTCTTCCATTGCCCTCACTAAGGACCGTGAATACTCACCGCCTTGGAGACTCTGGATTTGCTGAAGGCAAATCATCTCCAGGCTGAACTCATTGACTTTAAACAGTCAAATGGTAGATGAATTTTGCCATTTATCCTCACCTTTTGGTAAAGCCACTGTCTGAAGGTTATCAGCTATAATGGCTTCATAACCACTGAAATCTGCTCCTTCCAACCAGCAGAAGAACAAATAAATGCCCCCAAGAGGTCTCATACTTGTTCCTGGACAAGAATTCCTCCTCAGCACACATCGATTGAGGACCTCCTCTGGATGAGAAACACTACGAGATGAGAAGATGCTGGGTGAAGAAGATGATACCCTAGAGATGGAGTATTTGGAGAGCCCCTGTGCACATACTGTGAGGGTCCTGAAGCTCCTTTTGCTCTCCTGGAGCAGCAGGGCAGCCTCATGAGCTTCTTTCTAAGCCTCATTTTTCATTTTGTTTCCTAAGAGGAAATGAGACTCTCGTTATTTTGCTGAATGCTCTTCAATGCTCTCATCGATGTGAAAATTACGACATGAAAATATTTGCTAAAGATTTTCTGCTCGTTAAAACAAAGGGAAAAAAAAATAAATGGTATCTCTGTACTCTCCTTTTTTTTTTTTTTTTTCTTTTTCATTTTGGGGCATCTTGTCTGGATTTGCTTCCATTTGTCTACATGTTGTCCCAACTACTGTCGGTAGTTTGGACATGAGGCAAGGAAAGAGCATGGAACAGGCATATAGCAACAGCATTACTTACTGGGTCAGCTGACTGTTATCCCCAGTTGGGTTTTATGGTTTATACATTCAAGCTTGGGGATTATCTGTGCATATAAATGTTTATTTTAGCGAGTATAGCTAGGTGGTATTTTTAGTAGTGATAGTAGTTACTAACAGCTTCATGCAAAAGTCTGTAGTTCATCAGCCTTCACCGCCATGTATCTTATCTAGGAAATGCAAGTCTCTGCGGGGGAATATTGCGTACGATGCTGTGCTCATTGCACAGCACTTAATTTACACGCGATTTATTTATTTTAGCTGAGAGAGGAAGCAAATATAACCCTCTGTGTGTCTAACTCCAAGTAAGTGGATTAATGCTTCACAATACAGTTTTGCTAGGTTTAAGATGCATTTTATCCTTATTAAAAAAAAAAAAAAAAAACATAAAAGCAAAAAAACAGGCTTGGACCAGTGCAGCAGGAGGCTATCATCTAGCCTGGCCTGTTGTCTTGGGTGAGAACAGTGCCAGACATGGTGGAGTTTGGTAGAAAAACTCAGCAAATGGTTGCACAAAAGCATTTTTATTGAAACAGCTTCTTGCTTGTGGCTGCCACTGCCTCTTTTATACAGCAAAACGTTGCCCACTTACATGTTTATTTTCGTTGTTGACATTTTAGTTACAATAATGGTTAGCAATAATTCCTTTAAAAAAGTGGTTAAGCTGTTTTAGATCTGCTTAGCTCTGTGCATGAGCCATGCAATGAACTAGTGTAGGACCCTTAGTGCTAAAGCAGGCAGCTAATTAATCGTTGGCCATAGAGGTCCTGATAAGAATAAACAGAGAGCGAAATTAGCTCTGGAGAAGACCCAGGAATTCGCAGTGTAAGCAAAATCCTTCCACGAGGTCATCAGGAATCCACCCATAATCCGCCCAGATGGTGCATCGGGCGCTGGCTGAAAGGATGGGACAAGATGGCACAAAGTGTTGGCACAAAGTCCTGTTGCCTTCTTGGAAAGCCTTGGGCAAGTCATGGAGAGGGCTCTAGAGGTGCCAACGTAAGTCTGAGATGGCCTGAGCAAAGCTCCTGGAGTCAACACCCATGGCTGAATGGAAGGAGGAAGAGGATGATCCAGCTGCTCCAAGAAGCAGGAAGGGGCCGCCAGGATCCAGATGGAGGTGGCACTCCATAGCAGTGTTCCTATCAATCCTTTTTGGTGGGCTGCTGCAGAAAATGTGACTTTTCTGATGGAGGAGACATGGAGCTCCTCACCGTTCTGGCATGTATTGCCCTAACGTTGCCGTAATTGTCGTTACCTTTCTCTCCGTCTTTCAGAATTAAGTGACCAATTTTGCCAACACTCCTCTTCAGGAGGAAAGCAATTTTCTGTAATTCAGTAAATAGATAGTGTTAAGCCTACGCTTTCACAACAGCAGCTAAGTGAGTATTTTTACTGTTACCACTGTTTGCTAACACCTTGCAGTTTGCTTTAGCAAATCATGGAATAGATGATAGAAAATAATGAAATGCAATCTCCCACTTTTCCCCAAAGGACTGTAAGAAGCGAGAAGAAGAATAAAAACAGCAAAGCTGCAACTACACCAGCTGCCTTGAAAACTCATCCAGTTCATCCTAGATGCCTTCGTCTTTGCGTGAGGGCTCTTTGACATGGTGCACGTCACAGACTGTCAGATTCCCATTATTTCTGGGAAGGGGGTTGTGACATGTCTGCATGAAGCTAGATCCAAGGTGCTATCGGATGATTTTGGGGCAGTTCCTGCCTGCCAATGTGCTCGAAAGCAAAGCAGATTAGTCTGATCATAGAAGACCTTGCCCAATTGCTTCCAACTTGGAAGGGGTCCTGTGCAGAATTCCACATTTTTTCCTGTCTCCCTGCTTAGCAAAGCAGCTGACAAATCTCCTGTCTCGGGCTCTTTCTGTCTCAAAATCTCAGTGATAACAAGGGGGAAAAAAGTCCTCTTCTCCAAGGAACTTTGACTTTTTCTATACAACAAGTAGCAGTGAGACTTCAGATGTTTTTAGCACTTTTCTAATTTGGATCTCAGACTTCATAAAAGGGGAGGGGGAATACATCATTTTCTTCCCCTCTTGCAGATAGAGAAACTGAGGTTGGGGAGCTTTCACTAGCAGCAAGACCACCCAGCCGGCCTGTGGGGGAGCTGGCACGTGAACAAAGCCCTCCTGATTTATTAGTAAGCATCCATCCTAGAAGTTGCTCTTTTTTTTCTTTTCTTTTTTTTTTTTTTAACAGTGAAGTGGATGGACCTTTAATAGCACAGTTAATTAGTGGGTTGTTTCTTTTCTTTTCCTTTTTTTTTTTTTTTTNTTTTTTTTTTTTTTTTTAATCAGCTCATATTGCACCCCCCATGACTTTCTATCCTTTTCCTTCGAAGACCAGTTCGAGGATGTCGGGAAATTGCTTTTGTTCCTTGACTGCTCGAGGTGCCCGGTGGCCCCAGCGCTGTCTGCCCGGCATTGCTCCAGTGCCAACAATTTTAACTGCCTTCCTGCATGAAACTGCAAGTCATTTCACTGAGGCATGCCTTAAAAAAGGGCTTGGATAGGATCGACTGAGGATCTCGAGCGTTTCCATGAAATGCTTTCATCTCCGAGGACTCGGGATGGCTGTGGAAAGCAACCGGAACAAACAAATCCCAATCTCTCAGAA
>VWPW01017396.1:0-14656 GCA_013389825.1 Crypturellus undulatus | reverse complement strand
CATTTAAGTGTGTCCTCTAAGAGCAATGCCATTAAATCACACCATTCCAACCTGAGCCTTTATGTTTTTGTAGGATACACGTGTCCATCCTTGGGGAGCGTGTCCGAGTTTCCCAAATGACGAGGAACAACCTCAAGGTCACGCTGTTCCCTCCGACGGGATGAAGCTGCTGTTGGAACCGTCATCTCCGTGATACCCGCTGGCTCCTCCAACGACTCTCAGGATCCAGAGCATCTTTTGACAGGAAAACTGGATTCCTGTCAGCGGGATACTGATCCCCAGAGCTTTCCTAGGGCTTTGGAGCTGTTATTTCGGGTAGATCTTGCTCAGAAATCCTCCACGGATGTGAGATCCAAGAGTTGCTTGTTGCAACAGGAACGGAGGCGAATGGCAGTTTGCAGGAAGGGGTTTGTTTGGACGCTGCAAAAAGCAACCCAGCACAAAAAGAAATCTCCAAGAAGCCAAAAAGCAATGAACTAACACCAAAAAAAGACCAGTTAACCCATATATTCCTTCCCAGTCTTTGCAGTTCTGCCTTCATACGGATTTTATGTAGAATAAAAGAAATGATAAGGCTGGGAGCGTGGGGTTTTCCACAGAAGTTCCCAAGTCGATGGCTGTAGTGGTGCCATCACGATGCCCCTGGGTTTTTTGCAACCAGAATGTTGCACAGTTCTAAATATATTGTAAAAAAATATTGTTACCAACCTAGACCCAGCCCCAAATGCACATTTTGCTCAAAATCGGCTAATAATAATGCACAGCACAAATTCCCATTAAGCCAAATATTCAAACACACTTCTAAAGTACTAGGAACCTGCCCAGAAGGAGCTGGAGCTACTGGAACAGCCACTGCTCATTCTCCCTTGGCAAAAAGTGGCCTGAATGCAGAAAAGGTGCTTAAAACCTTTAAAAAACCTTATTTTTTCCTAGGCCAAACACTGTTTTTAATAGATGTGTCGTCTTCCATAAAACAAGCTGCATTTTTCCAAGTGCTGAGGAAGCCTCTTGCCTCCAGCTCCTGCTTGTAATGCTGCTGCTTCCCAATAGGATTTTGGGAACCTTTCTTCACCGACCTCTCCCATTCCGGATTCGGATGCGCGTTTGCTGTGGGATATGTGGGATTTACTCCGTTTTACACAGAGACTCGTGAGTTTTTCTCATTTCTGCTGAGTTTGGGGCATCAAACCTTAGGGTTTTGCCCAATATTGGATGGGAAACAGTTAAATATCACACGCAGACACCAAAGTTACGGAATAAGCAAATACTTCCTAAAGCCATTTACTGCGGCTTGCAGATAGTTATCTCTCTGCACCCTTTTAGCTCCCTTTGAAGATTCTCTTTGTTGCTGCATTTAAAGAAAAGCTTTTAAATATGAAGAGGATGGGGAGGAGAGGGGAAATCTTGCACCTTGGCTCCAGGAGCTGCAGATTGAGCCCCCAAAACGGTGCTTTCCATGAACATCCATCCTCATTCCCAAGCCTCTGCCTAGAAACCCGGCGGGGAAAGTTAATTCCCTTCCCCATTCCCTGCGAGAGGGGCTTGTTTGAAGCAGCCGCATTCCTAGGAATGCAAAAGCACCGATCGCAGAATGCAATCGTAACTGATTTAAATAAATACATTTAAATAAAAATATTTCAAAAATAAAACATTCTTTAGGTAATGAGAGCCAAAGCAAAAAGGTGACGACTCCGTCTTTCCCCGGGCACAAGGAAACCCAAAGCCTCTTTTAAAGACACCTATGTGCTCAGTAGGAGGTTATAATATTAGCTTTATATTCAGCTTTTGGGTTAATTTGGGGCAAAATATAAAGGCCAAGAGAGAACTGAAACTAAGGGCAGTTTTATCGGATCTCAGGGATCGGCACAGCCAGCAAATTCCTGGATTTTCCTCTTCCTGCCGGACACCAGCAGGGCAGAGCGGGCAAGTCCACGGCATGGGACCAGCCCCAGCTGGTCGCACCCGCTGCTTCACCCTCATTTATTTATTTTGCCAAATAAATGGCAAAATCTTCACTTTTAACACATATTTTCAGGGCCAAAGAAGAACTAGAAAGCGCTCGACGCGTTTGCTTGTGACACCTGAAATTGTCCCACCGGTTTCAGGAGCTTAATTTAAGAAAATTAATAGGAACTGCCTTTGGAGAAGGAAGTTTTAAGCAGATTATTTTGTGGAAAAGAACTGCTGAAGACGGTACAAAATGGTATTTTCAAGTTGTTTCCCAGAGATTCCCGGGAAGTGCCTGAAATGGAGAGTCTCCAATGGGGATGGAGAGAAAGCAAGGGCCATAATCCGGCCTTCCTCCGCAAAAACACTGAAGTCCTTGCTGTAGCATTGCATTTTTCCACTGAAAAATAATTAACACCTTGTGTTTCCACAGGATTTTCATGCCGCAGGTTCCCATTTCCAATTATTATTACTCCTGATCTGCTTCAGTGACCGAAATACTCATCAACATTCCAAACAANCTGTAGCATTGCATTTTTCCACTGAAAAATAATTAACACCTTGTGTTTCCACAGGATTTTCATGCCACAGGTTCCCCTTGCTGATTATTATTATTCTGATCTGCTTCAGTGACCAAAATTCTGATCAACACTCCAAACAACAAGCTGGATCCTTGTTATCCTGGGGAAACAGGGTGCAGACACTGAATGTAACAGGAATAAGAGAGGAACCAGGGAGTCCCACGAAAGAAGGTCCCTGATCCTCTCCCTTCGGTGCAAGANACAGGATTTTCATGCCGCAGGTTCCCATTTCCAATTATTATTACTCCTGATCTGCTTCAGTGACCGAAATACTCATCAACATTCCAAACAACAAGCTGGATCCTTGTTATCCTGGGGAAACGGGGCGCAGACACCGAATGTAATAGGGATAATCTTTATATAAGAGAGGAACCAGGTAGTGCCACGAAGGAAGGTCCCTGATCCTCTCCCTTGGGTGCAAGAGGGGCAATTCCTTGGAAGAAACAAGTCGACGGATCGACGGGAACTTGGAAATGTCAGGAAACACGAGGGAACGTCAGGAAATGTCAGGAAACGCATCTTGCTTTTGGCATCGTGGTAGCATCAGGGATAAAACCTACATTCCTGATCCGCAGCGTTGGGGACGGTAACGTCTTGCACCGTTGTCTTCTCCTCGTGCCCAAAGGGAGCTCAAGAGCCCTCGTGTTCTGCAATATTCCAGGATAGCCTGAGAACTGCAAAGTTAATATCCCAGAGAACTGCAAAATTCATATCCCAGAGAACTGCAAAATTCATATTCCTGAAAACTGCAAAGTTAATATTCCGGAAAACTCCTAGGGATAACTGTGCCCTTCTGCTCCCTAAAAGTTTCTCTTGCCTGGAGTATCCCTCTTCCCCGCTGCAGTTTTGCAGCCCCTTAGTATATACAAGATTTACAGAGAAAAGTGCCTGCTGACAGAATAAATCCTTTTTTTAAAAGAAATACAAAAATAAATTAAAAAAATATGCGACGAATTGCTAAGCCTTGGCCACTGTATCTTTTCCAGCAAGCGTATTTTAAGGAATTATTCAGTTTACTTAAAGGTTTCTCGGAACGCGTGGGTTTCTTGGAATACGCAGGCAGAGCGTAAGCTCCCCGTCTGCTTATTTCTCCAACCAAAACACAAGCGCTACCGAGCAGAAATTACTGAATTTCTCAGAGCTTTTCTGTTTTAAACTCATTGGAAAAATCCAGACCCCCAAATCACCAGCACCCTGCTGAGATTCCTCATAGGAAGAGCTGACATTAAAAATAACTCTATAGTTAAGTAACGCTATAGGTAAATATAAAAGACAGACAAGTTTCTGCCTGTTGCTGTTTTCCCCGTTGCCACACGCCGGCCTCAAGCTAAAGCAAAAAGGCTGCAGGAAAGCAATGGGATGAGCACATATTTCAGCTCAAAATAGAGCTTTTGGGGCTATATTCTTTACTGCAAATAATGACACGGTCAGGACTAATGTTTGGGCTGGGGTTGGTACAGAAGTAGCAAGATCAAGTCACAATTTTGGGGCAGATATTCCCCTTGCAACCAATCCAGCCCTCTGAGAGATTTTCTAGGTGTATTTAAAGGAAGAATTCGGTTTAGGACGTTCCCACTTTGATTTATTACTGTTCAAACATGCAGGTATCACGTGCACCACCCTAAGAGGGTTTCTCCCCAGCACAGTCATCTACTTAGGTACCATTTTCTGCAAACCCATTTTTAATGAGAGCTTCAATAGCTCCAATAGCTGCAGTTCGAGGCACGCATGCACTGAGCATGTAAAACAGCACCCGCATATTTCACCGAGACTTTTTGTAAGCAGAGCAGCTTAATTCTTGCTTCTAAAAATGATTCTCTTAGCCTAGGGAGAAGGCTCGTGGCAGCTGCACGGCTGAAGCTGTGATTTATAGCGGAAAAAATAAATATATTACAGCGATGCTGCCAGAGTCGAGACCAAAGCAGCAGGTTTTGCTGCAACAAAGCTGCAGACCTCAGAAAAACACCGTTCTGAAGTCGGGATCTGTCAAGAAAGAGCCACAGACTGTGCTGATGTACCTACATTTTTCTACATGTTCAAATAAGCACCAAAATCTGCTAAACTGAGATTCGGGAGTATTTTTCTCTTCTATTTTCTTTTCAAGTTTGTCAAAGACTAAGATTTTAGGAGGATAAGGACAGCATCTTGTGGAAGCCACTGGCTGGGCCAGCGAGGCAAGGACGGAAAGGGAATTTCTAGGCTCACAGGATTGAAATATGTAGGACATGACTTTGCTCTACTTGCATTTTACACTGCTAAAACTGCGTGTTTTGGGTTTTAGCTTCTCTGAAACTTCACATTTCCAATAACTGGAATAACTGGAAGGTTGTTCCTTACGGATCTCACCGTGCAATCGCAGCGCTGGAATCCGTTGCCTCCGGAAGGGGAGCAGAGCCCAGAGGGAAAACTGCACCCAAGGAGAAGGAAGAAATTGGGGAAAAGAAATAAAAGACCAATCTGGTTCCAGATTTCTATAACGTATCCTAAAGATTTCCTCCTCAATATCAACTCCCTCCTTAAAACAGCTCTGTGAGGGAAAACTTAAACATTTTCTCTTTATTTATTCTTTTTCTTGTTGTCTACCTATTGGCATCGGGTGCCTCTCGAGCAACATTACTCATCCTGCAGCCTGGAAAACCGGCGTCGTACGTTGGCTCTGGAAAAACAATTTGTCTTCCCTGCGGAATAGAATCCTCCCAGATCGCAGATGTGGGGTTTTTTCTTTGGAAAATCGTAATGTGGTTCTTTCCAGGCACCTCTGCTTTGCATTGCGAGCGCCCTCCCTGTCTCCTGACACCCTAAATTAAAATTAAAAGGAAGAAAAGAGGATTAAGGAGCAGGTAGAGTTGACATGGGATCACGCTGAGCCAGCCAGCCACGAGCTTCCGCAGCATCCCGAGTTCCAACTAAAATATTCCCTTTATTCCTCATTGTTTCTTTAATAAAATTTTAATTATCCTGAAGGCAGCTAGGGCTGCATACGAAGAGAGATGCCTTATAATTAATGTAGCAGCATAACCAAACTATTGTCTAGCCACATTTTGTAAATCTGCGGTGATTGTAGCGGGTGAAAGCCATTGGCAGGCAGTTTTAATCTTTATTTTCTCATATTGCTGCGTCAGGAAGGGGGTTCATTCAGCACTCAGCAAATCCCCATGACTCTTCAATCGGAAAATTCAGAGAGGATCCTCGGACACTCCTAAAGTCCCCTAGGAAAAGCAAAGATGTGATGGGCATTTGGCAAAGACATTAGGGGCTTCTGGTCCCTGGCAAGGGACTAAGTAAAAAGCCAATTTTACAAAAAGTAAGAATCACTCAAGGAAGAACGAGGTTTTGTTCAAAAGCCTGGATGTGGACAGCTAATTAATAAAGCTCATAAAGATGCAGGTAGCTAAAGTGCCTGCACGAAAAAGCGACTTTGACAGCTTCTTCCTGTTAGTTATTGCTAATATATTAATAAAATTCAGCCGTTTGGGGGGGACATAAAAACAGCCCTTGCAATCTGGCACGAGGACAGAAAGTCTCCTAAGCCACACGCAGGAAAGCCCAGAGCACCAGAAGCCCTAACAGCTAAAAATTGATTTTTTTTTCCCCTAAAAAATCAGATTCAGACAACTGTAGAAAATGGACAGGGAGAGGAAGGGCAGGAATCAGGGTGCTGCAGAGGATCCCCGTCCTGCTCAGACCCCCACTGCCCTGGAACCAGCTTGCACACCAAGACTAGATGTGAAAGGAGTGACAAAAAAAGAAACACTAACATTAATGCAATTATTAAACAAGTCTCTGATGGATTTTAACCCCCTCTAACACATACATGCAGAGCTTCTACTTTCCAGTTTGGAACAGAAGCATGTGCACGCAAAAAGAAGGAAGATTTTGGAATTAAGATGAAGTTAAAGCAAAGCTCCCTTTGGTGGCAGGAGCAAACGGATCATCCTGAGAAGCAGAAGACCTAATTTGTGGCATTCTCTGCCAAAAAAAATAAGGTGAACTTAGGTCATCCTCTCTGCTTTAAATCAGTTGTAGGCTATTTTAAGACTCAAATATTGGATGTGGTGGCTCTGTATTAAGGTAGTTATCTGTGTACGCAAAGCCCTGGGCTACACAAATGCTTAATGCAAACACGGTCCATCCTGAGGAATGATGATTTAAACCTTGGTGGCATTAAAAAGGCTTAAGGTTGCAACCTTTATGCTGGCCCACATAGCAGGACGTGAGCAGGTCCCTGGCAGATGCGGTTGCAGTGTCGGGGATTCTTTTCCATGTAGATATTTGACAACCTAAATGCATTTTATACAGAAAAAGAGAATAAAGAAAAGGAATAGGATAAAAGCTGCAAGACAAACAGAGGGTCAAAGAATCTCTGCGATGACTAATTCAGGTTCCATCCCGATGTATCATAATGTGCTTAAAAAGGTGCCACTTAAGCAGTTCTCTGCTCTTGTTCTCTCCGTTTTAATTGTTCCTGAGACGTGTTCTATCACATTTCTTTCTCTCAGCTCCAAAAATTCACAGAAACCAAAACTGCAGAAGGAGGGAGAAGGAGAGCAGAACTTCACACACATAAGAAATACCTTCAAAATCTGCCATGGCTGGACCTCTTGGGCAAGAAGGTGGCAAAGGAAGCAGGGCGAAGAGTAATTCTTAATATTTAAAACCTGACACTCACTTGGAATATTTTTCTGCTCCTTCCTGAGTCAGCCTAAAACCTGGCAGCCCTTTTGCCTTATCCGGGTTGAAGGAAACTGCTTCTCTAACCTGCTGCATCTCACTGGGAAGTCGATGGGGAAACAGGGCTGGTATGAAAGGGCTTCGGAGATGGCAATGGCAATGCTCAGGATGAGGAAATATATATAAAAAAATATAACTATTATAATAAAAATAAATATTTGGGGCTGCTTGACCCATTCCAGCCACTAAAAGAGAAGAGGTCCCAAAAGAGGAGCTCCAAAAGAGGTTCATCCTCTTCCCTCCTGCTAATAATGTACCCAAGCCTTGTGCCTACCTGATGCTGCCAGGAACCTGCTCTCTCCCCAGCCCCTCTAATCCCTCTTTTTCTCCTTTTTGGCAGGGTTATCCAGTAAAACGTGCCCCAAGCAGCAATGGGGCAAGACGGGAGTGGAAGAGGCAGCTGCGGGCGAGACCTGCTTGGGGCAGGAGCGCCGGTTGGAGTGACTCAACGGTGTTGCCCAACGCTGGGATGAGGAGGGATCAACCCCCTGAGGCTCCGACGGGAGATGGTAGCTCCCATTCGCAGGTTCTGCCCAAGGTCACCATTCCCTGTGTCCCTGCTCTGGGTGTCCCTGCTGGAGCAGGGGATGGACTGGGTGATCCCGAGAGGTCCCTTCCAGCCTCAACCGTTCTGGGATTCTGTCACTTCTCTCTCGATACCTGCAGCAAAGGATGGACAGTTAAGAGCACTCATCACTTTAACTAAACTCATGGAACAGAGGATGCTCCAGCAGGAAAGCTCCCCCTCCAGACTTGCAAAAAGAAGAAAACCCAAATTCTTCCCCCAAAAGCAGGGAGCCCAAAGTAACCGGGAAAAGAGCAGAGCTCATCTAATCTCCAAGGCGAGGTCGTATTATGCAATTGCCCCACAGATGGGAGGTGGCACGAAGGAGACATTCCTCAAGGATATTTTGAAAGACCCTTTGGATAACCTGGTTTGGGGGAGATCACAAGTTTCCTTTGATGCGGGTGTGGGTTTGGGCAGGAATCTAGAGGAAGGTCCCTCCCTGCACTTCAACAAGGCTGAAATCAGGAACGGTTCTTATCGGTGCCATCACTACCAAATTACTGCTCCAAAGGACCAATAGAGAGCAGAAAACAAACTATAAATCAAGGAATGAGAAAAGAGCAGCTAAGAATCCCTAAAGCATAAGAAAATTGTCTGGGTTTTAGTTTTTTCCCTCAAAAAAAGCTTAGCAGCTCTGTACATGTCTAGCATGAAGGCACATTCCTATTTTTCTTCCCTCACTTGAGGAATATCCAAATTCCACCTCCAAAACCCGCCTGGTGAATCAGCTAGATGGCGAGTGCAGATCTCCAGCCTTTCCTTGCGCAAATTCCCACACCGGGGCTTCGTCACGCTGCCCGTCCATGGGAAACGGCCTCTCCAAGGGCAGCGCTGCCCCAGGGAGCGTTGGCTGCAAACGCTTTGCACTGACCCAGTGCCAGGGGCTCTTTTGTGCTCATTTTACTGCAGAGAAAGCAGAAACCGTTTCAGCTTCTTTACATTCAAACGTCGAGGGAAAAGGAAGAGCCAAGCACACACCATTTTGGCATCCTGATGGTGGTAACCCAATAACCAGCCTTCTAACCCCAAAACTTCTTGCAGACAGTGTCACCCAAGAGTGTGACACCCATCACAATTCCCCAACCTGTTCTGCAAAGGCGTCTGCTCCACAGCACGTTCAGAGGCTCTCGCAAAGCAACTGGTTCAAAGGAGCAAAACAGAAATTCCATTTATAAGCAATAAAATTGAGAACTTGGGGGTTAGAGATTTACACAAGCTGCTTTTGAGGATGTTTGAATAAACTGGCTCTGCTTCTTCCTCTCTGCTCTTCCTCTCTGCATGAGGAAATGGCACCATGTTGGGCCCAGCTCCGGCCTCTCCAGCGCACAGGAGCGATTGGAGCAGACGGGCACAACCTGCAATCCAAGAAATTCCTCCTGAACACAGGGAAAAGCTGCCAAGTGACCGAGCACGGAGCAGGGTGCCCAGAGAGGCTGCGGGATCTCCTTCCTTGGGGATGTTGGGGACACAACGGGACGAGCCCTGCGGCACCGGGTGTCCCCATGGGAGCTCCACATGGGCTCAGGGGCTCCTGCCAGGCTCAGTCGCTCTGGAATTCTGCAAATACCTGGGTTAGAATCAGCTCAACCATTTTCCAGCTCAGGAACTGGTCCCCCTACCTGGAAAGCTCCCAAATGTCCCGTGTGGCACAGAGTGTCCCGGAAGGGAGCGAGCAGGGAGCAGCGGGAAGCGCAAACCCCTTTGGCACCCCAGTGCTCCCATGTATCCTTGCAGGACACATCCACCTGCCTTGAACTCTTTGGATGTCTGGGAATGAGTCCTGAGGCCCGAGCTGGGCTTGGTGACGGCTGCGAAATCTGGGAGACTTGGAGCAGGCAGGAAGCAATCCGGAGCAGGGAATAACACAGCGGGAGCGTTTCGGGAGCCGGAGAGGCACACGGAGCCTGGGAAAGACACAGGCAGGTTGCCCAGCACGTGGATCAGCGCTCGGTTATCTCGGGACATCTGCGGGGCAACCGGCGCCGCTCAGAGCCGGGCAGAGCGCGTGACAAACGCGTCCTCACCTGCTCCGAGCGCTCCTGCTTATCGCCCCGTTTTACGAGAGAGAGGCAAAAACAGATAAATTGACCTGCCCGAGGTGCCCAAGCACCTCAAGGCCGCAAGATATCCAAGTTCAGGGAATCACAAGGAGATTCTTCTTTTCCCTATCTCCCTCTTTCCCAAAGTCTCTTCCCACTGCAGCGGTTGGGAAAGAGATTTTATCTCCCCGTTTTTTCTCTCCGGACTGAGCTATAGATCCAAACACTGTCTGCCCTGAGCTTTTCCCACAGCTTTTCCCACAGCGGCTGCACCCCAGAACAAAAGGTTTCCAGCGCTGCATCCAGGGCTGGAGAACAAGCCCGGAAAGCGGGAATTGCCCTGTTCCTCCGGCAGCATCTTCCCATCGGGAGCTGACGCTGCTGCTCACTTGAAATGATCCCTTTTGCAAGACGTGATTTGCTTTTGCTTCCCTTTTTCCTGGGGCCGAGCAGCAACTTCTGCTTCCAACTTCTGCTCTGCGGATGACTGCGGAGTTTCCGAATCCCTCGGCACGTGCGAGTCCCGACGTGCAAAGAGCTGGGAACGCCGCGCACTCTCCTGCCTCTGTCCGGTCTTGTTTGCTCGGGTATAAAAGCAAAAAATTCCATCAGAAACAGCCTTTGGGGAGCAAGGCAGCCGCTTGCCTGCTCCAGGGAGCGCTTACTCCTGCACGTGCCATGCAGAGAGACCTGCTCCTAAGGGAAAACATCCCTGTTTTCCCAGGCAACAGCTGCTGCAGCACCAGTGCAGGGCATCGGGGCCACTCGGACCGGGCAACATCAGATGTAGCCTGGGAGCTTTTTATTTAATTTCAAGCCAGGACTCATTCAGGGATCATAAAACTGAACCTGGTACACAAAAAATTGCTGTTAATAACAGTTAATAACTGTTAATTACTGCCTCTATAACCACGGTTTTCCTCGCAGCCCAGGTCTCCAGGCAGCCAGTGCATGGACAATGCTGCTCTCTGCATCGGGGTCAACACAGGGACCTTCATCCACTAAAATATCCCGTTTTCCTTATTCCTTCCTGCATGAAACCATCCTGGACTCCCTGCAGAGCTGTTCCCGGCTCCCTGCTCTTCCCTGCAATTGTCAGATCCCTTTGCACAACCCAGCAATTCCCGTTAAAGCTCTGCTTTCACACAGGGCTCTTGTGGACTTCACTCCCTTGCAAGTGAGCAGGATTTAAGGCAGGAATTCCAATCTGAGTTTGAAACTGGGGTTTTGTCATTGGCATTTTCATGGATTTTTCCTCTTTTTTTTACTCCCACTGCTCTATCGGTTTGGATTGTGTTCAGTTTAAACACCATGGGCTGCAATTGTTGTTATGAAGGGAATATCCACAGGGAATGTTTGCAGGTGAAACATTTCCTGGTGCTAAAGGGCTCCTTATCACTCTTCATTATCCTTATCCTGCCCCACACCCTCCGGAGACAGAGTTCCCTGGGGACCGTGTCCCGGCTCCGCGTGTCCCTCCCATCTCCCTGCATTTCCAGCAAGGTCAGGGCCAGGAAAATCCTCCTTTTTGGAGGATTATAGGCAACAAAAGTCTCGTATTGCTACAGCACAGCAGACAAGAAGGGAATCCCTAAGATATTTGGGCCTTACTTTGACAAGTCAGAGCTGTTCAACCCTCTGAGTTGGAAGTCCAGAACAGTGAGAGTGAAAATCCAGGGAAAAAATCCTTTTTCCCTCCTTTCTCTCTCTGCTTTCTCTGCTCCAGGTGTGGATTGAGGCGTAACCTGAGCCTGAAAAGCAGCTGTTTTGGGCAATGCAAAACAGTAGCTGCTCCGCAGATGAAAGAAGTTTCAAAACCGTGAGCTGAGGAGCTGTCAACAAGAAGTATCAGTCAATGGGGAAAAGGAAGAGCGATTAAACAAGCACTGTTAAAGGCATCAAGAGAAATCTCTGGGCATTTTTTCACTTAAAAATAACACACGATTCACATAAGGAACAGGTTTTCCTGAAATTTCACATAATGAACAACTTTGTCTCCCAGCTTTGACTTTTAAGGACAATTCCTCTGGGCTGCTCCTCTGCTTTCCAGTGCTACCAAGATCAGTAAAATGTCCTTATTGCACTGCACATGCAATATTTGTGTGTTTTTCTTTTACAAGAGGCAGAATTTGGAATAATTACGCCCTGTTACAGGACCTGGTTCCCGCGCAGCCTAAAGGAAGCAGCAGCCAAAGCTCCACCAGGGTAAACTCAGACGTGCAGGGGCTCGATCCACGTTCAGCTTTGAGCTGCATCTGCGCTTGGGAGATGAAATATCAGAGAAATACAGTCATGTCCAAGGAGGGGAATTGGAGAGAGGCAACACCTTTGTGCTTTTTGGAAAAAAAAAAATAGCAGGAAAAGAGAATTGATGGGCTGATGACTCGGGAAAGATGCAAAGTGGCATCGTCACCCTGGCTGCTGGGGCACTTACACAACATCCCGCTTGCAAGGCCGGGAATGCATGGGGGGAATTGGCCATCCCTTCCCGAGGAAGCTCTTTTAATTACAATGGTTGCCACGGTTACTTTAATTCCAGCCCCGCTCCGTTAATCAGGGATCTTGCATAACATTAGCAGCCAATAACCCCCTTGAAACCAACCTAAAGCCTGGATTGTTGTAGAGGATGTTGACGCAAAAAGGGGGGAAAAAAAGAAAAAAATAAAGGCGAAAAAGGAAAAATAAAGGCGGAAAAGGAAAAATAAAGGCGGAAAAAGGAAAATAAAGGCGGAAAAAGGAAAATAAAGGCGGAAAAGGAAAAATCCCCAAGTGTGTTTGTGGTTTCTGCAGTGTTTGCCCCCAGTGAGGGCTGTGTTACTAACCTGTGTACACTATGCAGGATATCAATGCGGACCAGAGCTAAAAGTAAAGCTTTTTGTTTAGCCCAGTATCTTTGCCACAATTTTCTTACGAATCAAAAATAAGCACAATGAAATTGCATCAAATTAAGGGTGCTGAAAGACTTGCTCAAAGTTAATGGTTAGTATGGGGTGAATGAAGCAACACGGCCACCCTGGAACATCAAAGAAGAAAATGCTAAGTTTGGCACAAATGTGCACGAGGCTGCAGGAAAAAGAGGATTGAAACTGCAGGGGAAGTTCCTACAATGCAGTTTGACTGGGAAAGCTCTGCGGAAAATATTCCTGGAATTTAAACACGGCTGCAAGAAGCAAAGCTGACCTTAGTCTAGACAAAAACTCCCTGAAATCCACGCTCAGGCTCCGGGTCTCCGAACCAGGTAAGGAATAGTAATAATTCAGCTAATTGGGAGGCAGATGTAGCAGATGGATCACTGTGATCCATACAAATGCAGACACAAGCGTCCTGGCAAATCCAGGTGTTGGGATGTGAGTGGGAAAACAAATTTCTCCCACTCAACGCAGCCAGTTTTCCAGCACTGCCCTAGAGCATGAGGCAGGTCTCAGCGTCAGTTATCAGCCGGGTAAACTCAAATATAAAATTTCCCGTTAAAACAGATGCAGTCACCTCTTCTTCCCGTATTTTTCCCTCCTATAACTTTGGTTCTCAGGGATTTTCCCTGGACCTGCTCCCTGTCGGCACATTGGAGCGGCTCTTTCCTTTGCACCGTGGAGCAGGCCAGGCTACAGGGCAACCACCCGTGCCATTTTAGCCTAATTTCCAGACCTGGTCCAGTACAAAACTTACTCTCTGAACACCAGACTCAGAAAGGAAGGGCTGTTCATCCCTCCCCAAGGATTGAAATCCGTACGGATGCTTCCCAGCTGCATTTCCCGGGAAAGAGCACAGGAGGATACGTCCAAATAACAACATTCTTCTCCAAGACAGAAAAGCAGCAAAAAAAATTGGCTTTTCATGTACCTGCTCCATGACCTCCCCGCTCTGTGGATGCTCTCTGCGATGCTGAGCACGATCTGGGTTAAAAGCAGAGCAGAAGGAACATTTTCCCACTGTTCCAATACCTCTAGTGCCGTTGGATAGGGAGGAATTCCCATCACGTGGAGCAAAAAACAAGTGCCCAAGTTGAATCCTCGAAAGATGAGGGTTTTTTTGTAAAAAAAATAATGATTATTGCAGGGAAGCTCAAGCAGTAATAAAATCAGCTCCTCTGCTGACTCTTCCTTTGGAAGCTCAAAATAAGATTTGCTGGATATTTCAGCGATACTTGACAGCAGTGTTTTAAAACCTGTCGCCTCAAGTGCCTTCGTGCTGGGCTGCAGCCTCCTGCCATCGGTCTTGGTTCTATCACATCATCCATGAGAAACAGATCGCAGAGCAACTAGGAAAGCAGGGGCAGAGGAAACAGCTCGGATCCTTGCAGAGCCCTGGTGCTTGGTGGCTTGAATCTTTCATTTCATTCATTTCTGGCAATGCAAATAAATAAATATATTAAATAAATCCATCACTTTTGGCTCTAATGGGAAAGACATCGTGAGAGCTCAGCGCAGGTTGCTGCTAAGGCTCCTGCTTTCCTAGCATAACATGGAGACCACATTTCCAAGCAGGTTTTCCAAGCTGACTGGTGTCCGGTGTGGGTTGGAGTTGAGGATGATGATCCAAGGATGAGACCAAGAGGTTGAGAAGACCTGAGGACACCGGGAAGCCCTTGGAGGAGACAGGGAACCTGTGCGTGGTTCACGTCATCAGGAGAACTTCCAGCAGGAATGGGATAAGAGGGTGTTTATTAAAGAATAAGTAAGGACGAAGGAGCTAAGCGGAAAGCCTGGATTGCCCTTTCCTGCACAGATGGCCTTTCCGACCTCTCTTCCCTTCCAAATGACATGGTGAAACCTGAACGTGGTCTGAAAGGA
>VWPW01017395.1:0-17423 GCA_013389825.1 Crypturellus undulatus | reverse complement strand
CTTCTTTTCTTTGACATGTCTAGAGATGGTCTCCAGGTTGAGCTGCTCCATCACTTTTCCAGGGATGGAAGTGAGCCTGACTGGCCTGTAGTTTCCTAGGTCCTCCCTCTTGCCCTTTTTGAAGACTGGAGTGACATTCACTTTCTTCCAGTCCTCTGGCACCTCTCCTGCTCCCCATGACCTCTCGAAGATGATGGAGAGTGGCTGAGCACTAACTCCCATCAGTTCCCGTAGAACTCTTCGGTGCATCTCATCCAGGCCTATAGATTTATGGGTGTCCAGTTTGCATAAATAATCTCTAATCCAATCCTCCTCAACCAGCAGAAAGTCTTCCTCTCTCCTGGCTTTCTGTCTTGTGTCTGGGTTCTGTAGTTCATGGGGACTAGCCTTAACAGTAAAGATTGAAGCAAAGAAGGCATTTAGTAACTCTGTCTTCTCTGCATCCTCTGTCACCAAGGCACCCCCCCCATTCAACAGCAGGCCCATGTTTTCCCTAGTCTTCCTCTTGCTGCTGATGTATTTGTAGAAGCCCTTCCTGTTGTCCCTGACATCTCTTGCTAACTCTAATTCCAAATGGTCATTGGTCTTCATCATTGCATCCCTTCATTCTCTAAGAGTGTTCCCATATTGTTCCCATGTGGTCTGACCCTTTTTCCACATTGTGTATGCTCTCTTTTAATCTTTAAGTTTTTTCTTTAACAGCTCCTTGCCTATCCACACAGGTCTCCATTTTGTTCATATCAAAATGAACACATAAGGGATATTTTTCAGAAACAATATCCAAACGTATTTTCATGTATCTGTCATGTATTTTTTTCATGTATATAGTGTCATTATATACATTTCTACAAAAAAGAGCGACACAATAATTCTATTTATATCGGGTATCTGTCCTACCCTTTTACGGTCTTCAGAAGCAGGGAATGGCATACAGAGTCTCTCAAAAGATGTTTCTTTGTTTTCCCTTCCTTCTAAGCCTGGATATTGTGGGATGTCTCTGAAAATACAAGCCAGAATGAGTAGGTATGAGTGCATGAGAAGCTTTGTCCCCAGCTGGTACTTAAAAGGTCTGTACTTGCTTTTGCAGCAGCAGATACTTTTGCAGGACAATGAGGTTCCTTCCCATCAACAGAGACAGGGATAACACAGAGGTGTAGCACTCACAGGTGGCACCAGGACACCCTATGGAGAGCTCAGGACACTCAGAAGGAATTGTGCCAGAGACAGGTGTCTGTTTACACCACTGCCACCCTTCTGGCCATTACATTGACCTCTGTGAAGCAGTCCCAAATGCTGTGTATTTGGAAATGGACAATGGATTGTTGGTGGGGAGCAGTGTCCAACAGAGAAATTTATCCACTGGGAAGAACAATCATTTCATCACTCTCGCTATCTCTAGCCCTTCTCCTGTGCTGGCCACCAACAAAAGCTGCAGTCTAAAAGAAGAGGCTCCTCAAGAACTAAATAGAACATGAACAAATAGCTGCTCGGCCTCCTTGCGACAGTGTGATCTGCATTTCACTTTCCCCATAAAGCATCAACTTCCCTAGTGAAGCAAATTCCTCCTATAAGGTTAACCAGATGTCAGGTAACTGCTCCAAAAACAAGATGGGGATTAAACATAACTCAAAAATGTGCCTATATTCTTTGGAATAGAGAGCACTGGAATTGTTCCTCCCTCTCACAAAGCGTTCACAGACCCTGCAGACTGCTCTCTCCAAACATCGACCAGGCTTCCTGAAATCTAAAGGAAACAAGAGCAAGACTCTCAGTTTCTGGGATAACAACCAGCATTTAGTTATCAAGAAAGTATGTACCGTATGGAAATGGAGTCAGGAGAGAAACAAAGACAAACAAGTCTCCCAGGAATCTATGAAACACTTCCAGTTTCAGTAAGGAGATGCACTGTGTGGTGGTGCATGTTAACAGACCTTCTGTGTTGCTACAAACACTGTGTTCAAAGGTAGCCATGAAGGGGTGCTCAGAGAGCTTCCCTGCAGTCCACGGCCTTGCAGGTTTTGAAGTCTGGACTGGATCAAGTCCTGAGCAATCTAATCTTGAGCAATCTAATCTTCATAGCTGACTTGGCTTTGAGCAGTAAGTTGCACTAGAGACCTCCTGAGGGCTCTTCCAACCTACGTTACTGTACAATCCTATAAACACCATACACAAGTACAGAAGTCTGGAATCACATGAATTCTGTCTGATAAGAGTCTCACCCAGTGGGTTCTTTTCCCTTGGTTTTCATCTCTGCTTCCTCCTTTGTCTCAGCCCTGGCTAGTCTCCGAGCAGGAAGGCTCTCCCGCAAAATGCAGAACTTGTGAAAAAGATAAGCTGCAAGGATGACACGAGAAGAACTCTCAGAACAGGGGGTGCAGATCTGCTCTTACAAGCTCTCTGAGACATTGTTGTGATTCCCAGGGTGACCTATTTGCTAGTTGGTCTTCAGTCCTTCCTGACACCAGCTCCTATCCAACCCTTACTATCCACAGTGCTGCATTACCTCCTCTGTTAGGAGCTTTGCTTAGCTGGTTCACCTCATGCATCATCTGAACAGTGATTTTGGGGTGCAGATAAATATTGTTGTTTGTCAAGACTATTGGGGAAAGAAATTCTGGAAGTTGTATTTATGTATTTGTACCTCAATTTGCTATCATGTGTATTCAAAGGAAATCCATCATTTCTATGATATTCATGGGGGATTAAAAAAGAGGAGCTGGGTTTCCGTTCTTGAAAAGAGAAATGGAGTCTTGTCACAGCTTGGTACCCTTTGTACACTTGTCCTCTATGTGATTTTTCTCACCAAATTACCACCCACTGATCCCAAGAGATATGTCAACATCCCCATCTACAGCAACTCCCAGCAGAGTTTGTTATTCCCAGTCCTCTTGGACCTCCCAGATTTGACTCCCTTATGCAAAAAACAGACTCCTAAAATGGAAGAGAGAAATTCCAGAGAACAGATTGCAGAGGTTAAACCTACCTCAGCACTGTCAGCAGTAATTTGTGGCTCTCCTGGGGTCTCACTAAATCCCTTGAGACTTTCAGTGATGGGCAAATACAGACACAGAAGGTGCATTCTACTATCCCCATATCCTATGGCAACCTGGCCTCTCAGCATCAACCATAAAAAAATAAATAAATAAAATAAAATAAAATAAAATAAAATAAAATAAAATAAAATAAAATAAAATAAAATAAAATAAAATAAAATAAAATAAAATAAAATAAAATAAAATAAAATAAAGAAAAATATACAAACCTCTATCAGGAATCCGCACTCTCATTACCTTTTGTGTTCTCACTCTCCTCCTCATTGCCTTCTTTTACAAGCACCTCTCCTTCTGCTGAAGACGTCTTAACTTCTCTAGATATTACCTTGAATCTGGAAAAAAGACACTTTTTTGAAAAAAAGATTCCTTGGAACACATCTCCTAAAGACCCAACTCTATATTCTAGGCCATGAATAGAACTTCTGAGCAATGCTGGTCTCAGAAAGAGTTCAGCAGTATCTCGCTAGACAGAAGTCTCATTTTTTGTCTCTGTGCTCCTCAGGCCCAACAGATCCTCACCCTACATAGTATTTCATATTATTTTCTTGGGACATTAAAATACTCAAAACAGAGGACTTATATACACGTGGTCTTTGATGCACTCTCTAAGACATGTTTTTCATTTTATAATCAAAACAATGGAAATATTAGAATTTTATTTACATTATTTTTTGGCAATCTCACTGAAAAGAAAGAGAATGAGCAGTGGAAATCTTATAGAAAACACCTAAATCCCTCTCTGTATCAGACTGATTCCATCTAATCTGAATAATAGTAAAATGTAAAANCTCTATATTCTAGGCCATGAATAGAACTTCTGAGCAATGCTGGTCTCAGAAAGAGTTCAGCAGTATCTCGCTAAACAGAAGTCTCATTTTTTGCCTCTGTGCTCCTGAGGCCCAATAGTATGACCCTACATAGTATTTCCGATTATTTTCTTGAGACATTAAAATACTCAAAACCGAGGACTTGCATACATGTGGTCTTTGATGCACTCTCTAAGAAATGTTTTTCATTTCTTAGAGAGTGCATTCTCATTTCTTCCAATGAGTAGTAGAAATTTTATGCAAGACACCTAAATCCCTCTCTGTATCAGACTGATTCCATCTAATCTGAGTAATGGTAAAATGTAAAAGACTAACTGCAAAACAAACTTAATACACAACTTAAAACAATACACAACTAAAATATTCTTAGTGGTAAAATATTATCACTAATAACTGCTAGCATGAGTGAGTCTTTCAGTATGCATGCAATAAAATCCTTATCCAATAGGTGTCCCTATGCGGGAGAAGAAAGGTTCAGCCTGGTGATGGATTCTAGAGCCGTACAAGCTTAGGGCAGTGGCTGGAGAGTTGCATGACAGAAAAGGGTCTGGGGATGTTGGCTGAGAACTGGCTGAACATGAGCCAGCAGCATGTCCAGGTGGCCAAGAAGGCCAACAGCTTCCTGGTTTGNCCTGGCTTAAATCAGGAAGTGTAGCCAGCAGGACCAGGGAAGGCATCGTCCCCCTGTACTCAGTGCCTGTGAGGCCGCATCTCAAATACTGTGTTCAGTTTTAGGCCCCTCACTACAAGAAAGATATTGAGGTGCTGGAGCATGTCCAAAGAAGGACAATGAAGCTGGTGAAGGGGCTAGAGCAGAGACCTTATGAGGAGTGACTGAGGGAGCTGGGGTTATTTAGTGTGGAGAAGAGGAGGCTTGGGATGACCTTATCATTCTCCACTACTACCTGAAAGGAGGTTGTAATGAGGCAGGGATTGATCTCTTCTCCAAAATAACTACAGATAGAATAAGAGAAAATGGTCTCAAGTTGCTCCAGAGGAGGTTCAGGTTAGGCATTAGGAATAATTTCTACACAGAAAGAGTAGTCAAGCATTAGAACAGGGAAGAGGTGGACTCACTGTCTCTGGCAGTGTTCAAGAACTGTGTAGATGCGGCACTTAGGGACATAGTTTAGCAGGATAGTGTTGAAGGGTTGGACTCAGTGATCTTCAAGGTNTCTACACGGAAAGAGTAGTCAAGCATTAGAGCAGGGAAGTGGTGGACTCACTGTCTCTGGCAGCGTTCAAGAACTGTGTAGATGAGGCACTTAGGGACATGATTTAGCAGGATGGTGTTGAAGGGTTGAACTCTATGATCTTAAAGGTCNCATAGTTTAGCAGGATAGTGTTGAAGGGTTGGACTCAGTGATCTTCAAGGTCTTTACAATCATAATAATTCTATAATTCTAAACTCTTACAAGTTACAATGAAGTCTTCTCTATCTTTTCCCCTGCTTAGTTCACCTTTTATACTTTATATTTAGGTGGAGCTTGAGTGACTCTAGGCATACTTATTTTTGTTATTGATTGGTGTAAAATTCTCTCACTTCTCCCTTAAAGATATAACCAACAGAAATACAAAGCACATGCTCAGTGAGAGCTGTTTTATCAGCTGCATGGCACCATCAGGTTCCCATCTCCACAGGGAATACAGCAGAGCCTGGCCTTGGTGTCTCCACCCTCCATTACTCCTCTTTGCAGGTGCTAGGAGGGTAGTGTTGCCTAGGGAATCAAGGAGGAATAGAGGCCATGCATACCAACCATCCTGGAAGTAGCAACTGTGTCTCACCCTAAGGAAGTTTCTGTAATGCTCCAACTTCTGTTAGGCCCTAGCTTTTCTCTCTTCTCCCCCATTTGCTCTAATTCCCCCCTTCTCAAGAATTTTCTCATACTAGGGATGAAAAGTAAATATACTCACTGAGGAAACAGGTGGATATGCCCAGAACAAGTAGGAGAAAGAGAAATTTCTTTGACCAATGCAACCAATTTTCTCTGCAACAATAACAGACAAATCTGAGATGACTTCAGGAAAATGAGATCAGTGCTCACAGAGGCTTTTCTACCTCTCAAAGACTTAGTTGCCTCTCAACAGCCTTCGCACCAAGGGCACTTGCTTTAGTTCCTTTGTAACAAGCTGCTCAGCATATAAACATTTGCTTTGACTGCTCACTGCTCCTGCACTGAAGGCAAATGTTTCTGAGGTGTTTTTCTCCTCCAAGTCTTTCCTAAGAGTCAAGAGGCTGCATCTGCAGAGCGGAGGAGCCCAGCAACCCAGCACCTTCTTTTCCTTCAGGTCAGGAGGAAAAGTAGCCTGACCTCATGCCAACAACATGTTACTACCCCTGCCACTGCTTTGGCTTCTTCCTGTGGTCCTTCTAGGATTAGCCTTTGCACATAAAAAGGATCCTTCTATACATTTCTAGCACCCCTGAACAGCAGGAAATAACACCATGGAGTTTGCATTGCTGCAGATTGTATCTAGGACATGGTTTAACAGGTGTGGTGTTGAAGGGCTATAGGTTGGACTCAATGATCTTGAAGGCCCCTTCCAACCATATTGTTTCTGTGATTCTAGTCCAAGTAACTTGATGGGCCATGGGAGGCTATTAGGGGACAGTTCCATAGGATTTCAACCCAACTCTGAGTTTCCCTGGAAAAAATGCAAACTTACACTGAGCAGCTGTTGTACCACATATCCATACTTATTCAAGCTTAATAGAAAATTTCTGTAGAATGTCATTTTCACTTCATTTCCTCGGATAACAAGAACGCCAATGCCCTTTAAAGTAAAGTTGGTGTCTTGTCTATTCATTATGATGCGATAGAAAAACCGCAAGGTCTCCTTCATACAACTCTGCACAATTTCTAGAGAATAAGGGATATTTGAACATATCTTCTCATAGTTCACTCCCACTTTTCTAATGTCACCTGGAAAAACAGAAGGAACAATGTAACTCATATAACTTATATAACTCAAAGCATTCATAAAGTGCTAGCAGCTTCCAGCACAATATTTGTATAGAGCTGTTTGATCTTATCACACAGGATGGCTCCGTAAAGCTGCTGATGTAGGTTTCTCGTTAGGTAAGTTCAAAGTACACTACTAGCTGAAGTACCAAATACACAGTAGTGATTTCTTCATCATAAAAACCAAAAGAAAGAAGTTCCCCCATCTGCTATGAATACTATGCAGGGTGGCAGAACAAAGTCAGGAGAATGCAACCAGTTTCCATGACAAGTATGTAGGTTGTTAGGCCATGTAACTGTGCCCACACTCCATGCGTTCCTGGTTTCAGGAGACTTATCTATAGCTCATCACAAAGAGATGATTAGTAAAACACAATGACTGTATGACAGCCTCTTAGAATCTTCTGGACATTGCTGATGACCCAGCAAACTTGCGGAACAAATATCTCTGCTTTTGGTACTAAAGTTCTGTCCCCAGGGGATGCCCAATGAATGGGACATCAGGGACAAGTGGGGGTCAAGAGACAGATCACAGCACTAAACTTAGTGCTGTACAGGGCGCTGATATCTCTCTACAGGCATATCAGTGGCCAGAAGTCACAGAAAATTGAACCATGGATGGGTACTATACTTCCCTGCATTTCCATCCTGGTTTCTACGCTCTGTACAGCTGATTTTGATCCACTTTCTTAGATAAAGTTGCCTGTGTAGGGATCAGCATGACCGTAGACATCAATGGTTCGATTTGCTGTGAGTTTGAGGTGTCTGCCATCACTTGTAAGCAGGAATACTAAATACTTCAGAGGAAAAAGAGATTTTATTTGATCTTCTTACCAGGAACATCTGTGCTGTTTTGTTTCAGCTCACAGGCCTGTGCAACAGTCTTGGACAATGAAAACATAGGTCTCCGAAAATTGCGCACTTCACCATTTTCAAAAGATATCCACTTTTTAACGTAGAATGTCCCAAGTCCTGTTACTCTGACACCATAAGGCTAGAAAAAGAAGAGAAGGATAACCACTTTCAGGCTGAGAAATAATGCCTCAACTCTAGAGTTGAGAAATAGAGTTGAATAGAGCTGAGAAAACCTGTCTGAATATGGAGATGGGGGTGTGCTTTGTTGCCCCAGCCATTGCTGATGCACATAGGGACAAGACAGAGCACTTGGGAAAGCGCAAGAGCTGATCCACATATTCTGGACTTTTTATCTCTCTTCACCCTCTAAGAAAAAATGTGGTGAAGTAAAATAAAGGACAAGTCTATCCAACCTTTCAGCTAAATATCATCCAATGGGTGTGCAACAATTGAGCAATTGGAATAAATCTTCAAAATATCCCAGGCTGTCTGTTTGATCTCTCTAATCTGGGAACAAAGAACAGATAAATTCCAACAAGTTTTGAATGCGTTCACATACTAGAGCTGCTTTACAATTTGTCTAAATTTATGGAGAAGCTGACACATTTATAAACTGCAAGGTAGTTCTGGGAAAAAAATATGGCACTTGATGCCACAGAAGTGTCAGGACTCTTGAAGCCACACAGGTGAGGGGAAGAATAGCATGCAGTCACACCTTCTGCAGCATGAGCTGTTGTCGAATGTGCTTTGACACACTGCCCCAGATAGTAGTGACATCTGGAAAATAAGGGAAAGGCATGTCATACTCTACATCAGCAAGCTCCGAGGCTGTCAGCACATTCCTAAAAAAGGAGATGGCATTTGCTAGTGTGATCCAATATACTTCACAGTATAAAACTATCCATGTCATGGGCTGTATCTTTGGCTGACCCCAAATTATCAGCCCTACAATGCCCCAGGAGAGGTCTGGAGCTGCAAGAGACTTTTACCTGAACCACTCCAGCTCTTTCATCGAGCTGGATGCTCAGGGTGGGCAACCCCAGTGAAAGACCAACAGTGACTCTAGGGTCATGGAGATCTGCTTGATGTTGCACCAGTAAGCAGGGACTGCATCAGGGCCAAATTGACACTAGAGCCAGGAAGAGACAGCTGGTCAGGTCTCTTGTTGCAGCCATCAATTCTGCCTAGCTCTGTGATCCCAGGTTTTCTGCAGCCATTATTTAAAGTTGCTATTATCTACAGTAACACTCATGAAATATCTCCCAAGAGCCTCACCTTTGCAGGAAAGCTTCTTGAGTGTGGGAAACGTGAGCAAGCTGCACCTCTCAAGGTCAGTGATCAGGGCTTCCATGTTTGCCATACCCTTGCTTTGGGTCAATATATGTAGTTGGATGGCGAAAGATGTTTATTGCTCCCTATTAGGAAATATCTTCTCTCTCATCTACTCGTCCACACTTTACCAAACTGCTTCAGCACTGTCCTGCAGCCTGTCTTCATCTTCTGTCTCGTTGCGAAGCAGTTGCTTTAGAGAAAGCAATGTGATTGTTCCCCAGCACCCGGGTAACCAAAGCCCCCCAGGAAAGGGTAAGGAAGGTCTGAGGAACCTTGAGGAGAAGGGATCCGTCACCAGGACACAGGAGAACCCCACTGTGACCTCAGTCCATGTCACAGGGCAGCTGCAGGGCTCCCTTTAGCTCCAGTCAGGGTGGCCTTGTGGTGGGCAGGGGGCTGCACTGGGCATTTTGGACAGTTGACCTCACCCCACTGCCCACTGCCTAGGAAGGCTGTGGGGCAGGGACGTCCATGAGCCTCTGAGATAGGTGAAACCTGGAATATAACTGATGGCATTGGGTTTGCTCTAGAAAGAAGAAATGAATGAACAAATAAAGCAACCTGACTGTACTCATTCAGCCTCTGGAAGGGAAGGGCTGATGCTGATTTGGCTTGCTTTGTCCATAAACACGGAGAAAGCAAAGAGCAATTTCCTCTCTCACTTGAGATACATTTTCTTTCTCCCATCATGATTACTGTCAAATCTGTCAAAATTCAATAACTTCATTCCACTTAGATAAGTCATTTGCAGTTACATTGCTGTATTATCTGTTCTGTTCATTTGTAGGTACTGGTAATGAGCAGCAGGAGTCAAATCTAACAAAAAAAGGACCAGAGCAGCTTTTTGTTATAACTTCTAAGTCATAGAAAGCTATTACATTTTCAATATTTTAGTTTACATAACCACCCAGATGTATCCACATTTCTTAGTTCTACTAATCCCTGCTACAGTACAGGATAGTTCTGTGCCAGCCTAGTATGGTGCATGAATAATTAATTATTCATTAGTTGATTTTGCACCTCTTCTGGTGTTACCTTTCAACAACTTCTGTACCGTGAGCTGGATTAAACTGCCCTCCTTGCAGTTCTTCAATTTAGTATGAAAAACAGGCCTAAAACAAGGTCAGAAAAGACCTTCTGTTGCAGGGTGTGTGACCTTGAGCATTCTTTTGTTTTTATTTTTTCTTTTTATTCTTTTCTTTTTTTCCTGCAAAACTATAGTGGAAATTTCCTTGACAGCACAATGATGGAAATGCACTGCCCAGCTTTTTCACTGGTCTTACATGCTGCCTCTAAAGGTACTGGTTTACCAGCAAGAAAGTGTTTGAGAATAGGTGTTGGCACAGGGAATTTTATTCTCCCAGCTTGTGTCAAGGTTTCAGTTTCTACTAATCCTTTGTGAGATGCTTCAAGGTTGAGTAATTAGGCATTCTGCCATGACTGGGAGCCAAAAAGCATAGCATGTCCCTTGGAAAAAGTAGAACCTTGTTGCCATAGTCCCCATTAACATCCCGTCTTTCCTATCTGGATATGTAGCAAGAGGAGCCAATGCAGAGTGGATGGCTCCTAGTGATTGATATAGACTTACGTTTCCTTTAAAAGCTCCAGAATATATGACAATGTCATGTTATATTGTCTATTTGTTGTACAACAGTGACATCTTCTGGAAATTTTTAATGCTTGCAGCTTTTTAGCCAATACTGCAGGAGCAGTGGTAGGATTTTGTTTAAAATTTTGCAGTAAGCAAGTAAATGTATATCAGATCACCTGCCTTGTGAAAACAAATCTCTCCCTTTGTCTCAGGTTTGGGATCATAAAAAAACACATACATCTGGTTCATGGAAAACGTGTTTGTTAAGAGAATTGATTATATCTGTTACACTGAGAACAGTTGCAGTCAGAGGTCTATAATCCATCATTAGCTGCTGCTTGCTGTAAGGTTTCTTTAGAGACCATCCAGGATCATAGTAAGGAGAAGGAGGTCATCAGAAACATATTTACTAACTCCTGGAGAATTCAGAGTTCTTTATTTACAGCTTGTTCAGAGAAGATCTACTAAGGGTTATTCCTAGAGAGATTATGGCTTAATACTTCATTGCATAGTGAAAGTGATAGTGGTCTGCATTGGTCAGATCTCACTGTTTATATTTCCCTGGAGGTGTTCAAGAAACATGTAGATGAGGCCTTTGGGGATATGGTTTAGCAGGTATGATGGTGATGAGTTTATGGTTGGACTTGATGATCTTAGAGGTCTTTTCCAGCCATAATGATTCTATGATTCAAGGTCTAAAATTCTAGCCACAGATAAGACTCAAGGTTTAAAATTTGGTAACTCATAAATACAAAATCTCTAAATGTAGCTTGTATTCCGGAGTTTACAGTATTTTACTTAGGATTCCAGTTGTATAGTTTATTGTTAAATGTTAGGTCTAAAACATTAGATGAAGAATTGTAAGACTTGAACCTCCCCCCCAAAATAAATTGTAAATACTTATGGGGGCTTTGTTGCTTTCCCCTCTGCCAGTCAGCATTCAGCCATGTGGTCTGAGGTCTGTGTTTTGTTCTAGGTCCTGGATTAGAACAGCAGACAGGCTGGGTCAGTGTCTTCCTTTAGAATATCAAATTCGATGTTTTTCCACCTAAGGAGAAAAAAAAAAAAAAAAACACACATACAAAAAAAACCCAGAGAAGTTTGATGCTTTTCAATACTGTCTGAACTGCTCGTGCTATGTCTACTTGGGTGGTCTGTGACTGCCCTATCCAACTCTTGCTTGCCTAAACCTTGGGCCTTAAAAGATCAACCCTAAAGTGTGCTTATGGAGTGCCTATTTTGGAGATATGGCAGAAGCTGTGTAGCCAGGTTGGATTAAGACCAGAGGTGTTTGGCCAGAATATTTCATTCGTGTCCATCAGACACTGGGGACTTTGGGGGCTCTGGGCAAAAAAAGACAGCGTGGGTGTTTCTGCTTGGGGAGACATGCTAGGATCTCCTCCTTCACATGGAAAAGATGCTGTGAGTAGTGGGGTAGAAGAGCTTGTCCCACTGTGCTGGTGTGGAAGAGGAGTCACGAGACACGCTGATTCTAAGTCAGTTTGTCGTCCTCTTCTCCTGTGGCAGCATCATTAGAATGCTCCTTATATTTTTCTGGCTAGTAGCCCCACTACATTGGACAAGTCGAAGAGCAGGTCTACTGTGTGGCACCCAAGGGAACCTGAATAATGTAATCAGTTCTTGTGAGGGAGGAGGAGAAGGCATTGGCCACCAAACTGTCTGAAATGCCCACGGATTCCTGAAATTACCTCACACTTTCCCCACATACCCCAAAGTCCATGCAACAGTCCCAAGAACTGTAAAGCTGTGCACCTTAGTTGACTCTCTGAGAGACACCAATTTCCCGCAGATAGCATGGAAAATCCAAAGAGCAAAAGACTAAAGTGTCCATCTGAGATGTCTTCCGGTGTAAGGACAGTGCTGGCAAGTTGTGAGTAATGTTTGAGACCTGCTCTCTTATGTCAAGTCTAAGAGAATTCTGTTTCATGAGTAAACAGCAGCCAAGAGAGGTTGTGGAGTGTCCTTGTTTGGAGATCTCCCAAACCCACCTGGATGCCACCCTGTGCCACATGCTCTGGGTGTCCCTGCTTGAGCAGAGGGGTTGGACTAGATCATCTCTAGAGGTCCCTTCCAACCTTAACCATTCTGTGATTCCCTGCGAGACCTATTATTTTACACCTGTCAGAAAGAAACTTTTAATTCCTAACAGAAATATTTCTCTTGGTCTTGTGTAGTACTGGGTTATCTAACAGCATGTCTTCAGTGACAAGCCACAGATACTCAGGCTTGAGCTCTGTCTTCTTGATCACACTCAATCAGCATAGAGAAGACATTTTCCAAAGGGAATATGACTCACCCTTAATGCTATTTTCTCTGAATAGGATCTTCCAATTCTCAAGGCCCATGTACTTTTTATTCCCAATGTAACTTTAAAACAAAGCATTAATATTAATCTTACGATGAAGAAAATGTAAACTTCAGACCGAGCTACACCCAAAGTTAATCTTTAATGTATTATCCTTTGTTTCAGTTCCACTGTCCAGAGTTCAACCCCCTTTCTCAATATATTTCAGATGTTAGGATATTCCCTTCCCAACAACAGGTAAAAATCCAGTTTTAACTCTCATATAAGATTTGCTTTTGCTATTACAGAATGGACATTCCGCAGTTTGTGCTGTGGTTTTAAACCCCGCAGATGACCAAGGACCTCACTGCACCTGCGACACTCTGCTCTTTCATAATTCATCGCACATATAGAAGGCAAGAAGTGATCTTCAGGCACAGAAGTGACTTTCAAGAGAGAAAGGCAGAATTTAAAACTCAGTATCTGATTCTTGCTTGCATTTTCCATCTCTACAGCTACATACTTCTTTTCTGAAGATGTGCGTGTATAATTCTTTGCTACCCTACATGATTCAAATCCTAAGTATAACGTCTCCGGCATAGAGGAAAACCTGCTATCCTGTAGCATTAGTTCCCTTCCTTCATCTGCTCAGGTAAGAATCATTCTTCAACAAAGAATAATGGCTGTCACTAACTTGTCTTTTCCACGTAGACTCATTAAAAAAAAAAAAAAATTGGGACAGAGAGGATAGAGCTGTGGGGAACAGTGGGATAAACTGGCTACTTGGGTTCGGTCTTTCTTTTTTTCTTTTTTCCCAAATGGAATTTAAATATTTTTTTGTCTGGGCAGTATGGCCATTTAGCAGTACATATACCACCAGGAGAATAACAGAAGAAATGCTTTTTTTTCTTATAATGGCATACTTTAATTTCTTTTCTCTTTGAAAAGTACTGCTTTTTTTCTCTCTCTTTTAGAGCAATTACTAACCAATTTTCAATAAGCACCGATTTTAAGCTATCTATTTAATTCTTTAGGAATGTGTTTGTGATCTCTGAAGTTTTAATTCCATAATGATATGAGTTTGTGGTTACTGGGATTTCTTTTGGTCTCTCCTAGGATGGCAAGAAATTTTAATAGAAATAGGCATAACAAAAACATCTGATTTTGTAGCAGAAATATCAGTGTTGCTAAATAAGGTTTCTAGGTCGATCTGTGTTCTGAGTGAAATTCATCTGCCCAGAAATGGACAGGATTTGTGCTTCTGTATACATCTGACCTTGATCTTTACTTTTTGACTCGCACTTTCCATACAAATGCACCAGCACAGTTTATCATCTCAGCCATGTGTAGAAATTAAAATTTGGGTGGGTGAATGGAACTTCACTAAATTTAAAATGGGCCCAGGTGACTCATTCTGTTAAATACAGCTAAGAGAGAAGGTTCATTTGTCTAAACATGAGTATTTTGAGTAATTCTGGAGGCTGTATGAGTAGCCTTCAGCTGCCAATACAGATGGGAGCTTGCCATTAAATTTGCAGTTAAACTGAGAATTTCCAATTAGAGCAGATGAGTTGAATTCTTCCCCAGTGACTCCACTTGTGGTTACCCAGTTGGCCAAAAAGGGCGGCTGCCTTTCCCAATGCAAGGATTAACAAAGCATAAGATAGACTGGTCCTTTGGCTTGCAGCACAAATGTGCCTCTTCTGGCAGCATCCCTTTTGGTCAGGTCAGATGTAGATGTGAGACCTGTTAACCGGGGCGCAGTGATGTATCCAGATCCTGCAGCGCACATCCATGAACAACTGCTGAGAAGCCATCAGAATGGCTGATCTCCCTATCTGCTTGCTAACTACACATTATTGAATGATAATTAAGTAATAAAGTTGCTACACTGAAACCAACCAGCAACATAATGGAGAAGTCAAAGTCCAAAACGACCAGAAGGACCAGAAACAGGGAAAGGCATGTTTGTTAGTGCAATTCACCAAAGTTGACTCCGATGCAGCTCTCTAAAATATATCAAGGTTTGCATCAGAGCTGAATTTAGTCAGTTGTGTCAGTTACTTGCAGTAAATCCTGAGTGAAGCCAAAAGGGCTGTTAAGGGGAGGCCATATCCACACCCTGCAGTGTGACTGCTTGCAGGGCACGGTGTCAGCAAGAAAGCCAACCTTTTGGCTTCCCCATCCTGCAAGCCCAGGGTTATAAGTGGGTAAATTTTTCTCTCTTGCATACTGTGTCAAAAATCCCTGGAAACATGTTAGATTTGAAGAAAATTCTCAGGAACCACACTATAAATTGAAATATCTGGAATGACAGGAGGTTCTCCTAGTTATTCTGATGTCTGAACTCAACTGTTTGTTAGACTGGTTTGTGCCTTTTGAACATGCAATCCAGGAAAAGTGCAATCTGAGAAACAGTAGATTCATTTAGGAGATGATTTCCCACTTACATATACTTCCCTTCTGTGTTCATTGCATAGCACCTGTGTGACCATCCCACATGTGAGGCTGTAGACATGGAGAAGACAAGGTGGCTCTTGATCATTGCGGCTCTCCTTACAGACATTAATGTCTCAGGTAATGCTTTCATCTGCTCTTTTTTTGCAGCCCTGATAGGTTAAAGTCTGCAGGGGATACGAAGTGCTCACTCAGAGGACCACGATCTTCTGGCAGGACCTCATTTCAATTTCAAAAGAAACAGAGCTGCCCTGCCAGGTTCATAGAATCGCAGAATCCTTAAGGTTGGAAGGGACCTCTAGAGATCATCTAGTCCTACCCCGTTGCACACGCAGGGCCGCCTAGAGCACGTGGCACAGGACTGCATCCAAGCAGGTCTTGAAGATCTCCAGAGAAGGAGACTCTACACGCTCTCTTGGCAACCTGTTCCAGTGCTCTGTCACCCTCACTGTCAGGAAATTTTTCCTTAAGTTCCTGTGGAACTTTTGGTGCTTCAGTTTGTGACTGTTTCCTCTAGTTCTGTCAGCAGCCACCACTGAAAAGAGGGCATCTCCCTCCTCCTCACTCCCTCCCTTGAGGTATTTGTATACATTGATTAAATCCTCTCTCAGACTTCTCTTCTTCAGGCTGAACAGGCCCAGCTCTCTCAGTCTTTCCCCATAGGGCAGGTGTTGCTGTTGGGGAATCCATCTCCTCCGAGCTTGAACTCGTGTCCCTTTTGGGAGTTGGGGGATCGTAGCCCAACTCAGCTTTGCTACATTTACTCCTTCTGCAGCACAAATAGCATTGTGCTGCATTGTGCTATCTGTGCTGCAGGACAACAAAATACCTGAATGCTCCAAAGCAAAATCCTCCTTTATAGAAGTAATAATAATATAACTATTAAAATTGTTTCCTTTAGGTATTCCCAAGTAAGCAAGTCCCTGAAAACACCTTGTGAGCTTTTGTTCATTGTTTGACACATTTAAACAATTGTGATCTATTGTCTCTTGACCTGAATGTGTATTAACAGAAGAGACCAAAATTGCTAGTGAAAATAATGACTTCCAGTTGTTCCTCAATGTCTGGATGAGGGCACTTTTATCTGTCCCAGACCTCTGTGTCTATCATACTGGTACATATTTTGGCTGTTTTCATACAGATAATCCCCAATGTTTGTTCTTTCAGAAAATTTTGAAGTCACCTCTCCCGGGAGCGTAACAGGGCTTGTCGGCAAAGATACACTGCTATCCTGCCAGATCTCCTCCACAAAGCCACTGGACAGCATAGAAGTGCAGTGGAAGAAAATCACAGCTGGGCAAATAGAGACCGTGCACCTATACAAACAACAGAGTGGTGACATTCCAGGGCCAAAATATGCTGGGCGAACTGTATTGCCAAAGGATGGACTTGCTTATGGGAATGTGTCTCTAGTACTGAAGAGTGTCCAACCAGCGGATGAGGGAACATACAGCTGCATCGTGAAGTCCTGACACCACCACTACGCTCATCACTGCAGGTTGGAGATTCCATGGGATGAGTGGGGAGGGTGAAAAGGTCTTTACAGAAGGAAAAAACTATCTAAAAGTCCAATGCCCCCAGCTGACTGTCCATGCAACCCAACATGTAACCCAACTCCTTACCTCTCAAATCACATCACCCAGTGGGCCAAATGGCACTTCCTTTTGATCTGATTTGACACTAATTCTAAGTCAGAGGTAAGAGAGAAGTCCGTAAGTGCCTGATAAGAACTGCACTCATGTGCCTCTCCCTAGGAGGTAAACTGGGGAACCACTGGGCAGACAAATATGTGCCCACGCCCTGCAAGAACTAGCCAATGAAGCTGGCCAGCCTTGTAAGGGTAGTCGTTGTTATTCTGGGCAAGGAAGGAGATTTTAACTCTCAATACTGCTTCCCTGAGTCTTTAAGGAAAGACAGGGCTACATTTGGCCATGCATGATGAGAAGCAGTTGCATTGCATGGTGCAACAGAGCAGGCAGGAACAGCTTGCTGATTCTGCCAGGAAACTGGAAACTAAGTTCTTATGCCAAAGGATGCTGC
>VWPW01017391.1:0-10754 GCA_013389825.1 Crypturellus undulatus | reverse complement strand
ATCTCTGCATTCCCTGACTACGCTAAACTTAGCTGATAATACTGAATCACTCCCATACTTCTAAAAATAAGTGCTTCCTTGTGTGTTGAACTTTGCTTACCTGAGTGGATTCATTCAAGTCTGTGGGGAAACTATAGCTTAGGGGAAAAGACTTGACCAATATAGATGATGCAAAATTCGGTGCCAAAGAAAAAAGCATGAAAAACAACTTAGCCATAAGCTGCTGTCAGCCCTAAAGAGTAAGCCCCAAGGCCACTTGTTTTTTCAATTAGGTCCACTCTTTTATCAAATAAATGAGATATGGATCTAAAACTAGGAATGAGAAAATGGCTGAGGCCAGGGTGAAAGTAGGAACATGTCAGCATAAAGTTAGAAGCAAAGACAGAAAGTTTGGCAGTAGTGTGCAATGAATGAAAAAATGAAAAAAAAAAAAATAAAAGCACAAAAGTCCAGAATAAAGGAAGAAAGCAAGAAAAGGAGTTTCTTGAAATTGTGGAAGAACTGAAATTCATATAGATCCATTTTCTTTTACCATAGGGGAAAAAAAAAGAAGCAATGCTTGCAGTAAGTGACTGTTGGGGTTGAGATGGGGTGTAGATCGCAGGAACATGAGAAATGACCATTGAAGGGGAAATTTTTCTTCAAATTAGATGTTTGTGTATTCATAGGCTTCTAAAAATGACTTTTTATTCTTGAGGAGGTGATTTCCCCTGTTCCATGTTGGCTGTTTGTATGAATCCTTCATGTTGAAAGTAGAGATCATATTCAATTAAGGTTACCTGAAATAGGTGGAGCTTTGAAAAATAACCCTGGCATCAATGCAGAGGGATACAGGCTTTTGCTCTTCCTTCAGAAATTACTTACAATGGAAAAAGGTCCTGTTTGTCGCCTCTCTATTCTTCATCCCTTCATGACCACTAGGCAACTGCTGCTGCCTTGTCCAGGACCTTCCATAGTCTTTCTATCAGTGGGACTTAAGTCAATTTCATTTTCCAGAAAATGCTCTTTGACAAACCATTGACTTTCATGTTCTTAGGTTAAATCAACTGATTAATGTATTTGTGTGTAGGATTGAAATTCTAATAGTGTTCACACAAATCTAATGGGAAAATACAACGGATGAAAGAAAAATGAGAGAAATACATTAAAAACCTCTATAATAAATAGGTTTTCTCTCACTGTCTGTAATAAATTAGTATGTTCTGTGCAGGCATTGCTGTTGACATATCTTAGGGAAGGATACAGTCATCTCACAATACTCACAATTGATAGGTGTAGGGAAGCATGAAGGTTGCTTAGAGTTGTAGTTGACCCAGTTGTATTTTTCTAGAGTATCTGGGAGGCAAAACACCGGGAGAGGGGCACATGGGGGACACTACGGTGCAAGGGATCCTTGTATTTGACAGAAGATTTGAGTGTGGTCTACCGAAGTGAGTGGGAAGGTGCAGAGGCTTGGGATTACTCTGGGAGCAGCAGGCAACAGTTGTCTCTGGAATTAAAGGGGTTACTACATCCCGAGGTGAAAAGAATTTGGCAAGGAGCCAAGTCTGGCGAGTGAAGAAGTAGGGAGCTTAGAGTATGTTTAGTTACCAGGACTTTGCATGGCAGGCAGGAACAGCAGTGAATTTTTTTACAGGGATACAATGTCCATTTCACCCCATAAAGAAGCTTTGGTTTCGTAGATGAATGTTGTCTCTCTGTGACTGTGCGTGAAGCTGTTGATCTTGGGAGGGGATAAAACCATGTGTAAATGAGAAGAGAGGAGTGTATCGGAGTGCTATGGAGGACAGGAACATTGTTGCTGTGACTTTTAGAAGCCTTCAAGGGCAAGATTGAATGCTTTCCTTCAACTAGTTCTTTTTCTCTGTCAACTTCTGGGGCAGAAAACTTTCATTTTCTGATCTGAGATTTTTGTAATGCCTAATCAAAGAAGTGCTTTGGATTGAGTTTTTCTTTATGTGCCCGTGCTGATAAACTTCTGGGTGAACTGAGCCGTGCATGATTTTAGCCAGCAGCTGTATGAGAAAACTACTATTGTTTGAACAGTTTTGGAGGGAGCAGGCTGCAGTTTGCGTTTCTCCCTGCGCACACTCTCTTTCTCTGTTGATCAGTAACCTAAGCATTACAACCCAAAGGAGCTGAATGCAAATTTTGACAGCCTTTCTGGTGTCAATTTAAAGAGGATTTTAATGAAGACAGATGGAGGTTATCGCATCATTATTTTAAAACGTGGCAGATAGATGATAACAGACTGAGTCTGTTTCCCCGCAATTACAGCTAATTGTATTGGCACAGTAGAGTGTAAGGAGTAGGAGCAGTTTCTTCTGTGGATAATTTCATGAGTTTCTGTACATATAGCTTGGAACAGTACCAGAAAATAGGGAAGGGCAGGTTCCCTTCAGCCAGGATACCTGTTTGGCTGGGGAAAGTTTTAGGCAAACTTTCAAACTCTTTGCAGAGAGTAAGCTAATTTAAATCCTCACTTATTTTGTGAATGCTGACTACTAGATAAGTCCTTTACTGTTTGTTAAACTTTTATTTCAAGTTGAATCCAAGCAAATCCAACTGTTCCCCCAAAATAAGAGTATTATTTTGAGATTAAAAACACAAGTCTCAGTTGCCTGTTCTGACACTCATTTCCTATGTTTTCCATTTGCAAAGTAGAGGTGCAACCTGTGCTGTTCCCTATTTTTCTTTTGATGTGTTCAAACATGGGAGAAGGGGGCGGAGAAATATAATTGCTAATGTATAATAATGTAATAATCAGATAATAATAATCAGATGAGTGATACTAATTATTTTGAATGGCTAAAATTCTAATGGTTGCTTTCAATAGAGGAAAGTGAAGCTTGCTCTGAAACCACAATTTGAACAATTTGACTGAAACTGTTAATACTTCAGCACTTTATATGGAGCCCTTTACAAACATGACCTTTTATGGTACGTTACAAGGTCAGTCCATGCCAAGGTGTGCCAGGCTTTACTTTGCTTTTGGCAGTGCATTAGGAGATATTGCACCGACTGTGGTGCCTTTCTGTGTGATACCTGTGAGTGAGTGTGACTCTTTTTTAGCACTTGACATTGGTATGAAACGAAAGCAAGGAAAAAATAGGGATCTAGGAGACTTACCTAACTTATTTAAACTCTTACATATTTTCCCAACTGTCTTTCCAAATCCAGTTTAAAGTGATATGCATTCAAAGCCTTAGACTTAGACTTGGTTCATCTCATGATACATAGTAGCATTACTCCACCAAGAGCACTAGGCAGCACAGGCAGTCTTGAGCTTTTTCTGTCATGATGTCCTGTGCTTGGGATTCTACTTTCTCATATGCTGAGCTCTGGTGGAGTATTTAGTACTAAAAAGCAAGCAAACAAACAAACAAACAGAAACCACTTCTGCGACTTGTAAATATTTGTGGTTGCCACATCAGCTGAATAAAGATGAAAACATTTCCTTACAAATCTTGCTCACCTGTGGAAGCTGATTTAACATAGAGAACTGTAGCGAGCCGTTGAGTAAAGGCATGGCACGTGTTCTGAATTTTCAGATAGACAAGGGTTTTGCATAATAATACATATCATGTAGCTACACCCAGAGAAACTGGGCCAAGAAACTAAACATATTTTCCACTCGGAACATCTGCTTTCTCTTCATCAAGTTGGCATCTTTTCTGATTTTTCTACTTATTGTAGAAGGGGCAAGGAGCGTTTCCTTCCGTCTCCAGACTGCAGGAGACTGCCTTTGCTCTCGGTTAATCAATCTAGACATTGGCTTTTGTCTCTCAGGCCTTAAATAAAGCTGAGCTTGGATTTTAGAAAAGCATCCTCTCCCCATTCAAGACCCCATGTAAGTATCTTCTCTTGTGGATATTAAAAAATATCCATGGAGCCACAGAGGAGGTAGATTTTCTTTGCAGAAGCAGCGGCCCTAGCTAGGCTGTTTGTAGAACACTGTATATATGAAAAAGACTTTCACAGTGAGCAGAGGAAATTTATTCATCATTTCTACCCCTTACTTCCCATAAATGAGTAACTGGAAATTTAGTCTTTAAATGTTTTTTGCTATAGACTCTGGAAAGATGGGGAAGTAACACGTCCTGTTAAGCAGAGGAGTTGGAACTGCGTGACTAATAGAGATCTCTCTTGAATCCCGTGGGCCTCAGTCGATTACTGAACAGCACAGGGTACCATGAGGAAACAGAAATGAAACAAAATAGTCAAGGGGAAAAGGGAGCAGCAAAAAGCTCCAGCTGAGCTGGCATACAGTATGGAAGACAACTTGAGGAGGTTTAGACAGTGCTGTATTTCTTTGCATCTGAAAATCATTGGTGCCTGGGAAAATGAAGGCAAATGCAAAGGTGTCTGTGCTTTGACTATAGGAAATTTTCATATGGTTTATGGTTTTCAGTTAATTCAAAAATAGGAGGTTGTGAAAATATCATGCCAAAAATTGAGAAGTACTTCATACCACATGAAAACATCAGTACATAATCAGTGCTTGATCAAACTGCCCTTAAAGGTAATCTGAATTTGCTGCTGAGCAAAGATATTCAATGAATGCAATTCTCACCAAATGCACTGAGAAGCTGAAGGAATTAAAGATGCCCCATGACAAAATAGTGTATTTTTGCAGTTTTTTTTATCACACAGCTGTCATGCCAGAAACCAGTGATTAATGTCCCACAGTAATTAACAAAACCCCTGTGTCAGAGCTGAAGGAAGTCTCATGATTTTGTTTATGAGAAACTAATCTTAACTCTGTTATTTGTTTGACTTTATTATTTCCGAGAGAAGGCTTATAACCTCCCTTCTCTCCCATAAAAATAAACGCCCTTTTTTGCCTCTACTGCCTTTCAATTAAATAAGCAGCTGGGAGAGATTTAGTATTTGCAGATAGGCTTTCTAAAACATTTGGCAAATACAGCAAAGTCCAGAGTTCAGCGCTGTACCTATATCAAATGATTATGACTAGCCAACTCTTTGCAATCTTATGCTACATGTGGACTGTGATTATCAAATCTGCGGCTCTTGGTGCACTAGGAAGAGTCCAAGGTCTTTAGCTTTAGGTGTGTAGGGAGCATGTTTCACTCCTCCCATCTGTTTATGAGGAGCTAAGCCCTAGTTAGGATTTTTTTACAAGATATAGGATCAATAAACCCTAAATGATACAGAAAAATATGTTGAAAATGATATAATAAAGTCGGTTAGGGATGGAAAGTAGAAGTGCTAGGGATATTTTATATTAATCTCAAAAGAACAACAGGATTGAGAAAGCTTTAGGTTGTGATATTGAGTACTGCAACTTTAAGTGGCTCCATGGACAGAGGAAACTTTGGGGAGCAGTATTGCCCAAACTTTTGTTCTGGTTAGCAGAACCACTTGGACTGATGTGAGTGACCGAGCAAAGGATCTCTCTCAAGGACAGTGGGTACAGAGGGGTTCCTGAGCCCTGTGGTAACTGCATGTGACTGGTGTGCAAGTGGGAACCTTGTGCCTGGGGTGCTGGGGGTCCAGGGCAGCCAGCAGGCTGGCTGCAGCATCACCAGCTGCCACTTTGCAATATTTCAGGCTCATTGAGTTAGCTCTGTTTTAGCATCTGGGACAGAGAAGATCTGCACAGTAGAGTTCAACTTGTGCAATTATTCTAGACTTTTTCTTCAAGTTTGTGAGACTCAAGCTTGTAGCCAGTACTGAGCAATGGTGAATCAGGAGTGCACCTAGGCAGTGGCACGGGCCATATTCACATTTGTGTGTTTCTGAAATATGGTATACCGTCTGCTCTACTTCTCTGCTTGGTCAGCCTTGCTCAGGGACAAATAGAATATTATTTAAAGTGTCACTTCAAAATTAGACAGAAGGTGTTGGTGTGTTTTTTCTATGAAGGGCGATATGAATGTCAGCAAGTTGCCATGGCCTCATTGTGGGTGTTCTTTACTCATGACTTTTAATTTTTCTTCATGAAACATGAGTAGTGTTTAACAACTTCATTCTATTACAGACATCGATAATGGACTATTAGTTACAGACATCTAGAAAACTTAGTTAAAATGTGATTTCCCCAAACTTCTCTGACTAGCTCCATTAGTCTGTTTAACAATTAATACAGCATTCCTGTTGATTCAGGCACCGGGCCAGCCAGGCATTCAGGGGAATGCAACCTTTTCTTCTTCATGGATCTTCACAGCCTGTCAGCACCAACATGACCATTAAGTCCCTTTTAGATAAACAGTGCCACACTGGGAACACCAGAAGTTTGATCATTAGCAGACTTGATGTGATTTTTCTAATGCTCTGCCTCTCTGCCTATCAGAACATGTTAAGCATTTCAGGTGCCTAGTTGTAGGCTGCTGAGCCAGAAATTTTACAGGCAATAGGGGAGAACTTTTACTTGGAGCTGTACAAGTCAGCCTCAAATACTGAGGATACCCAACAGATGGGCAGCAGTGTGAACCAGCGCATGTTGAGAGCAGGCAGATGCTCAGGAAGCCAGTGTTTCCCCTTGCTTCCTTCTCTTCAGGGAGACTAGTCAGACTGTGAATAGTCACACGCTTCTTTTGTGTCTTAAATGCAAACTCTGGGAGTNGCAAGCTCGGGGAGTACCTTCATCTTTTTTTTTTTTTTTTTTTTTTTTTTTGCAGTGCCAAGGTAGCAGGGAATATTCTTTTTGGCCTCTCCTTCATTGGCCCCTCTCTCTGATGTGTCGAGAGATGAATAGATCAAATAGATCCCATGTAAAGTAACCTACACTGAAGGAGTACAACTTGCAAACTTGAGAGTTTTATGTTTAAAACTTGCTGTGGGAAGAACTGGAGCTGGTTGATCATATTGCTTTGGAGCTAGTATCTCTCACTGTAAGGTCAGAAATTGCATGTTTATGTTACATCATGTCATGCTGTAGGAGCAGAAACCCCCATTGTAAACAACCTTCTCTCTTGTCTTGCAGAAATTCCATGGAGTCGGACTAAAAGAAACTTTTGGGATGCCTCTATTTGGATTAAAATTTGGAAAGAAGAAATTGAAAGGTGAGTAAGGTCTGGTAATACCACTATTACCTGGTAATACTATTGTCACTGATGGCAACCTAGAGAATATGAACTCAGTACATGCACTAGCTTTTGAGGACATGCTTGGGAGCAAGTCTTACACCCGCAGAGCAGATTTAGGAAGATATGTTCTGTTTACTTTCCCTGTGTTTACTCAGGAAAGTGCTGCAGACTGTGTCCCAGTGAACAGGAGGACATGTCCTGAGAGGGAAACAGAAGGGACAAAGGCATACAACAGTAGGGTTACTGCTGTATCTTTGAGATGGTCCAGCTTCATGTAACTCATTAGGGTGGATCTTTATCTGTCTTGGGACTTCACAGCAGGAGCAGCTGAGCTGGGGCTGATATTTCCCTACTCCACCTCCAGGTCCAGGGTGCTGTCAAGGTGCCATGATCTCTTTTCAGGAATCCATGTTAGCAACTTCTGTGTTTGACCTTGCCTTTCCAAGGGTTTTTTTTGTTCCTCCCTGTGTAAGATGGACACAGAGGTCAGTACATATTTTGACATGATTTTTTTCCCCTCAGCCTACTTGAGCTCAGAAGACTGAGGGCAGGGGCATCCACTTGCTGTTTCGACACTCCCTCAAGAAGAGGTTATGTCTTCTCACAGGGCAAATGTCACATTGAGGTCTCTTCCTTCTTGGCTTTGGAGAGGAGATGTGTTGTCTGTGAGTTACTGTCCACCCAGGGCATCTCTGCTTCTAAAACCATAGTTCTTCTGATTATCAAAAAGACTATGGTGATGTATAAGGAAAATTGTGTGTCTTGCCCTGCCTGTATCTGGGCCTTAATGGAGTAGTGCTCAGTTCCTCTTCAGACAAGTGTCTGAAAGACTCTGAAACTCAGATCTTTCTGGATATAAAGAAGCATACTTTGCGGGGAAAGGTATTTTATTTTCACATTTTATGTGCTTTAATCACCAGTTCAAAAACAGTGAATTCAAAAAGGAAGAAGTTCAGAGGAGGCTGAAGGAAATCGGGCAGATCAGAGAATGAGGAGTTTCTATAAGAGGAAGTTAAAAGTTTTTTTGTTTGTTTTTCTTTTTCTTCTTTTTAAAAATTTCTTTAGTCTTTCAACCTCGAAACCAATAGAGTTATGATTGCTTTTTGCAAACATTTCACTGGAGTACATGCCAGGGATAAAGTGCTATTTCAGTGAAACAGTTTAGGAGCCTTTGTGCTGGGAGATACCCTTAGGCCTCCGCTGCTTCAGAGTAGATGAGGTTCCTCTGTGGGAGACACCCCACCACCCTCTGTTAGTCCATAATCCCAGTAATCACCCGCACGCTCAACCTGGTGGTTTAAAAGCAAGCTTTATTAGCCGGCCAGCGGCGGACCTCTTACAGTTGGTCCTGAGATCTGTGCCGTCTGAGGAGAGGTTCGTGTTTTTATAGATGACTGCAACTTTCCTCATTAAACATTATCTACAACTACCATTATTTACGACTAATCCTCCCTTCACAATTCTGTTTGGCAAGTCTGGAATCTTATCTCGTGGTCGCAAGGAGTAGGATATGGTATTCTGTTACTTCTTGTCCTTGACTGTAGCAAGCTATATTAACAGAAGCAGGGGGACACCAGGGGAACGCTTCCAGGGGGAGCGCTACCTGACCACGTTCCAGGTCCCCGGATCTCATAACCTTGAGGTAAGGGATCATATGATCCATAAGGGTAAGGGGTGCCCCAATTTGGTGGTGGACTGTGGGAGGTCTGACGAGACAATAACTCCCGGCCACCGGCACGCACTGGGACGCCACTGTGTTGCCCTGAGTACAGGTTTAGGTTTTTTTCCATGCGGAACAGGTTTTTTGTGGTTCGTGTTTTTTGTGTCTTTTTGTGTCCCTTTGTTTTTGTCTGTTGTGCTTTGATGTTTTATTTGTCCCTTGAATCTGGATGGAATGGGACAGTCGAGTTCCATTCCCGAAGGACCTTTGAATTGTTTTCTGACTAATTTTCCAAACTTTAGGAAATGGGTCCTTTTAAATTATGAGTTCAATATAAAATCTGATAAATTAAAATTATTTTGCAGTGTGGAATGGCCCACTTTCAGCGTTGGATGGCCCCCTGAGGGGTCCTTTGACCCTGAAATAGTTTGAAAAGTGCTCTTTCCATGGAATGACATTTTAAAGGACCCTCCATTTGGTTACAGAGGTGCACAGTGAAATGTGGAAATGAGTGCAAAATTTTAGCAAAAAAAAGGGACAAAATGAGCCCCCCCCCACTCCATCAGCACCTAAATTACCTGTCCTGCAAGAGCCGCCACAGGATCCAATTTTACTACTTTATAGCCCCCGAGAGCCACAAAGCCCCTCTGTGGCGCCAGATGAACATGGGATCCCGTCTCAGGACCCCTTGTCCCCATCTCATACTAGAGCAGGGCAGATTTACGGCCCACAGAGAAGTGGGGCGGCCATTTCCCCAGACTCCACTGCCCCCACCCTCCCCGTACCAATACTACCACTCAGGTCCCTGGGGGAAGCGGGAGTACATGCATTTATGTACCCTTCTCCACCACGGAACTGTATAATTGGAAGCAGCAGAACCCTCCCTTTTCGGAAGACCCTGGGAGCATGATATCCCTTCTCAAATTCGTTATGTAGAGTTACCAGCTAGCGTGGGATGATTGTCAGCAGTTCCTCCATGCATTATTTACATTAGAAGAAAGGGAGAGAATTTTAAGGGGAGCTAGAGAATCAATACCTGGAATAGAGGATTTGAGCGAGCACAGTCATAGAAACATTCAAGATGAACATGTGCCCCTCAAACGACCGGAGTGGGATTGTCATGTGGTGGACGGACGAGGGTCAACTGAATAGTATCGCCAATATCTGCTACAAGGGCTTCAAAGGGCGTCATGAAAACCTACAGAATGTTGAAAGTAGCAGAAATTAAACAAGGTCCCTCTGAATCTCCAACTGCGTTCCTGGAACGCTTATTGGAGGCACATAGAATTTACACCCCTATTGATCCAGAAGACCCTGCAAACCAAAAAGCTATCAATTTGGCCTTTGTATCACAATCAACCCCGGATATCAGGAGAAAGATACAGAAACAGGATGGATTCGCAGGAAAAAAACAGGACCAAATTGGTGGAGATTGCCCAAAAGGTGTTTGAGAGTTGAGATTCACCCGAGGATGTCCTAGCGAAAAAGATCACAAAGGCCACAATAGCCACAGTGGCAGCCCTCCAGGCTGCCCCTCCTCGCCATCCCTTAGATAGAAAGTTTTTGCAGGAACAGGGAAACGGGGGTGGACTAGGAAGAACTCCTAGGTGATCAGCCCTAGAGAGGGATCAGTGTGCAATTTGCAAGGAGAAGGGACATTGCAAAAATGAGTGTCCTTACTGAAATGTGCCACCAAATTTGCGAGAAATTCTATCTATGAGAGAAGAAAATGACTGACCGGGCTGGGGCTCTGTCAGCCCCCAAGAGCCCAGGGGAACTTTGAAGGTTCGGGGGCAACCCGTGTCGTTCCTTGTTGACACCGGAGCGTTACACTCAGTACTTAAAGAACCACAAGGCCCCCTGTCTCAAGAAACATCTAGAGTACAGGGTGCCATCCGACGGACGGAAACCTATAAATGGACCACATCCCGAACGGTGGATTTAGGAAAACAAACTGTAACCCATGCATTTCTAGTTATCCCTGACTGCCCATACCCCCTGATACGGAGGGACCTTCTCCATTGCCACAAGCTCCTTGCTCATCC